>OY744612.1:865085-1132585 GCA_963556255.1 Allolobophora icterica | reverse complement strand
GATTATTCCTGGGAGCAAATGACTTGTGGAGTTGATTCTTCCTAGAACAAATTGAATGGGGAGTTTATTGTTTGCACAACTGGAGGAGTTGATTCTCCCTAGGATCAAAAGACTTGTAGAGTTGATTCTTCCCAGGACAAATTGAATTGGAAAGTTGAATGTTTTTACGACTAGTGGAGTTGATTCTTTCTAGAACCAGTTGACTTGTGGAGTTGATTCTTCCTGGGACAAATTGAATGAGGAGTTCATTCTTTCTGGAACCAAATGACCTGTGGAGTTCCTTCTTCCTAGAAGCAAATGCCTTGTGGAGTTCATTCTTCCTAGGACCAAATGACTTGTGTAGTCCTTTCTTCCTAGGACAAATTGAATGGGGGAGGTTATTGTTTCTACGACTAGTGGAGTAGATTCTCTCTAGGACCAAATGACTCCACATTCAATTTGTCCCAGGAAGAATCAACTCCACAAGTCATTTTGTCCTAGGAAGAATCAACTCCAGCAGTCATTTGGTCCGATCTCAAACGAAAACACTCCCGGAGTGTTTATTCGCAGGGTGGAGAGTTTTTGTCCTAGTATCAATTAACTCTCCAGTCATTATATACTAGGATATAAACACTCCCGGAGTCTCTTTGTACGGGGAGTCTATTCAGCCTCGTACACCGCCACTGCTTCGCCTGATTAGTTGCCATTAATCTCGGTTATCTGGCTGACTTCAAAGGTTTCTAGCCACACGATGTTTTGGACACTGTAAAGGCCTTCGATTCTATGTTGCCCATTAAGTTGTCGCGCAGTAGCAAAAATATCAGTGTGAGATTAATAATTAATACTACCATTACTAATTATTTATATATTTATTATTTATTCTTGATTGGCGTATCTTACTCTATACTATAGCATGAAAAAATGTGTGACATTCTATCAGTGACGCTAACACTGCCATAGGACTAGAGTACTGGAAGGTGCATACGATGCAGATGAGCAACTTAAAGAGGCGCCAAATGAACGGTAAGGAAGTCCTTTTGTTTATGACGAGTTTTGATTTATATGAGTCACTTGAGAAGTTTCAACGGTTGAAGTCTGTTACGACGCATCAAACAACCATCAGTGCTTGTAAGGAGCTCTAGCATGTCTCCAAATACATACACATACGTACATACATACATACATACATACATACATACATACATACATACATACATATATACATACAAACATATATACATACATACATACATACATACATACATACATACATACATACATACATACATACATACATACATATATACATACATACATACATACATACATACATACATACATACATGTATGTATGTATGTGGGGCGTGGTGGCTCAGTGGTAAGTTCGGCGCCTTGTGACCGGAGGGTTGCAGGTTCGAATCCCACTCTAGCCGCTGCGTACGGACCTTGGGCAAGTCATTCACTCGCAATTGCTCGTGGCGCTTCGGCGTGAAAATTCCGGCACAGTATACCAATGCTGTAGTCGGGAGCGCCTCTGAGTAGTAGTAGACTTCGAGAGGCGCTATAGAAATATCCGGGAAAAAAATACATGCATACATACATATATACATAAATACATATACATACATATATACATACAAACATACATACAGAGCTGTGTTACTACATCGTGGCTCGTTAACTTGGCTAATTAGATAATTATCTTAGGCAGAAAATTTGTATTGCGCCCCGGGTGATGGCTTCCAATTGAACACAACTTGCGGCCACAATTTGGAGACCGTAGTGGATGCATCGAGATGTTCAATATGGCGTCGATAATAACTACACTTTGCAAAGTATTGTCTAGTTGACAGCAGACACTGTAACGCGACGAGCAGCTATTAGCAACATCTGGAGACAAAGCACAGCAACTGTGGCCACACTCACAATAAGGTTGTGCTTCAATCAAATGATCCTTTAACCCCAGAACTAGAATTTGGATGAAGGCAGCTTCGATAGATGCAAAACAACAATATTTAAGGTTGATTCGTAAATTAGCGCGATTAATAATATCTGATTAATAATGACGACGACGACGACGATGATGATGATGATGATAATAACCATAATACTAGCCATCCCAAAAATGATGCTATCACTAATATTTGAAATCCTGAGGGATTTATTTTCTAATATTAATAATAATAATAATAATAATAGTAATAATAATAATTATCAACAACAACAACAACAATAATAATAATAATGAGCCTCCTCTGTCCGAGATATTCCATGAAGGAATTTTGAACAGGTCTTTGACACACACGCATTTAGCTTCATCGACTCGTGCGGTTTAATTTCAGATTATATTTAGTAGTAATTATATATTGGCTTATATGTTAATAAGGTAATTGGACGCTGTATGATAAAAAGGAATGTACTAATAATGTCTATTTGCATATCGTCTTTGTCTATATTACAATTTCTGGCCACGTTATATTGTTTGTTCTTATCAGACACTCATAATTATTCCCCTTCTCCTTTCCCAGATCTTCCCCGACCAAAGAGCAGATCGTCTAATGACGACCCCAGGATAAAAAGAGTCGCGCCCTCTTTAATGACGACGTATGCGCCAATCCCCCACCCCCACCCACCCCAGATTCCATACGATAGAAGTCATTGGTTCTTCTTCTGCCATTCGTCTTTCAGTTTGCGCTCTAATCAAACACCTTAATCACCTCCTTAAAGTGCCGTGCAAACCTCTTCCATACGACAACGCACATGAACGTAGCCTATATATAAATATACATCAATATACGCATAAACAAATACATATATATACACTAGTGTATTTGCCCGTTATAATTATTACGGCAGTGTATATCGTTGGTTAAAATGCTCTGATCGCCGTCGTCAAGACTGACGTCACAAACGGTATCTGTTTCACAATAGAACAGAAGCCTTTTGTGACGTAGCGTTTATCGTCGGACGGATAGTACATGGATATTATATGTATATATATATATATATATATATATATATATATATATATATACATATGCTTGTGTACGAATACGTGTTATATATTTATGTGTTTGCGAGCGTGCGTGTCTGTATGTATGCATGTCATACTATATAAACATCAATATAATATGTTTAGCCTAGTTACTCAAATCCATTGGCATACATCGTAAAGATGTAGCTATAAGAGCAGTGAATAAACTTTCCATGCGCTTGACTTGCAAAGTAAAAATTTTCCCCCATTATTGTTTAAACGTAATAAATGTCTTGACCTTTTGTGCAGAACGTAGTCGTCTATTAGTGCGTGAATCTGTCTCTGTATTCTGCTGTTTATCACTTTCTGCTAATGTGTTTCTACATTATTATTATTCGTTTATTAACTCCACACGTTGTCACACCGCAACATGGTACAAAACACAAGTTTAGAATAATAATAGAATCCAGAGTCGCTTGACTGTAAATAAAAATGAATAATGGAGAAACCGGATTCTACTTTATGGCATCGTAGAGAACTAGAGAAATAAAATTAGTATCGTCCTTGGGAGGCAGGGCAAAGTCATGTGGGCGCGGACGGAGGTTATATTGTCGTGTGATTTGGGGTGGGAACAAATCACGCAGTACGTGGTACGGATTCCGTGACACCTCCGAGAGCAGACGCATATCAGCCGTTCCCATCAACTGTTTCCACATGTTTCAGTCTCTTTGATTCTCTCTTTCTTTGCCTTTCTGGTGTTTCTATGTCTTTGTAACCTGCTCGACTTCACGCCTCTCTGCAGTATGAGAATTGTAGAAAAAAGACTGGGGGGGGGGTTAGACCTTGATTCATGTTGAGTTTGGGTGTGCAATGAAGACCTTACTATGGGATCCTAAGAAAGACTAGGGGGTTGAACCCCCCAACCCCCCCGACAATTCTCACCCTGCCTCTCTGTGTATCCATGTGTCCTTTATCTGATCATATATATTTCAACGTGTCTGTCTAGTACTGTTTATGCGTGCGTGTTTGTCTGCATATCTTTCTGTTTTCACTTCCTCCTTCTTTCTCCACCTGGATCACTCTGACTCTGACTGCTTATGCATGTCTTCCATGGACATCGGTTGAATGAATCGTTGCCTGTGTCTGTTCCGTCGTCTGTGAAATTGTCGGTCGTTGATTTTCGTCGCTCAACTGGAACGGAATCCCTCGCTTCGACGATCACCTCACGACAACATTAGCATCGCCTTCTCTTTCACATTCTTGTTTCTTCTTTTGTCTCTTATCTTGCATGACTGTCTTCGCATCCTTAATAGTGAAATTGCCCGTCAGATGAGGCGATGACGTCTCAGAATCGACGGCACGCGGGTTGAAATACTGAATGAAAAGACAACTTCTATAGGTTCCTAATTTAGTAATCATTCATGATAATAATTATAGGCCTGATATACATGAACTATTCTATATAATAGTTTCCTTATATGCAAATTTGTCCGTCGTATGACGCTACGTCACAGACGGCTTCTGTTCTATTGTGAAACCGTTTGTGATGTCAGTACTGCCGTCTTGACGACGGTCGTCTTGACGACGGCGATCAGAGCATTTTAACCAACGATACATATAGGCCTATAATGATACACTGTCGTCACGTCATAATTATGACGAGCAATACACTAGTAATATGATAATATCCGTGTTAGTTAATAGATAATTACGAAGTGATAGGTATCGCGCCCATTGTTTGACCCACAATGTAGTTTCTGGACGCCATTTCAATTAAATGTTTCGTTGAGTTGATAACTTTGCTGGCTTCTTTAATGCGAAAATAACTAGACTTTATTTATAACGACTGTATAATATATATATTCTTTGTTCGATAGAGGGCTACAGGCCTATGACTCTAGGTTCTATAGCTATTTTATAATGATCTTCTTTTAATATTTTCAAACTGACAATTACGCAGTATGATTACAAATCAGTATGAACGGATGATCACAAGTTATTACAGGAGTCGAATTTTAACTGTATACGGCAGCCTTGCAAGGCTGCCACGTCACGTCTTACATCTCATTTTCACAAACCGCCATCTCACGAATTGATAGGTTGAGTGGACCATGAGAGGGTTACGGGAGGCAATCCCGCTACCTACTGCACTTCACGCCAGTGATGTTACCACTACTCTGTGGACCCTCCCCAACTTGCGGCCACAATTTGTTTTCTTTTTGTAATGGCGTCCTAGTGAAGTTCTAAGGACTGATTATGTTTGACTGAGCAAACGAACCTTTTACTTTAAAATAAGACGTTTAATCTATCAGGTTATGGGCCCAGATCACGTGGGAATGCGCAGATAAACGGAGTTTTTAGTTAAAGACGTTTGGTAATCGAAAACAAAATAAATAAACGCTATCGAACAGTTGCACGCGTGACTCGGTCTTTGGACTATCAGTTCAACTGATACGGCAAAGATGGCGGATAGAGGTAGAAGTAAGATCACACAACTCAATAATCAGAACTATCAGACCTGGAAATTTAAGCTGGAACTTCTGCTAACTAAAGAGGATCTATGGGAAACAATCGTAAAGGAAGCTCCTGATCCTGTAACTACGGAATGGCAGACGAAGGACGGAAAAGCCAGGGTATACTTGTTGAGTCATGTCAGAAGTACCGGAAGTACCAACAAGGATAAAGGAATACGTCAAGTATGTACAGACCAAATTCGGGAAAACACCCAAGAGGATTAGATCACATAGAGGAGGGGAGTACACTGCGGAAAGATTACAGATTTTCTTAAAAGATGAAGGAATTCAAGCAGAATTAACTACTCCATACACACCTCAACAGAACGGATGTACAGAAAGAAGGAACCGTTACCTTACAGAAATTACAAAGTGTATGTTAAAAGACGCTGGATTGCCTACAAAATACTGGGGCGAAGCATTAGTTACAGCCAACCATCTACAGAACAGATTGCCAGTAGACGGAAAGGAGACAACCTTTTATGAAGGATAGAATAAAAGAAAACCAGACCTAAGTTATGTCAAGAGATTCGGTTCAATAGCTTATGTTGCAGTACCGACTGAGAAAAGACAGAAGCTGGATGTTAAAGCCAAAAAGCAGGAATTCGTGGGTTATGAAAAAGGTACAAAAGGCTACCGTTTGCTTGATGTCAATACAAACAGAATACAAATCAGCAAAGACGTAATTTTCCTAGAAGGTGATCCACATTCACCAGAAGAAAATAATATGTACGTGTGATGTTGACCTATTTGAAGAACAATCATCAGATTCAATTTAATTAATTAATTAATTAATTAATTAACCAATTAATAATAATAATAATAATAATAATAATAATAATAACAAGAAGAAGAAGACATACGTGCATACATACATTCACGAATTGGAATGATCATTCCTCTCTGCTCAGGGCCAAACTAATGACTGGCTTTTCCTCATCGGTCTCGCGTTCCCTAAAGACATTTTTGAATAGAGGCGCTCTCTTCTGCGAGAGGCGCTTTATAAATCTCTAGATACAATACAATACAATGATTGATACATACATAGGGCTACTTTTGGTGCAGTTTTTCCTGTCTCCATTGTATGGCACAGTTTATCGTCGCCGCAATGAATGAAAGCGAGCGATCTACTGATATACAATATGTCTGTTTCATGTCTTACTCCACTGTGCCTAACCAGAAGGCACAATGAAGACCTTTTGAGCTGAAGCGGCGTTTTATGCTATTTGCAAAGTAATTTCTTAAATTGTAATCGAAATGGACAACTGTGCGCTCTGTTCTCGGCTCAAGAGCAAATGATGAACGCAGAGTAGAAGTTGTTTGAGGCTGCGAAGAGTGTGGTTTATGAAAACATAAAAAGGAGCAGGGACGACATTCCGCTAGTCTAGTAGGAGAAAGTAAACAAGAAGAGAAGTGCTGCAGTCCCTTAAACTAGCTCCTAAAGGCAGCGAAAGTAACCGAGCCATTATGTAGGTTAGCGTTTTAAGTATTCCTAGCATCGGCATATGAAGGCTGGTGGCCAGTCTTCCTTTGTCTTCTGAACTGAATGTCCATTTCGATCATTTCCGAGGTTTGAAGTAGATGTGAAAAAATTTTCCAATTTAAATAATCATCCTAGTTACCAAATGCCCGACTTTTCCCTTCTGCCTGAATCCTTGGTTTTTCAAATCCCTGCCTCCGCATCGCCATTAACCTACTTTCATCCTATCAATCATCTTCATCCGCCGCATCTAATGTATGCATCAACGCTCCTCCTCCTCCTCCTCCTCCTCCTCCTCCTCCTCCTCCTCCTCCTCCTCCTCCTCCTCCTCCTCCTCCTCCTCCTCCTCTCCCTCCGCTGCCTCGCCTTCCATTCTGCCTAATCCCCTCAGCCACGCACGAACTGCATAACAGCCACATCCGAGTACAGTGGCTTCATTCATTCCGTTGTCAAATTTTCTTCACATCACCTCGCATCTACTTCAAACCTCGGAAATTATTTCCATCTCTATTTCTTCTTCTTTTATGCGGAAACATAAGTTCAAACCCCGGGCCATGCAGTTTCTGCATCCTACTTCAACCTATGCATACTTTACATCCGTTCTTTCCTTAACGAAAAACACTACACTGCGCTACACGACCTGATTTCATCTTCTAACTACTGTCCTGGCGCAATCGCTGTAAATGAAACCTGGATCACTTCATCTGCCACTCACTCTCAACTCTGTAGCAGGTCGACGGATATTCTCTCATAAGTTTACCCAGGCAGCCTAAAGCTTCATCCAAAAGTTCAACCTCCAATCTTAGAGGCGGAATTGTTTTCCTAATCCGTGAACCACCTACTGTCCTCACCGCGCCCACCTACAGTCCTACACCTATCAAATTTGTCGCAATCAAACTGCCCACATCTAAACTAACAATCTACACTATCTACCGACCTCCTACATCATTAGCTTATTTCGCAAATCCTAGTGCTTTCCTTGAGGAATGTAGCTCCTTTCTACCTGTTCTTGTGACCACATCCCATGAGTTTGTCCTCACTGGTGACTTTAACATCCACGTCGACAACCCATCCGATCCAAACGCATCCAAGTTTCTTTCCTCCCTAAAAGTTGTCAACCTGATCCAACATGTTTCTTTCCCCACTCACAAATATGGCCACACTCTCGACTTAGTCATTACTTCTGTCTCATCCAGCTTGTCACCAATCCTCAGCTGCGAATTCAACTCGCCCTCTGATCACTTATATTCACTAAACTCAATATTGAGCCATCTCCTCGCCCTCCACCCAAACTGTGCTCATTCCGTCGTATCAGCTCCATTGACCTTGACGCATTAAAACTTGATCTTGAATCCTCATCCATTTTCGTCAATCCCCCAACAGATCATAATGTTCTCTTGTCTGCATATAATTCTACTATGTCAGAACTCCTCAACAAACATGCTGCAATCATCACTGAACCTGAAACTCATGCAAAATTCCATGGTTCAAATCTTTCCTTCAAGCTCTGAAATCATAGCACCGTCGTCCGGAGCGAGAATACTGACGTTCTGGTGATCTCGCTGTTCTTAATAGACTTAAAAGCTAGACAAATAGATACTACAGCCAACTTCTGTCAACCAAAAAACGTTACCAGTCATCCCTTGTTCGCTCAAATCCAATCCTAGAAATCTCTGGAAACCATAAATGATCTTTTTCACCGTGGCTCCTCTCACCCCTCCCAAACTCCATCGCTTATGCATCTATTGCCGACTCCTTTGCATCATTCTTCACTGACAAAGTTTCCTCACTCCGTCTCCTATTACATATTCTCTTATCAAAATCAACCTCTACACAAACCGACTCTTCCCTCTCAGAAACCACAATGACACAACTTTGCCACTTACTGCATCTTTCAACCTGTTTGAGCCTGCTACTGAAGCAGAAATCGTTGCCCTCATTCAAGCCTCGCAAAAACAAACAGTGCGATCTCGACCCAAATCCTTATTCAAAGACTCTTCTTGTTCCTACTACCCTAACCAAGATCATCAACCTGTCTCTGTCGACTGGTACGTTTCCTATGCTTTTCAAAAACTCAGTTGTTAAACCACTTCTAAAAAACCATCATTAGCAAAGGAAACACACTCTGGTGCGTCTGCATTATCGCCCTGCGGATAGCTCCACCTTCGATCAATTATGTAGCTTGACAGACTGGGGCCACTTCGTTGCGGTACTGCGTGACCATGGCATGTGGCCATAGATGTAGCTACATGGAGGCAAGAGGAGGCATTTGCCTCCTCTTCGTTTTGCAGATTTTAAAATTTTCCTTGGTCATCAACTTTTTTCGTAGCAAAATTTTAGAAAACATGCCGAAATTCCGAAATTCTCACAGGTTTATGTTCGTCCTTCGGACGCTGAAAAATGTCCCCCTCACCTCTCAAACAAGATCGCTGACACTGCATCAAAGGTTTGACAAGCACTAGTTTCCTTCTCTTGAATTGAAATCTGGCTACGCTCCTGCATGTGGCACATGTGCTGAATCATCACCAACCATCGCTGAGGCCGCAGCACTATTCCACGAGGCCTAATTACGACATGACCGAATAATAGCCTACCTCGGGCGGACAGACTAACGAGGAAAACTTTTTTGACAAGAATAAACTATTTGTAAACCAAAGTGCAATATACGCAGTTGGTAGTAATAAAGAATATACCTTGCTACTTACTTACTTAATGTCATTAATTGTAATCTCCAAACTTCTAAAGCGACACGCGAAGGCCATAACACCCTGGCGTGAGGAGCTGAAGGTACCGAGATCGAACCCAGTAGACCCCGTAAGGTTTTTCAGCCTTCCACTCGCTAGGTGGCGGTGGTTAAATGAATAGTAGGCCATGATTGGCGCCGTTTGGCTGCCGCTTAAACAGTTATATTCGACTCCTGTAAAACTGTTATCGTGTGCTTCTACTGTATACAATGTCATGTATGTAAGGCGCCCTGCGTGGCTGCCGTTTCTACTATATGTATGTTCACTGTACAGCGCAGTGCGTTTGCAGGCGCTTAATTAAAGAACAAATTATTATTATTATTATTATTATTATTATTATTATTATTATTATTATTATTATTATTATTATTATTATTATTATTATTATTATTATTATTATTATTATTATCTCGAATTTGCAACGTTTTCTTCAAGATTGTATAGTTAGATCCAGCTTGGATGGGCCCGCTGGTCCTCGATCCCGGGTAGTCCTGACAAGGTGCCCTGGAATGCAACGGCATTGAATCGTTGAATTGTTATTGAAATGTTCTGGAAGAGAAAGGTTGTCTCGCGGGCCTCGCCAGTGATTGCCGTCAATCGGCGGCCGATTTCAGAAACGAAGGCGAGACCTTCTTTGTTGGTAGGGCCCAATGTCTCCACGGCGATCGGCACGAAGGTGTATCTCGTTTCTAGTTCTAAATATTTGGCGTGCTTCCTTGTGGCCGCCCTTTCTGCTGCTCCTCCGTCCGTGATCGCTGTCTCGGGAAGATATGAAGCGGCTACCGTATCCACCACGGTCGCGTCCCATACCAGAGGGCGTCCGCCACTCCAAGGGATCAGAGTCTGGCCGTCCGGCCTTTTTCCGTCGGATCTGGTCAGTCCCGATGGTTCTTTGATCGCCGGGGTACCCGCTCTATTAAGAGTGCGGTGAATAAGGTCATTGATGGCGCGGTGTCTGGCTTGTCGACCGAAACCGAGCGAACACGAGAGGCCATGCGATCCCCTTGCTGAGACGGGGGCGCCGCATGCGCAAGTGTGTGGTTCACAAATGACTGCGCCCAACCGCAGGCACGCGCACGGCCTCGTCGCTCAGCCATTATTATTATTATTATTATTATTATTATTATTATTATTATTATTATTATTATTATTATTATTATTATTATTATTATTATTATTATTAATATTATTATTATTATTATTATTATTATTATTATTATTATTATTATTATTATTATTATTATTATTATCCTAGTTTTGTTTCTTTCAAATATCACCTTGAACCAGTAGGCTATCCGGAGTCAGTAGCTAAGGAGTATACCGACTGACAGAGAGATAAATCGACTGACTTAACAACCTAGTCGACCGAGTCACATACTTATCGACTCGCTATGTCGCTTAGACTTATCGACTGAATTACCGACTTGCTATCGACCTATCTGGTAATCGGATATTGGACATACGTGTACCTGATTACGTAAAACAACAATACCGCATCCTGTACTGACCGTACCGTCATTTCCGTGGACATTAGATGGGACCCACATATACAATATATGCGGGTCCAGTATGAGAATACAGGTCCTATATAAATGGACAGCTAGGGCAGAGTCTACCTTAAAACAACTAAAGGTCTGTAACAAGGTAGACTGTTAAATTAGTTATGTTGGACAGGCGATATGCAGATACGCAGAATAAATTAATGAACGAATGATGAAAGAAAGAACAAATGAATGAATGGAGGATGGACGGATGGATGGTTGGATGGATGGACGGATGGATGGATTTAAATTCGCAGCAATCACGTTAACCCTATTGCGATTAAGAACTCGTATATACTTTATGAACGCTGTATATACAATGTATGAATAAATATGCGTATATATAATTACATATATATATATGTGTGTGTGTGTGTGTGTGTGTGTGTGTGTGTGTGTGTGTGTGTGTGTGTGTGTGTGTGTGTGTGTGTGTGTGTGTGTGTGTGTGTGTGTGTGTGTGTGTGTGTGTGTGTGTGTGTGTGTGTGTGTGTGTGTGTGTGTGTGTGTGTGTGTGTGTGTGTGTGTGTGTTGTTACAGACCTTTAGTTGTGTTAAGGTAGAGATAATTGTGCGTGTAACAGGTGAGAGTATAGAACACCTGTCAGAGGTCGTATTCGCTAGGGAGTGTCCAAGTAGTGTTACGGAAAAAAACATTTAAGGGACAGTCCTTGAAATAGGAAGGGTACTTTAATCGAGAGAGAAGGGGAATCGAGAATGGAGGAAAGGAGTCGATCGTCTGAAACTAAGTTCTTGTGGTCATCGTTTCCTCTGAGACAAGTTTCACGATGAAGTCGCTGAGACGTGTGTTGGGTCTGCTGAGGAAGCCAGCAACATACTGTCGAAATGAACGAAACAAGGGCTGAAGTACGCAACATGTTTTGTATAATACATGTATCTATGTATGTATGCATGTTGTATATGTGGGCTTTTATGGAGCTCATTTTGAGAACCTCCAAAATCGCTGTGGACATGGCTGTCCAAGAGAGTTCAATAGGAGCGTCATAACCGACGAGAGAGTTGCTTGGGCCGAGTTAAACATATATAGGTCTACAAGAGACATCTATGAGTTATATATAAACATATATATTATACAGATAGTTTTATATTTACAAATATGTATACATCTGTAAATAATCCATATGACTTAAGAACCTCTCAACGTTGTCAGTTAAGCTTAATAGTGTATGTAGTGCCCAGGAAAGGTGGAAGGAGGGATGGAGGATGAATATGGATGGATTGACAGATGAGTGGATGGATTGACAGATGAGTGGATGGATTGATAGATGAGTGGATGGATTGACAGATGAGTGGATGGATTGGTAGATGAGTGGATGGATTGGTAGATGAGTGGATGGATTGGTAGATGAGTGGATGGATTGGTAGATGAGTGGATGGATTGGTAGATGAGTGGATGGATTGATAGATGAGTGGATGGATTGGTAGATGAGTGGATGGATTGGAAGATGAGTGGATGGATTGACAGATGAGTGGATGGATTGGTAGATGAGCGGATGAATTGGAAGATGAGTGGATGGATTGACAGATGAGTGGATGAATTGATAGATGAGTGGATGGATTGGGAGATAGTGGATGGATTGGAAGATGAGTGGATGGATTGACAGATGAGTGGATGGATTGGTAGATGAGTGGATGGATTGATAGATGAGTGAATGGATTTGTAGATGAGTAGATGGATTGATAGATGAGTGGATGGATTGGTAGATGAGTAGATGGATTGATAGATGAGTAGATGGATTGATAGATAAGTAGATGGATTGATAGATGAGTGGATTGATTGGTAGATGAGTGGATGGATTGATAGACGAGTAAGTGGATGGATTGGTAGATGAGTGGATGGATTGATAGATGAATGTATGGATTGATAGATGAGTGGATGGACTGGTAGATGAGTGGATGGATTGGTAGATGAGTTGATGGATTGATAGATGAATGTATGGATTGATAGATGAGTGGATGGACTGGTAGATGAGTGGATGGATTGGTAGATGAGTGGATGGATTGAAACATGATGAGTGTCATTGAATGGTCGGATTGATTGGTAAGTGTAGGGAGGCATTATTATTTCACTCGTTCATTCATCCACCACTTAACCACTTTTTCACTTGCTCATTCACCCACTTATTCTCTGGCTGGCTCAGTTACTTACTTAGGTATCCATCCGTCGAGTTTATTTTTGCCTCTGAGGCGTCGCTATTCTTTCTATATGTGATGAACTTCATCATCATTATCATTCTACCGTTTACCTTGTAGGTGGTGCTCGTCACGGAAGTCTTCTGCCTCTCACCGTGACGCAGAGGAGATCAGCGCATAACCATATACTTCTCAGCCTCACCGTATTTCTGCGCATCTGAAATGTTCCGCGTGCATTTCCCCATCATAAGTAAGAATCACGATTGTTGTAATCGTCAGCAGGAGCGGCAGCAGTAATCGTTGTCTCGAAATTTCTAAGGCGCCACTTGAAAGAAACTTCACAGCTAATCGCATAGCATCGGCTTATTTACAAACGCTGCGTCGTGTCTGAGAGGTTGTCGAGAGTTGCCAAGTGAAGATCCGAGTGTCCGGTTGTGCGTCAGCATCTCGCTAATTTAACTCTACTAAGACAGCTGTTCCTTCTATTTACAATACCAAGTGCAGTTTACTTTATCATTGTCCACATAGCAGATTATATCTGATAGGCCTAATATCAGATAAAGTAAACTCCACTTGACTCTTAGACTTCTCTGTTGCCTTTGACACTGTCGACCATCTTGGTCCATCGCCTCGAGAGTTGGTTTTGAGTATCGGGTATGGCCCTAAAGTGGTTCCAGTCAAAAACTACATGTCTATAGTAGCGATTATTACACTGGCCCATAGACTTTTACTATTTACTATTTATTATTTTACTATTTACAGCTTACTACTATTTTTACTATTCATTCTACCAGTGCTTTTTTCCAGAAAAAGGTTCCGGAACTGAACAATAGGCCTAGGTTCCGGAACTGAGCAATTATGCAAGGGCTAAAATCCCGAGAAAAATGGGATTGGAGCTTGGGGGTTCTCAATAAACACTGAAAACCGTTCACAACACTGAAATTAAATAAAATAACTAAATTATTGTTTTTATTATTAAAATAACTAAATTCTTTTTTAGAGGTGCCGGAACGCCGTTTCGGCGCGTTCCGGCTGAAAACAGCACTGCATTCTACTATTTACTATTCATTCTACTATTTACTATTCGCAGGCAAGAGAAGCTGATCCAACCGTTCAAACGTGACAGAAGTGGGTCGAGCTCCCTGGACGAGGCCTGAGTAGCTCAGCCTCAACTGAACTTCGAAGACGAGGAAACTGAGGTTCTGGTCCGCCTAGCTACATGATCGCAATGGGGATGGAGTGCTCTACTTTGAAGAGTTCTGGATAACCTCTGACAATCTCCAGAACTGATAAACGATATATATATATATATATATATATATATCTTCAAACAAATGTACAGAACACTACACATACATTCACGCATATGATATAATATGTAATATAAAAATAATTTTGCATGCATACATATATTATGTATATATATATATATGTATGTGTGTGTTTGTGTTTGTGTGTTTGTTTGTTTGTTTGTTTGTTTGTGTAGTGGCGGGGAATAATGGTGATGGTTGTTACGGCTGGAAGTAGATCGACGTTGTATTTGTTGATGTTTTTCAGACGCTGCTGACGACCTTGTGTCCTGGTGGTAGCCATGTGACCAACGTCCTCGATCCGTCTGTCTTGACGTCTGTCTGTCTGTGTATCTCAGTCTGTCTGTTTGTGTATCTCTGTCTGTCTGTTTCCACCTCTATCTCTTGATGTGCTACGATTTATATAGCCCCATCAAAAACCAATCTACGCTGCGTTCCTTTGCTCAGCCTGTCTCTATTCATATCTGTCCACCCCCACGAATCCATCAGACGGTACTTTCCTCTGATAAATAGTCTTCCACTCTTCCACAGACAAACTAACCACGAAAACCAGTCTTAGCAGGAACGGAGTGCAGCTCGTAGGCCCACCCTACACGTATTTTGTTGCGAACCCGCGCGTTGAAAGTTGTTTGAAGGATATGTGGGGAAGACCAGTGTGGAGGTAACTGCGTAGTAGCTTGACAGTATGGACACTCGTTTCTCCCACACGAAGAGAATGGACGAAGAAGAGGAGAGAGATCATCGATGTGTATCCGTCTTGGCTTCATTAAGGATTCGTAGAATTATAATCGTATCTGACCGACTGTCGACAAAAAACTGAACAATTGCGAACAATTGAAAATGATGGACATCGTCCACTTTATGTTGAGGAAAGTGTGGAAAACGAATTTCGTGTCATTTGTAATCCACGAATCAACGCCTGCTGGAGGGGGGTGGGTGGGTGGGTGTGGCTCCCTAAACGAAAATTTCGCCTTGGTCGGACACTCTACATGACCCCACAAACAGACATACACACGTGTACCTACTTCGTGTGTGTGTCTGTGTGCGTGATGAGTGCGTACGTGTGTGTAATTGATATGACGACAACGATGATGATGATGATGACGACGACGACGATGAGCGCTCAACATCCATCGATATCCCATAAAAGACCACCAATTCACTCAAAAACACCACAACGAAACGAACATGTATGTATGCGCGTGTTCTGCTTCCACCGCCTTTTCTCATAAGACACGAACATACACACAGCCCTACGCACATACACACCAATGTCAGCTGCAGATAAAGGCTACTTACTTACTTAAAAGTCAAATTTACCAAAACGCAATTCGTTAATTTCAGTCACTTGATGAACTCTCTCGATATCTCTACTCTTTGGAACCTCTGATATATTCATGACGTCGTTACAGGTGCTCTGTCGTTATTAATAGACTATTAAGGGCTTTCCTCAATCGCCCCTGGATGAACCCTGGATGAACCGGGGTCATCAAGTGCACAAGATTCGCGAATTTCGTTTTTGCCGAATTTGACGTTTTCGACACGAACATACATCCACCCTACGCACATACAGACCACAACCACACGAACATACATCCACCCCTACGCACATACAGACCACAACCACACGAACATACATCCACCATACGCACATACAGACCACAACCACACGAACATTCATCCACCCCTACGCACATACAGACCACAACCACACGAACATACATCCACCCCTACGCTCATACAGACCACAATCACACGAACATACATCCTTCCATACGCTCATAAGTAGATAGGAAGATCGGCAGCTGGCGATTTTGACCAATACAGGGTTCAAACCGCAACCTAGTAGGTTGAAAATCGCCTACTCACCTATAGCAATGGATGAAACATCTCCGCCATGCACGAACCTATAGACACGGGGTATAATGCCCCACAAGCCCCTCATAGGGCGACGCCGCATTCGTTGAAACTAACTACGCAATAAACGGGCAAAAAACCTAGCCACATGTGGTTGTTTCGCCTTCGAGCAATACGTAAACTAACCCGCGTGATATCATACGATGAAGACATTCATACAGCCTCAGCATATGACAACAATAGAACAATGAATCTCTTTTACGGGCGTCATAGACCCGAGTGTCGAGGCCGTCCATCCATAATCGTCTTATATCATCATCATCACAAACTTTTTTCTTATGTATATAAAATGAATGAAAATATTTTCTTAAAACAGCTTAAAGGAACATCACTCCAATATAAAATGGAATACTCGAAGAATACTGTTATCGAATTAAGAAAAATCGCCAAGCAGAGCGGCTTGGCTGGATATACGCGACTGCGGAAAGCGGAGTTGATTGCTAAAATCAAAGCAAACGAGACCCAAACGCTAATTCCCTCATATTTTACACCACACCCACCTAATACCAGTTTGCGGGTTGAAACCCCACCCTCAACAGCACGAAACATTTACGACAAAACTATGTCGGCGATTAAAACGTGTGCTAAGGTGATTGAAAGGAACATACCTAAGCAACCGATGAAAATCGTAAAGGAGAACTTTGGGGTAATGCGAACAAAAATTACTTCATATTTTAGGAAAATAATTAATAAACCAAAGTTTGAAATTCATCAAACGGCTTCAGCCATCAAGGGCTTCACGAAACAATACGCGGTAGAGGGAGCTAACGGTATCGATGCTACATCCTTTCTTAACACCGTTCGAGCACAGACGGTCGACTTGTTGTTAAAAAATCGTCAGACTAAGGTCAACTTTGTCCTTACCTGCACAATGGAGCGCGTTGATATGAAGACTGGAGAAGTAGATGCTAAAGATTTTCCGTTCGTTTCAAGGACTGAGGTGATTCTAGACTCTACCGATGTAAACGAAATTTATAACAACGCGAAAGATAAAATTATTGAGTCGATGGCTACCTTCCAGATGCGTGGTAGTAACTGGCGACTCAGAGCGGTTCAAAAATTAGAAATCAACACGGTTGTTTATAAACCGTTGAAAGGTAGTTCTTACATTCCACTACCGAAATGTTTGGCGAGTAAAAAGGGAATTATTAATATGAAGAACGAAGACGAAGAATGTTTCAAGTGGTGCGTAACGAGAGCCTTAAACCCTGTTGTGAGAGATTCAGAAAACATTACGAAAGTCTTAATCAAGCAGTCTGAGGAACTTAATTGGTCCGACATCGAATTCCCAGTAGCAGCGGATGCTAACGTGATAAGTAAGTTTGAGAGGAATAATAATGTTAGTATTAATGTTTTTGGTTATGAGAAAGATGTTAACCTGTTCCCACTATATTTATCGAAGCATGAGAACGATCGGTGTGTGGATCTATTACTCATTTCTGATGGAGAAAAGAAGCATTATTGTTGGATAAAGAACTTTAACAGATTGATGTCGACACGAACGGAACATAACCATAGTTCGATGTACTATTGCAAAAGATGTTTAACCGGTTATACACGAATAGAATACCTTACTAGACACGCCGAGTACTGTTCCCAACACGAGGCGCAAAAGATAGAACTTCCAGAACCAGGAACTATGTTGAGTTTTAAAAATTATTATAGAAAGATGAGGGTCCCCTTTGTAGTTTACGCCGATTTCGAAAGTTTTATTAAACCTATAGACACTTGTCAACCAGATCCCAACACGTCCTACACCAACAAATACCAAAAACACGTTCCGAGTTCTTTCTGTTATTACATAAAATGTTTCGACGATGACTTATATTCGCGAGCCCCTGTAATGTTCACGGCGAAGAACGAAGGCGATGATGTAGCGCAGATATTTATAGACACTCTTATAGATGATATAAAAGATATTTACAGGCGATTTAAATTTCCAAAAGACATGATATTCGGGAAGAAAGACAAGGAGCTATACGACTCGGCTACTGTTTGCCACATTTGCGAAGGCGAACTAGGCGATGATCGAGTTCGAGACCACTGTCATTTAACTGGAAAATATAGAGGGGCCGCTCATAACATTTGTAATCTACGTTACAGAGTCCCTAAGTTTATCCCGGTACTGCTACATAATTTATCCGGATACGACAGTCATTTATTCGTAAAGAAACTACGAGGCGATGATAACGAAAAGATTAACTGCATTCCTTGCAACGAAGAAAAGTACATCTCATTTAGCAGAGAAGTTGTAGTTGATAAGTTTGTGGGTAGAGAAGATAAGGAAGTAGAGGTTAAACGCGAATTACGTTTCATCGATAGTTTTCGATTTATGGCTTCGAGTCTCGACGCTTTATCGAGGAACCTAAGCAAAGACCAGTGTAAAAATATAAGCAAGCACTACTCTGGTAATCAGCTCGATCTCTTGTTTAGAAAAGGAGCGTATGCTTACGATTACGTTGATTCCATCGATCGACTGAACGAAACAGAACTACCACCAAAGTCGGCATTCTATTCGAGACTTAACGACTCGGACATTAGCGATGAAGACTACAACCATGCACGGGCGGTATGGAACGAATTCGGATTTAAAACGTTTAGAGAATACCACGATTTAAATAACCTGTCCGATGTTCTCCTGCTCGCCGACGTGTTTGAGAATTTTAGAGACGTGTGCTGTGAGAACTATGGTCTAGACCCCGCTTGGTATTATACTTCTCCGGGTCTTGCTTGGGACGCCGCATTAAAGTTGACTGGAGTAGAGTTGGAGTTGTTGAGCGATTACGATATGATACTAATGGTTAAACACGGGATAAGAGGCGGTGTTAGCACAATTTCACATCGTTACGGGCAGGCGAACAATAAGTACATGCCCTCGTTTGATGACAGCAAACCTTCATCATTTATAACCTATTTAGACGCTAACAATTTGTATGGATGGGCTATGTGTAAGAATCTACCAACTCACGGGTTCCGGTGGATGGGTAATGATGAGTTAAACGACTGGAGATCGACGCCGAGTATATTAGAAGTGGACCTGGAATACCGAAGAGATTTGCATGATCTTCACAACGACTATCCTCTCGCCCCTGAGAATATTACACCCGAATCTTCAACTGTGCCTAAACTCATTCCAAACCTGAACGATAAAGTAAAGTACATAGTCCATTACGAAAATTTAAAGCTGTACGAAAGCCTAGGTTTGAAGATAACCAAAATTCATCGCGGAATTAAGTTTGAAGAAAGTGCCTGGCTGAAAACCTATATCGATCTAAATACCAGCCTGAGGACCAGAGCTACCAACGATTTCGAGAAAGACTTTTTCAAACTAATGAATAATAGTGTGTTTGGGAAGACGTGTGAAAATATAGAATCTCGAGTAGACATAAAACTAGTTTCCAGCGAGAAGCAAGCTATAAAACTAGCGGCGAAAACGAGCTACGACACTCGAACTATTTTTGATGAAAACCTAATCGCCATTCATATGAAACGCACGAAACTATATTACAACAAGCCTATATATCTCGGTATGTGTATTTTAGACTTGAGTAAGACGATTATGTACGATTTTCATTATAATTACATCAAGAAAAAGTACGAAGATAGAGCAAAGTTACTTTTTACGGATACGGATTCTCTAGCTTATGAAATTAAGACCGAAGACTTCTACACCGATATAGCGCCTGACATTAGAAGTAGGTTCGACACTAGCGACTATCCTAAGGATCATCCATCCGGTATAGAAACTGGTATCAATAAAAAGGTTATTGGTATGTTCAAAGACGAGGCAGCGGGAAAACAGATCGAAGAGTTCGTAGGTTTAAGATCGAAACTGTATTCGTACAAGATGGCTGGAGTAGACCACAAGAAATGTAAAGGTGTTAAGAAGAATGTCGTCAAGAAATCTATAACTCACGAAGATTACAGAGACTGCTTGTTCACCAAACGAGACCAATCGAGAAAGATGAATGTCATTCGATCCCACCTTCACGAAATCTACACCGAAGAAGTCAACAAGGTGGCTCTCTCAGCCGACGATGATAAACGAGTGATTCAGCAAGACGGTGTCCATACTTTAGCATATGGTCATTATTCTCTAATATAAAATGAGCGTTAAACAAATCGATATCGAAGGCGTAGTTCTTCCAAATCAACCGTTAACGAATTTTGAATTATTGGATGCTGCGAAGAAACTAAATATTCCGAATTTTAGAGGCGTGTTCTTACGAGACGAGCTGCCGAAGAAACCTAGACGGAATGAGTGTGGGATATTAAACCTAGACGATTCTAATGGGGTAGGCTCTCATTGGTGCAGTTTTTTAAAGAACGGTAACGAGAAAATATATTTCGATAGTTTCGGTCTTCCTCCCCCTACGGAATTAATAAACTATCTACAAAGACCGTTGCTTTACAACAGCGAGCGAATACAGCCGGATAACGAAGTGTTTTGCGGTCATTTATGTTTGTACGTGTTAAAGAAGGCGATGAACGACGGATGTGAAGTTCAAAAAATCATAAACGATTTACATTAAACTAATAAATAATCTTATTAAAAACAATGCCTGTCGATAAATTTGGACATACCGATTCTGGATCTACGCAAAGAGTAATTGCCGGAGGTGTTACGCTAACTCAGATAAACAGTACTTTTCTAAGGCTGGATGGAAGCAACGACATTGTTGGAGATATAGATATGGGCGGTCATCTTCTCATAGGTTTACCGACTGATTACCCATCAGCTGGTAACGGTGACGAAGCCATTAGCTTTAACCAGGCTACTGCTCTAGTCACTGATAAAATCACTAATAGCGCCTCCCCAACCGAGGAAAACCATATAGCTAATAAGAAATACGTCGATGAACAAGACGCCACGAAGGTATCGAAGACCGGTGATACAATGACGGGCAATCTATTTCTAAGTGCCGGCGGTGATCGCTTTCGCACCATGGGGTGTAAGGATGTGGGAGGAAATAAACAATTCCATTTGTTGTTGGGTAGCACGACGAATAAAATGCAATGTCAGGCGAACGTTCCTGTTACGCTACAAACGACCGAGGGATTTTTGTGTAAGCAAGGGGAGAACGATATAATAAGATTCGGAAAATCGTCTACCGATCGTAGAACCGAACTATACCAAAATATCGTGATGAACGAAAAATATATCGTCGATTTACACGATCCCGCCGAAGCTCAAGACGCGGCTACGAAGAATTACGTTGATAAGTCTTTTAAAAAGTGTCTCGTCGGGTATATTCCTAATTTAGAAGCCAACGATAGTATAACCGGTTTCATCGCTAGTGCCAGTTCGAATAGAAATAAGCATGAGGCGTACAGAGCCTTTAACAATCTCGCAGTCAGTTCTGCTTGGATTCAAGGCGATAATATAACGGTTTGGTTGCAGATTAAATGTCCCGAACCGGTTATAATTTGGAGAATCGCGCTCTATCCTAACGTAATGCTACGGGCTTGGAATTTATCCGCCAGCAACGATGGATCGTCGTTTACGCCGCTATTAGCGAACGTTCCGCGAGGGGAAGGATTAGGCCTGTCATTTTATAATGTTTCGACTACGACTGCTTATCAGTATTACAGACTTACGATCCCAGAACGCAACGACGACCTTCTCACCGGAATTACATTACTGCAATTATACGTTTACGACATATAAAACACAGAATTTAAATAGAAAGTACCTATTTAAATTCTTATAACTAACCCATAGCTACTTCACTACTGCTACTCTCTTAGCTTGGGTGTGCAACTGCATCGATAGTTTCATCGTATGCTCTCGAAGTCTCTTTATCGATCTCGCAGATTCCATCGTACACCGTAATTTCGTATCTGTTTCTCCATACTTTTCCGTTATAATACGATATTAAACGAGCCTTTTCTCTGTGAGCTTTAGCCGCTTTATGCATCGACGAATACTCGATGGTCTCACCCGTTTCCAAGTCAAAAATAACGACTCGTTTCGGGTTGTTTCTGATACCATTCAATCTATCGTATCTACCATCGTCATTATATTCTTTTCGACGATCTTTCCAATATTCTTTCAGATATTCTTTTCTCGTTAATTTCGGTTTACCTACCAGGGAGTTGTCCTCGGGAATCAATCCTTTCTCGATCAGCAGCTCTACCAATTCCGGTTTGTTGAGATGAGTGACACCTTTAATCTTATTCTCTTTCGCTAACTTGTGTAATTCTGGCAGTTTCATTTTATATACTACAAGATTGTCTTTAAACATGAAACTTATTTTTCATACAGATGACTAATATACTACGCTCATTTTCTGTCCATCTGACTGGAATTTTAGCAACTTATCCGAAATTATAACCGCGTAACCTTGCGTATCGGCGGGGACTGCGGCGCTAAAAGTAGCTTTGATTTGGATATCGACGACCGACGATTTCAGTCTTTCCGATTGTTTACTAACATCGAAAACTATGAGCGGATATAGATCTTTGTAATCGGCTGGAGTGATGTTGCTTTGCGTAATCAACGGATCCATTCCGTAGAACTTTTCGCTGAACGACGCCGCGTCTCTATAAGCTCTCGAAAATTTCTGGTTGGGAAACGATAGATCGTAGTCGACCGCCGGATATCTCTCTTGATTCATCATCACGTACATGTTTTTGAGGTTGCAATGATCGAAAATCGATGGATTGTGTTCTTGGTTGCCGTCGCTTCGAGCGGTTTGAAATCCAACGACTATCCACCTAGGTTTTTCAGGAGCCGTCTTGACGCTAAGACGCCAACTAAAAGTAGTCGATTGAGGAACCCCTATTGTATCGCATTGTCGAGCTCGATATGCAACGGGTAACGATGCTTTCGATTCGATAGTTTTATGCAACTGCACTCTTTCCATATCCGCAGGAATAACGTGCGGCATAAACCACGAGATTTTCACGACGTCGACTTTTCCAGCATCCGCGGTAGCGTGTCTAAAAATAGCGTCGTCGTCCGATTTGCGAACCAGCGTTAGCGTGTGCTTTAAACCGTACACTATTTTATCGTAATCCTCGCAGAATCCGAAAATATGTTTGAGGGGTACGACGAAACTAAACGTTCCCTTAGTCGTTGGTTTTCGAATAAGATACGCCTGTCTGATCGCGAAATCCGCTATAACCGCGGTTGCATCAGTATCTTTGCACCATAACTGATTAAGACCTTGCGCTTTGGCGAGGTCGTCCGGATATTTAAGCAAACCAAGCATCGTAGTTGCTTGTCCTGGGTGAAATACCGTTTCGATATCTTGATTCGATAGGGAATACGCGATTTGGCTGAAAAGATGCAAGAGTCCGTTATTCGCGAGGGCTGCGGCGTCACCATTAGCGTACGCCGTATTCATTCCATCTCCTTTAACCAACCTACCTTCGAATAACAAGTAAGATTCAGCGGGATGGCAAAATAGATCTTGAGTTTCGATATTTATGCGAATCTCGCCGGGCGTGTTAAAATCCGATCTCGCTGCCGGTTCGTATTCGTGCCATTCGTATTTTTCAATTCCTTCGTCGACCTCTGTGGGTGCTGTAATGTTTAGAATATTCGATTGCATTTTAATTACTAAAGATTATTTATTTAAACTCACGCGAGTTTCAATCCCGCTCCATTTTTGTTGAGACCACGCACGAGATCTCGAATGGACACGACATTCGAAGAAAGTCCATCACCGGCTAGTATCTTATTAATATCAGTTTTAGCAGCGCCGTTATCGCTTAGCTGTGCTAAGATAGCCGCATTCGATTGCGTAAGTGCTGGTATCGTTTCAACTACAGGCGTCTTCAGAACCGACGCTGCTAAGAGTTTAGTCGCGGCTTTATCCATCAAGCGTTTACCAACTTCTACGGTGGTATTCTTTCCAACTTCTAGCGCCTTTTTAGCCAACTCTCTCGCGGCGTCTTTACCCGCGCTAAGGGCGGATGATGCGGCTCGTTTACCGACATCCGAAGTGAAGAGCTTCTTGAAAACTCCCGTAATAGAATCCATTATTCCCGCTCCTCCTATAACGTGTTTTCTCTTAATTCTTCTATTAGCGATGACGAGCATGTTTTATAATCGCAACATTAAGTTTTTATATCCAGAACTGGATTGTTCGATGTTAGAATTAATGTTTATTTATATTCTCCCGTTAATATAAAAACAACACGAGAATATAAAATGGATTCCTACTCAGAATATGTTGAAAAATCGGTCGGCCCATTTTTAAATCTGGCTTCTAATAACGCAAAGGATTTATCCCTTTTTATTTCCGAAGTGAAAGACGCTTGTAGTGAATTCGTAACCGACGTTTTCGACCTAGTCGGAGACGCTTCAGAATGTAGCGAGTATAGCGACAGTGAGTGTAGCTATAGTGAGTATAGCGACAGTGAGTGTAGCTATAGTGAGTATAGCGACAGCGAGTGTAGCGATTGCCACTACATTAAAGTAGTCTCTAACGCGGAGAATAATACTGAAGAGACTACGAGTTTGATCTCGGATTACGACTCGGATGAGCTTACCAAAAAGATCGTTGCTAATGAATTCGAGTCGATCATTCACGACCTTAAGAACAAGCTCAATAGCTTGGAAAAGAGGTATCTCACGGCGAAGCGTGCGTTCTATGACAGTATGAACGACGAAATATGGGAGATCTTAACAACAAAGTCATTGATGTAAACGATATTCTGTAACTAAAGCGAGTTACAGAATCTTCAAAGTTTTTTATAATCGCAACATTAAGTTTTTATACTGTTCTTTACCAATAACGTTTTGTCGTAATAGTTCATCGCATATACCAACGATCTCATTTCTTACTCCCGTATTACCCGCGTCGTAGCTAGCGAAACGCAGACTCAACATTTCTACTAAAGCATTCGGATCTTGCGGAATTACGACGACTCCTTTACCCGTCTTCGGCGTCTGTTTTCCAGTCTTCATTTCCCATATCGGTTTAATGATATTTCTGTACTTTTCACTTCTTGACGATTTCGGTTTACTCGGATTGTTAGGTTGCCTCATAGCATTCGTCGCGTCTAGAATCTCGACGTAATCGGACATATCGCTGTCGTCGTAAATCGAACCGTTCGGTTTAGCCATAGTCACTAGCTCCCAAAGTCCTGGAGTACCTGTATAAGTCTTCTCTCCGACTATTATATCGTCGTTCTGGAACGATACGCGTGTGTCTCCGATATAAAATTTCCCGTCTTTTTTTGAATTTAGACCGAACGTCGTATCGGTAGACTTTTTATTAGAAGCGTATTGGGACAAGTATTTCGTTGCCACGTCTCCTAATTCTAACATTCTAACGTCTTCTACAGGATCCTCATAAGCCTCTATCGAGGGATACTGTGGAAGCTGTATGGCTTTTAACGACGACGATATCGACGCGGGAAGCGCTTTTAGAGCGTTAGTCGTGGCTGCTGAGTTTTCATTAATAGTTGATAACAAAGCGTTTTGTTCTTTCGATAAGGTCGATTGCGAGTCTACGATCGGCTTGTACAACTTTACCAAATCTCGCTGCAGTCCTATATCGCCTAGTTTCTCGGATAAATAGTTCTGTTGAATTCTTTTCTTCGTCTTCAGAAACTCTTCGACGATAAAGTCTCTTTTGGCTGGATCGTTAATCTTTAGAAATGACATTTTTTAAATAGGTGGTATAATGTTTTAAAGCGTTTTTGGAACACGCGTTAAAACATTGAAATGAAACGCGATAACGAACGTGATTTTACACACGTTTTACGTTCTACGTTTACGTTTTACGTTTCACGTTCTACGTTTTCCTTCGATTTCGCAAACGCGTCCTTCAACGACTCGGCTATAGTTTCTCCGCTATTTCTCGATTTTCTGATTTCTTCTTTCATTTCGTTAAATTTCACGCGTTCGTTTAGAATTAACGAGTATTCCTCGTCTGAAATATTACCGTCTTCCAAAGATTTCGAGATGTAGTGACTGATAGTGTTGAGTTTCGCTTCAGCCAATGTTTTAATATTTTCGTGCTTCTCCGCCTTTGGTGTGAGCTTTCTGTTGATCACACGTCCGATCACGCTGAAAACACCCGCTCCAACCGCCAGTACTTGTAGACCTATCGCGATAGGTGCCGCGACTATCGTAGACAGAACTGTGATTGCTGAAGCAGTTGAGCCCAACGCGACTAGAGTCGATATACCGTCTACTACGTTGATAAACCTAACACCTTTACGATACTTTTTACCTAGAGTCTCTCTTTTTTCACGTTCCCGGTTGAGCTCTTGTTGAATTTCAGTGATTTTCGAAAGTCGGAAAGCATGGGCGCTTCCATCGATTTTCAGTGGGATCTCCATTCTTTTTATAATAACGCGATATAATTTTTTAAACTGCGATATATTTTTGGTAATTAACGAAACATAACGAATCGCCTTCGATTATACTAACTACGGAATCGGAGTCGTTTTGAATAGTAATTTCGATGTCTTCTACTTGTCCGATAACGACTCTGTAATGATCTCCCAAACCACACAATGATTCCCAGCTACACAACATGCTATAAGATGTTATAGTGTAGAGAAGAATCTATTTAGATTATATAATGCAAGATAGTAGAGCTACATAAATGTAACTTAATTAAAATGCCAGCAGCTAAGCCAGCATTGTAGGGATTAATTAATATTAGATAGAGGGGTTCATCATATCTACGCAAAGGACAGCAGACGATGTGGACTCACCCCATTGGTCAGGACGAACAGCTGATCAAAACCGTTATGGCGAAGCGGATGACGACTCGGTAACCAAGCAACCGTGGTGACGTGGCGTGGAGATGCGGCAGTTCGATTTTTGATTTCAACTGAACAAGACGTTCTAGAAATCTTGAGTGGATCGACTCGGTGGATGTTGGACTAAGTCGATGAGAGAGCATCGTTAGTCAATATGATCGGTTTTGCGAAACGATCGATGCAGTTGAGTTTATAAGTCGAGACGTTGGACAGCGAGGATCGAATAATTCGAGTGAAACGCTCTCGTAACAAACCGTTGCGAAGCGTGACTTTCCATCATAGGAAGTCGACATTTGCGAAGCGATCTTGTCAACGGACTTAAGGAGTTATTCCGCGAGTGAAGTGTACGTTACTCTGGAGTAGTAAAGCGCACACTCGGGTTGTAACGACGGTCTCTTTGGGAGAGACATCAAGCTACGAGAAGTCACGAGAACGGTGGATAGTCGAGCTTCGACGAGGGAGAAACAAGGCGATTTGCGAACGGAGCCGCGAACTCATCAGATGAACAAACGGATGAAAGACAGCTTTTCCACGAGGAACAAACTGTGAGAACATTCCGTGCTAAAGGGTCTTACTGGGAGGTAGCATTAGGCAATAAAATCTAGATAGCAAAGATGCTGGCTAGGTAGGGAATAAGGCAAAGTAGACATAGGATAACTAGACATTGAACTGTTACATGCTTTAACTTTGATATACATTATATTCATATTCATTTAAATGCATACACAGGTGTTCCATGTTCATTTCCCTAGTCAAATAGATAGGCCTATGCATTTCCTTATCCAGTAAAGACAAGATGAAACAGAACTAAAGTAGTCGTGGGTGTATTCATAACACTAAGCACTCTTAGTATAGGGTGGCGCTACATAAATGGGGGCTCGCTCTCGGGATTGAATTGTATAATCAATTAAGGACATTGATTAAAACGATCTGGGATCATATCTTAGACACAAGTGGTGTATTTAGATAGGATTGAATAAGTAAACAGAGATATTTACTTACGCGCTAGGTAGGCCTATAGCGTATTTTGTCGTCTGCGGTATTCATTAATACGCATGACGTAATTGAATTTTGAATTGTGACCAATCATACGTTGTCGAAGGTGAGGTCAGGTCAACGGTTGCAAATCGCAAAAGCTAACTATTGGTAAGAGTTAGGTCAGGTCAAGGTTGTTCAGTGTTTAAGTTATAAACAAGGTGAACTAGCTTTGAAATCTGAAATTTATCTTGAGCCTTATATCAAAGAAAAATTGATATAGCGCAATGGCTGGTGAGATTCAGAAGTGGATTAAGGTGGCGCAGGACCTTGGATACGCAGAAGATGCTGTTAGAGAATATGTCAAGGACAGGCAGAATGAGATTAGGGAAGATAAAAGACGCGAGGCTGAAAAGGAAGAGAAAAAACGTGAGGCTGAGGAAAAGCTACGTCTAGCGGAAATGGAAAAAGAAGAAAGGCTGCGTCTTGCTGAAATGGAAAGTCAAAAGGAGATAAAACTTAAAGAACTAGAGCTTCAGATGACACGTGAGACAAGACGAGAAGATGGAGATAGGATACGACTTGATGGAGATGGAGAGTATTCTGGACAGGCAAATAATGCCAAATATGTTAAGATGCCCATCTTCAGAGAAGAAAAAGATTGTTTAGATGCCTATCTCCTCAGATTCGAGAGGACATGTACGGCATACAGAGTTCCGAATGAGTTATGGGTTCTGACACTAGTGAAGTCGCTTCAAGGAAAAGCGCTCGAAGTGTACGAAAGAATGAGTATAGAAGAATCTCAAGACTATGAAAAGTTAAAGGAGAGACTACTCATAAGGTTCAAATTGTCAGAATCAGGGTACAGAAATTTGTTTAAACAAAGCCCTAGAGAAAAAGACGAAACTCCGGAACAATATGTAGGAAGACTTAGACGTTACTTAAGACAGTGGCATCAAATGTCAGGCTTTAGTGAAGACAAAGAGGGTTTGGAACAACTCATACTGAGAGACCAGTTCTTCATTATGTGTGACAATGATATGAGACGCTTTCTAAAGGAGAAAGGGAAACTAAATCTTGAGGACATGTTGGAACAGGCCCAAAACCTCATAGAAGCGAGAGAATCGGACGAAAGGAAATGGGTTCATACTCAGAAGAATAGGGACAAAGATTCCAAAATACAACCGAGAGATAATAAGCAGAAGAGTTTTGAGAATACAAGCAACTCTCACAACAAATTTAGAGAACAGAGGGAGTTCAGAGATAAAAATCAATTCAAGAGTAATTGGAAGTTCTCCGACAACAAGAAATATGGAGTAGAAACAGAAACCCAGAAGACGGGATGTTTCCGCTGTGGATCAAAATTTCACAGAATAGCCCAGTGTAGTGAGAAAGATAAGACAGGGAGAGAACATAGAGTAGCAACAATGCAATGCGACGAGGAATCAAGTGAAAATGGAGATAAACAAGAGGCAGTAATTTCATACTGTTCTGCATACGTTGAACAAGAAGGAAAGTGTATAATAGAAGAACACAAGTATCAGGGACCAGTTGTAATTAATGGATGTGTAAAGAAAGGAGTCTTTGACACTGGTTCAAATTGTGTTGCTGTAAGAGAGAGTCTGATCAAAAAAGATGAATACATAGGTCGAAACATGATATGTACTTTTATGAATGGTACTAAACATGAGTATCCGATGGCAAAAGTCGCAATACAGAGCGAATATCTCACAGGCGTGGTAGAAGCCGCTGTGATCAAAGACCTAGAAGAAGAAGCTATCATTGGATCAAGAGTAGAAACTATTGAAGATTCTAAATTGAATTTGTGTTATTGTGAGGCTGAAGTAGTAAAGTGGAAGAAAGAGGCAGAGAGAAATACTGAAGAGTTCACTAGCAAGGTCAGAGTAAATGAAATAGATACTAAATGCCTTTATGATACAGGAGCAAATTGTGTCGCTGTGCAAAAGAGATTAGTGAGACCAGAACAATACACAGACAAGTTTATGGTGTGCAGATTTGCTAATGGGAAGAAAGAAAAATATCCCATGGCAAGAATTAAAATTGAAGGAAATGACTTCAAAGGTGTGACAGATGCTGTGGTGATAGAATCCTTAGTGACAGGATTGATCACGGGTCCATGTTTGTACGAGAAGAGTATAAACAGGATCCAACCGAAAGGAAAACATGATAAAGAGAAGACGGATAAATCATGTGAACCTAAAATTAATAGAGCCAAAGCAGAGAAAGAGAAAGAATGGAATGTAAAGGGTTGTGACGCTGAAGGGATGAGATGCAATAAGGCTAAATCATCCATAGAAATCCAGAACACAACTGGACATGATTGTGAGATTATCACAAAAACAAGAATAAAGGACGGAGTGGAACGAAATGGTAAAGCAGAAGTGGTAATAGCAGGATGCACGACACGAGCACAGGATGAGATAAAAGGGAGACGTGTCGAACGACCACTGAAAATACCAGAAGTAACAGGTTTAGATCTCAAACCAGAGGAGATAATGGAACCTATAGAACCCAGGTCTAGCAGAAGAAACCATTTAGAGGAGAACAGAAATAATGAAGAGAATAAGAAAATGGGATATGGGAAAGGAAGAAATTGGCAGGAGTCCAAGTCATATTACATGAAGACATCCGAGAGAGCGGATGTAACGGAAAAGAAGAATTACGGAAATGACGGGAGATTTCATAGGTCTGATCAACAGGCGATGCAGACAAATTATAGATACGGAGATAATAAGTGGAATTGGCGAAGGCCAAAATGTAAGTCAAGCTGGAAGATACATGAGGACTATGAGAAGAAAGATTACAGTAATGATAATAGAAAGCAGTACAGACCATGGAAGGCCAACAGATGGAGAAATTCTGGGAGAAACCTAGAAAGATCCTGGAGAAGAAGTGGAGAAGAGGAGTCTGTAAAGTGCAAAGGTGAAGATAGCTATTCGAGAAGTGATAGCGATGAGTCGGTCGGTGGTAAATGGTTGAGTTGGAGGGAGAGAGGAAAGTATGACAGGAAGAAAGGAAATCCCAGGTATCATATGACATGGAAATGTCGAAATGATTGGAGTACGGTTGAAAGATAAGCCCAGTGCGAGGTATTTAAGTAATTTCATGAGGCAATTTAACGAGGAAAATTCTGTAATTAAGGGTTATAGATATACAATTATTTTATATTTTGAGTTAAGGAAGTGGTCACTAGGCGTGATCTATGAGTTAAGTTACTCAAGAGCTACAGAAAAGCAGCTGTAGGGAAATTTAGAGAAAATAAGTACAGGAGAGTTAGTGGAACTTAGTGTTGAGATAAACAGACATGAAGTTCAGGAATTATTAAAAAAATAAGTAGTTGTAGAGGTAAGATGTAGTTAAGGTTAAGATGCAAGGAGAGAATCCTTGTAGTAATTGGTCAGGTGAAACCTAATTTTGGTAGTGAGGAAAATTTAAGGAAAATAGACAAGTAAGAAGTTTCTGGGAGCAATCAACTATTACAGGAAATTCATACCAAACTGTGTGATGATAATGAAACCACTCACAGAATTAACCAAGAAAAATGCCAAAGTAATTGTTGAATGGACTAATGAATTGGAGAGTGCATTCACAGAACTCAAGAAGGTGTTATCAGAAGCACCAATATTAAAACTACCAGACCTAGACAGAGAATTTGTAGTTAGAACAGATGCATCGAATGCAGCTGTAGGAGGTGTACTGATGCAAGAATACGATGGAGTGATGCATCCGGTGTCATATGTAAGCAGAAAGTTGAGTGAAACAGGAAAGCGATATTCCGTAGAGGAACGAGAATGTTTAGGCATGATATTCGGGTTGGAAAAAATTTAACAGGTATCTTTATGAAAATGTTTCCATTACAAATTGAAACAGATCATTGTAGTTTACAATACTTGAAGACAGGTAATGTGAAGAATGATCGTGTGATGAGATGGAATCTGTTATTGCAAAACTACAATTTTAGGATAAGATACATTAAAGGTAGTGATAATGTAGTGGCAGATTACTTAAGTAGAGGATTAGAATAAGCCAATTAGAATAGTCATAAGTAAGATAGTAACGTAAGTTATGACATGATAGGATAGATTATCATTTCATGTATGATTAGTTAAGAGATTAAATGTGTGTTACTTTAAAGTATAAGTTAAGGAATTATTAAGTCAAATTAATATATATTTCACTAGTTAAAGTTAGACCAATTGGAACAGTAAATGGTCTTACTAGATAACTGATATATGTTAATATAAGTTGTGTAGATAAGAATATTGTGTAGTTAGGTAAGGAGTCATAGTATTTTAAGGAAAAAATGTATTATTTCTTTGATTGTGGGGGGTGATGTAATGATCTCCCAAACCACACAATGATTCCCAGCTACACAACATGCTATAAGATGTTATAGTGTAGAGAAGAATCTATTTAGATTATATAATGCAAGATAGTAGAGCTACATAAATGTAACTTAATTAAAATGCCAGCAGCTAAGCCAGCATTATAGGGATTAATTAATATTAGATAGAGGGGTTCATCATATCTACGCAAAGGACAGCAGACGATGTGGACTCACCCCATTGGTCAGGACGAACAGCTGATCAAAACCGTTATGGCGAAGCGGATGACGACTCGGTAACCAAGCAACCGTGGTGACGTGGCGTGGAGATGCGGCAGTTCGATTTTTGATTTCAACTGAACAAGACGTTCTAGAAATCTTGAGTGGATCGACTCGGTGGATGTTGGACTAAGTCGATGAGAGAGCATCGTTAGTCAATATGATCGGTTTTGCGAAACGATCGATGCAGTTGAGTTTATAAGTCGAGACGTTGGACAGCGAGGATCGAATAATTCGAGTGAAACGCTCTCGTAACAAACCGTTGCGAAGCGTGACTTTCCATCATAGGAAGTCGACATTTGCGAAGCGATCTTGTCAACGGACTTAAGGAGTTATTCCGCGAGTGAAGTGTACGTTACTCTGGAGTAGTAAAGCGCACACTCGGGTTGTAACGACGGTCTCTTTGGGAGAGACATCAAGCTACGAGAAGTCACGAGAACGGTGGATAGTCGAGCTTCGACGAGGGAGAAACAAGGCGATTTGCGAACGGAGCCGCGAACTCATCAGATGAACAAACGGATGAAAGACAGCTTTTCCACGAGGAACAAACTGTGAGAACATTCCGTGCTAAAGGGTCTTACTGGGAGGTAGCATTAGGCAATAAAATCTAGATAGCAAAGATGCTGGCTAGGTAGGGAATAAGGCAAAGTAGACATAGGATAACTAGACATTGAACTGTTACATGCTTTAACTTTGATATACATTATATTCATATTCATTTAAATGCATACACAGGTGTTCCATGTTCATTTCCCTAGTCAAATAGATAGGCCTATGCATTTCCTTATCCAGTAAAGACAAGATGAAACAGAACTAAAGTAGTCGTGGGTGTATTCATAACACTAAGCACTCTTAGTATAGGGTGGCGCTACAGACTCCATCTCGTAGACTGCAGCCGCTCGCTTCGATTTCCTGTCTAAGCGAAACTAAACACGACCCTTTAGTCATTCGAACACCTAGTCCTAGCGCCACCGTAGCTGTTTCTCTAGGTTGAATCGTTATCAGTTGTTGCGTAAAAATCTCCCATCTTAGTCCGCCCAGTTGTCTGCAGGGTGTGTGCGTCACTTTTTTCAACGTCCAACGCACCTCTTTCGGTTGAGTTCTAACTTCGACCCGTCGAGTGGGTTTCGTTATAAATTTATGAATAGGCCTGTTGAATCCCGACATTTTATTTATACGAGGATTATTTTTAAAGCAACATACCGAGAATCGGAATATTTTGGAAAGGTGAATTAGGACCTAGTAAAAGCCCGCTACCCGTTTTCATATACAACCCGCTACCTGTTTTCATATACAACCCACTACCCGTTTTCATATACAATCCCATTCCCATCGTACTACCTTTCGACCACGGAGACAGATACAACCCATTTCCATCCGGTCTTACTTTACAAGCCAGGCCGCCTTTATTAACGTACACTACTCCCGATCCGCTTATTTTATCTACAAGTTTCGATGTAGCCGCGGAACCTAATCCGCTTAAAGCGCCTTGTGCTAAACTAGGGATTACGCTAGAAAGAAGAAATTTTCCGGCAGTAGCTAGAAATGGTAATATAGCTCCGATAAAACCGCCTTCGACTTTAGCGTTATATATTAATTGCGTTTTACTCATTTTGATCGTCGTGCCCTTTCCGTTCTGACAAGCATTCTTCATTTTATTAATTTGCGCTTTCGTAAAAGCTAACATGTGGTCTCCATCCATATCATCGTGAGATAGTCTAATACTAACGCCATCGCTTCCCGCTTCGAGCGCTCGTTTAATCTTGTCTTTTTGTCCTTCTGAAATATTAACACAGAATTTTGTGTACTGAGTCATTTTATATATAACTAAGATAAACTTTTAATTATCTTCACACTTCTCTAATATGAAACTTGATCGACATTGCTTCCCCTCTAATGTTAATTAGTTTTCCATTTTGGTCGGTAAGTCTCGTTTCCATCGATGAAATCGTATTCATCGTAACGGGGAGATAAATTAAATTAGCCGGGATTTGGATGATCTTATAACCAGGTCCAACGGTAGGAAAAAACGAATATATCACGTTCGTCGTCGATCCATTCGAGTACGAACCCCCGATTGTATCGCTAGTTACTCTAAAGCTGTCTATATTCATTATGTTCACGATGTTCTCCGATTCGAAATAACCCTCCGTATATGTCCCAGGAGTGAAACCTAGGACCGTTCTGATCGAGTTGTCTGGTGTGAAATCAACCTTATAATTCGGCGCAATGTTTAACACCGCCTTCAACGTATTAGTGTTTGCTTCTAACGTAATGCGATATTCTTCGTTTGAGGTATCGTAATGGTCGTTCTCTTTCATGATTTTCTTCACGTAGTCGTTTATATCCTCGAGTTCATAGGAACCTTCCGGGATATCTACGTCAAACCACGTCACGCCATTGTCGGGCGAATACCTGAAGTTGTTGTTGCTCGCGTCTATGTTAGGAAACACGTAGTAAGTATACAAATCGACTAGAGCCATTTCGTACTTTTTCGTTTTATCTAGTTCGATTACCGGATTGTTTCTCGTTTGTATTCGTGCGGTTCTGCCCTTTTCGTTGCCCACTAAAATGTAAAACGACGATTTAGGATTCGTGTTAGTCGCAGTCTGTGCCGTGTTCACCTGTATCTTCACGAGGAGTTCTTCCATTTTTACTAGTATATTATATTATTTTAATTCAGAATTGGGAATGTAAAATTCATCTAATCCACAACGGTATTTACCGCTGCTCCTTTCACTCGATAAGTCGATAACTAGGAATTGATGCGGTTGTTTCCACGACTCTTCGCATAGACTCGTGAATTCCTCTTTAGGCATGTCCGTACTTACATGATCGTCGTAGATATGAGAAACATTCTTCCTGTCTTGGGGAAATAAACAAATAAAGTTTGCGTTCTCTCTGATCGTCTGTCTTGGCAATTTAAAATAATTCTGCGCGAGGTACAAACAGTCGACGTTACTATGCCTCCCTCTGATATAATACATTTCGCATTTGTTCTGCTTTTCTAACTGTAAATCGTCAAAAATCATCAAGTTCTTCTTTTCACGGCTCAACTCTCTCGGATCCGGCACGTCTTCCGCGGATTCGTAAAACCTGCATTCGATATCCGACTTGTCTCTTAACTCTTTCGCTATCTCTTCTACAACGCACGCCGGAGAAATATTAGACCTCATTATCTCATCTCGAATGTTAAACAGCTTGATGATCGTTTCTTTTGGTAGTTTTTCTTCGAATGCCTTCTTAAGAATTTTGTACTCCGGTTGAAATAGAGATTTTCCGAATACTTGCAAATTGTCATAGTCGAGCCATCCGGGTCTCAAAAGTAAGTTTAACAATAACGTCGTCTTACCACATCCCGATTTTCCTACTATTACACCCCTTATACTTTTAGGTAATAGGTTGATATTAAATCTTTTCAACGATAAATCGTTCCACGTTAAGTCTTTCACCTCCATTTTAAATATATAAAACTTCTATATTAAAACTGAAATGTATTGCGTAAAGTGTAAAAGACAGACTGAAACAAAAGATATACAAGATGTCGTGGCTAAGAATGGGAGACCCATGCAACGAGGTGTATGCGTTGTATGTGGGAAAACAAAAACTCAATTCGTAAAAGGAACCACTGCGAAAGGCGGAGATGTAGTTGGTTCGTTGAATGCAGCCACTAGTAAGATAAAGTTACCTTGGGCTAAATATCCAGGTGAGATGCATCTTCCAGGTCACTCGTTTACAGGACCCGGGACAAGACTAGATTTGAGACTGAATCCCGACGGCACTCCTAAAGATTGGAGTAACCCCATCAACAGAGTAGATAACGCGGCTTACCATCATGATTTGGCTTACGATCGACACACTGATACGGCTTCTAGGAATGTTGCCGATAGAGCCATGATTAATGATTTGAATAATATTCCTAATCCTACTATCCGAGAGCGTATGGAGAGAGCGGTAGTTAAACCTATATTGTCTGTTAAATCGAGTCTCGGGTTAGGTTTAAAAAAAGCCCCGACCCGAAATGGACTGATCAATTAGCGGATGAATTGCATAAACCGGTAGTAAAACATTTTAGAAAGAGAAAAGTGTACGTTAGTGGAATAGATGAGATATGGGTTGCTGATTTAGTTGATATGCAAGCCTTCGCTAAAGAAAACGATGGTGTGAAATACCTATTAACCGTTATAGATGTGTTTTCAAAGTACGGATGGATCGTGCCATTGAACGATAAAAGTGGGAAATCTACAGCAAGCGGCTTCGTGAAGATACTCGAGAGTGGACGAAAGCCTGTTAAATTATGGGTAGATAAGGGGAAAGAGTTTTATAACAAAGACGTTAAGAATTTGCTCGAGCTGTACTCTACGGAGAATGAAGAAAAATCTTGCGTAGTCGAGAGATGGAATAGGACGATGAAAGATAAAATGTTTAAGTACTTTACAGCTAATTCGACGAGAAGATATATCGACGTTTTAGACGGAATGGTTAGTAATTACAACAATACAAGACATTCTTCCATTAAAATGACGCCTGCTAAGGCTAGTATGAAAACGAATGAAAAGACTGTATTTATGAATTTATACGGCGAAGAGGTCTCACAGCCTGTTTCCCCTAGATTCTCGGTTGGAGATAAAGTCAGAATAACTAAAAAGAAAAATATCTTTTCGAAAGGATATCTCCCTAGATGGACGGAGGAAGTTTTTATAGTATCTCAGGTTCAATACACGGATCCACCAACTTATAAGATTACCGATTCTAATGGTGAGGAGATACAGGGCTCATTCTATGAACAGGAGCTACAGAAGACGACTCAAGAAATATATAGGATCGAAAAAGTGATTAGAAAACGTGGAAAGAAATCTTTCGTTAAATGGCTCGGGTACCCGGACTCCTTCAATTCGTGGGTTGATAACGATAACTTTATGACGTTGTGAAACGATTATTCAAAAATGCTATTACGAAAAAAGTTGTTTTCCCAAACGCATAGTTTTCCTACTACTTACTCAACCTCGTTGAATTCGTGGGTAGATAATGAATAGGCTACTTAGTGATCATATGAGGATGAATAACATCAAAACTTCCTGCCAGACTAACGTCATAGTCCTCCCACGTTGTTTCCGTCTCGTGATGGTGAGCGTTGGTGTTAAACAAGCTTTCTCTTTATTCCGATAACTCGTGATCATGAATGTACGTACGTCATAGGTATATAATAACTAGGTGTGACCAGGGACCCCGTCACAAATTCGGACGATGTGTGACGGGGTCGTTTTGAAAACATATTCAGCCGAGACGTGACAGATTTCTGTGTGAAGATGGGTGATGAGCTTCAAAATTTCATACAGAGCCTGACGAACGATAGACCCGCGAATATTAGGAGAAAAGATGTTACACGAGTTGGTGAAGGCGCCTAACGAACTGGCTTTCTTAAAGAACGAGGCTATACGGGTTTGAATCCTAGCGTTTGATGATAACATCGCTGATTGAACGAAACCGCACAGACCCAAACTGTTGCTAACCTCTCTCCATCAAAACAAAACAAGGGAGACGCCATCAACTAAATATACTTCGCAAATAATCTATAAAAACCTGGTATATTTAGTTAAAAATGTAACATACCTTTTGCAACAGCTCGGTGCGGTTGTTTAAAACGGTGGTGAAAAAACATTACTCCGTTAGGCCTACTATTATATCGCTTGTTTAAACAGCATCTCAACATAATCAAGAAGAAAGACTATAGGCTTACATACACGAAATCATATAGATGGAAGGATGGATGGAGCAGGCCGCTAGTGACTATGATGTTGATGATACTATCCTCATTTCTGAAGGTCGGAGACGGCCTCCACAGTCCTCTATGTCATACGCCCGTCTGACATAGGCCGTTATGAATGGGTTTAATTACGTGAGAGGCTTAATGCCGCAGGCAATCTCGTTGCGTTGAACAATTGTTAATTGTTTGTCTCGTTGCAGCGAGATTGCTAATTGAGAACCGTTCTTCGATTACTTACGGCGTAGTTAGTTTCAACGAATGCGGCGTCGCCCTATGAGGGGCTTGTGGGGCATTATACCCCGTGTCTATAGGTTCGTGCATGGCGGAGATGTTTCATCCATTGCTATAGGTGAGTAGGCGATTTTGAACCTAGTAGGTAGGGATTCGAAGCCTGTATTGGTCAAATGCGCTAGCTGCCGATCTTCCTATCTACTCTCATACAGATCACAACCACACGAACATACATCCACCCCTACGCACATACAGACCACAATCACACGAACATACATCCACCCCTACGCACATACAGACCACAACCACACGAACATACATCCACCATACGCACATACTGACCACAACCACACGAACATACATCCACCCCTACGCACATACAGACCACAACCACACGAACATACATCCACCCCTACGCTCATACAGACCACAACCACACGAACATACATCCACCCCTACGCTCATACAGACCACAATCACACGAACATACATCCTTCCATACGCTCATACAGACCACAACCACACGAACATACATCCACCCCTACGCACATACAGACCAGAGGTGGATGTATGTTCGTGTGGTTGTGGTCTGTATGTGCGTAGGGTGGACGTATGTTCGTGTCGAAAACGCCAAATTCGGCAGAAATGAAATTCGCGAATCTTGTGCACTTGATGACCCCGGTTCATCCAGGGTTCATCCAGGGGCCACAGAGGAAAGCCCTTAATAGTCTATTAATAACGACAGAGCACCTGTAACGACGTCATGAATATAATTTTATCAGAGGTTCCAAAGAGTAGAGATATATCGAGAGAGTTCATCAGGTGAATGAAATCTACGAATTGTGTTTTGGCTGATTTGACTTTTAAGTAAGTAAGTAGCCTTTATATGCATCTGACCTTGGATTCCTGTTTGTCCTCGTGTATGTGTAGGTGCACGTAGGGGTGGATGTAGCCTATATCCGTGTCGTTATGGTGTTTTTGAGCGAATGGGTGGAAGTAGGTTACTGTCAGTGTGATCTGCTAGGAGGGTGGGGTTGAAGTTGAGCTCTCATCATCATCATCATCATCATCATCATCATCATCATCATCATCATCATCATCATCATCATCATCATGCTCACACACACTCTCGCGCACACAGACACGCATGCATATCAAACACACCTGAACACACTTATACATATATATATATATATATATATATATATATATATATATATATACAAGTATATAATTATATATATATTTGTGAGTTTGCGTGTGTCTCTGTAATGGATGGGTGACGTGAAGGCGTCTGGTAGAGGTGTACCTCTGTCTATAGGCGGTTAAATAAGAACGATCCTTTCGTTTAAGAGAATTTATAAAGCATAGAGTTCTCTTCAGCTGTAGTTTTGTCTTTCAATTTTTCAATTCGTCTTTTAATTGGGGTTCCATATCTAGCGTTCGACGGAGTTTTTGTCAAACGCTTTTGAAACTATTTGTTTGCTAAGAGCGATTTAATCGAAGAAGGTGGAGACACGTTTTTACAGAAGCGTTAATTGTTCCTTCTAGGTTTTACCAACTGTGTATGTTGGTTGAGTGAATTCGTTTCCCAAATGTTAACTTACCTATTCACCAGCATACAACAGGGTGGGAGTCCATCCGGGATGCAACCGAGGTTGTATGCTGGTGAATCGAACTTTTATCCTTTTCCACCCGAATCCACTCAACAAATATGAACAGCTCGTAAAATCTACAAAGAACGTCTGTCGAATTTTCTTCGACAAAACCGCTCTTACCACACAATGTCTTCACAGTGTTTGACAAAATATATCCGTAGAACACTAGATATTGAACTTTTATCAAAGATTGCGTATACGAACAAATCTACAGCTGAACAGAACGATCTTCTTTATAATTAAGCTGTCTTAGTACAGTCTTATGAAAGGATGGCTTCTATTTAACCGCCTACAAGCAGGTGCCAGCGCACTTGTACAGGCGGCATCTCTTCCAGAGACCTCTCTCTGTCTCTGTCGATCTATCTCTTCTGGTTTCCGTTCGTCCAGTCCCGTAACTACGCAGTTACGCTCGCATCTGTTTCCATCACTCATCCTTCTACAATTGGGCATTGTAGGGCACTCCCTTAAGCTAGCCCTGAAACAGCCACAGGTATGAAGTGTTAGCGGCTTCATTTTCTTAGCCTCCGCATATGAGGACGGATGGCCAGACCTCTCCATCGCTGTCTCATCTTCCTATCGACAGTGTACAGTCGGTGTACTCATTGTAGCCGAGTTGGGTAGGGGTACAGATGGAGCATAAATCTGGAACCAAATTTCTGCCCTGGCGGGATTTGAACCCCGACCTCTCGATTGACAGTCTAGCGTGCTAACCACTGCACTTTCGACACCCCACACTTTATGCCCATGAAAAGCCATGACGGAGTCAAAGCCATTCCTCCGATTAGAAAGCTGCGCGATAGAAGTTATTACTTTAAAACAATCATACAAGATTACAAAAGACATAATAGATTTTGCAGTTTAAATTTCGTTTTATGTGACAAAAAGATAAAATCAGATTGGATTAGAGTCACTTGATTCATTAAATTAGATTTCGGATTAGATCAAAGCTCTAAATAAATGGATTTTAAAATTGAAGAATAGAAATAATAAATTATTAAATAAATTTTGAGATACGACGACATAGGCGTAACTGTTGAACCCAGTTCAGCGGGACTACTTGAGTCGCCTTTCTCTGAATAGAAGACATAGAGAGGAACGTAGTAGAGGCCATCTTGGCCGGTTTATCGAGGGTCTGGGGGAACCTTCGGGAATTGTGCCACTCCCTTCTTCGCGTTGTCTGAACCACTCGTATGGATCGGTAATTTTATGGCGGACTTCCGTACAGGCACTTCTTCTCGACAGGACCCTGGCGTGCTTCTAAAGCGTCGCCACGTCACATCCGGTCTTGGACTGGAAGTGGTTTGCGTCGTAGCAGAACCAGTCTCCCGACTGGTTCTGCGCGGTTTTGTTCGGAGTTCTTGGTGCCACCGCTGAACAAGGTCTGCTGTTGTAGAAGAACCCGGAAGTGGTGGTCAACTTCCGGCAGCGTTTCCTAACCAGTCGTTCTCCTTCCGGTTCTTGATCGCGTTCTTTCTGCATTCGTCCAACGCGGCGCTCACGTCACTCGAGCTTCCTGTGTCGATGGCATCCAACGGTTATAAGTCGGACCCCGAGAGAAACTGGCGCCCTCTGACTCTGGAAGGATGAGGATTCAGAGGCGAATTGGATCTACGAGTAAACATCATTAGGTCAAAAGAATTTAATACAGTGGGTTTTGAGGATGTAGTCATGTTCCTTTATGCATTCGTTCTTGCGTTCATTCGTACAGGTAATTTATATACCGCCTCTGTAAGATACCACTCAGAGGCGCTCTCTGTCAGTTCTGCGAAAGATTATGTTTTATGTTTACTTGATCGTGCTCAACCCCATGCGATTAAAACAGATCGTTTTCAAGGGGAGAGGAAGGGAAGGAGATGGAAGAAGGTACGAAGGCAGTCAGGAAGAGAGGAAGCAAGGCGGGCAGGAATTAGGCAGGAAGCAGAGTATATGTAGGCCTACAGTTGTACACGTTTTTCTATAGCGATCGCATCACTGCGACCATTGTGCATTTTTCATCGAATTGATCGGGTGAGATCATTCATCACCATTCACCACTACTAAATGTGTACCCATGTGGTGGAAGGCAAGCAATAAGGTAGGCTGGTAGACTGGCTGGCAGGATAGACAGAGTTGTGGGAAGAAAGACACACAGAGAGAATGACAAAAGTAGACACAGACAGACAGACAGACACACACACACACACAGACGCACATATATCTATGGGAGGACACGGTAGCTCGCCTTGTAACGCAGAGAGTAAGGGTTCAAGCCTTCTCCCCTGAGACGGATACCGTCTGTGGACCTTGAGCAAGTCCTTCGCTCACAATTGCTGGGCGCCATCGATTGATGCTTGGTCATGCAGTTAATGCCGATACCAAATTCTACTCTTAGTCATAGAGACAAAGGTTGCGCGAACAACAGTTCCAAGGTCGTTGCACCCTTAGCATCGAACCCACAATCGATGGATCAGAGACCAAGAGCGCTACCGAGTAGATCACTGTGTCACATATGCAACGTTAGCGACTTCGTATACCCAGCCTCGGCTTATAACGACTGTAACCCTCTGTCTGTCTGTCTGTCTGTCTGTCTGTCTGTCTGTCTGTCTGTCTGTTTGTAACCCTTAGGAGCTCAATGTAATCAGTAATGAATCCTTTCTACAGACAAATGGGTAGAGAGACAAAAGAGACAGACAGATAGAGGCACCAGGTTTTTATTACTATTGTTTACTGTTGTGTCACTACCTAACTAACTATTTAACTGACTAACTACCTAACTAGTAACTACGTATAGCTATCTACCTACCTACCTACCTACCTATCCCCAACCTACCTAATCAACTACCTACCTAACACTTACCTCTAACCACCTACCTAACCAACTTCCTACCTAACTACCTACGTACGTAACTCCTACCTATCTAACTTCTAACTGCATAATTAAACTAACTAACTAAACTAACTAACAAAATTAACTAACATAACTAAACTAACATAACTAAACTAAATAACTAAACTAACTAACCAGCCTAACTACCTAACCAACTACCCCAGTAACCAACTACCTAACTATCTAACTACCTAATCAACTATCTAACTAACCAACCAGCTAACCAACCAGCTAATCATCTAACTAACTACCTAACCACCAGCTAACCAACTAGCTACTGAGCCAACTAAATACCTAACCAACTACCTAGCCAACTAACCAGCTACCTAGCCAACTAAATACCTAATCAACTAACTAACTAAATAACTAATCAACTATGTAACCTACTACCTAACCAACTAACTACCTAAAGAACTACCAAACTACCCAACTACCTAATCAACTACCCATCCAACTACGTAGCCAAACTAACCAACTAACTACATAACCAAGTAGCTAATCACCTAACTAACTAAGCAACCTTCTCACCAACCACCTAACTACCTACCCAACCAACCCCATAACCAACCACCTAACCAACTAATTGTCTAACTGACTAACTACCTAACCATCTACCTAATCAGCTAACCACCTAACCAAGTAACTGCCTAACTACATATAACCACCCAGACACATAGCTACCTGACCAGATAGCTACCTAGCAAACTACCTATTTAACCAACCACCTAACTAACCAACCACCTAACCAGCTACCTAATTAGCTACCTAGACAACTAAATACTTGACCGACTATTTAGCTAACTAGTCAAACAACTAGACAGCTACCTAGCCAACTAAATATCTAAACAACTAGTGAAACAAATAACTAACCAACTACATAACCAACTACTTAACCAACTAGCTACCTAACGGACAACCCAACTACCTATCCAACTACCTAACCAACTAAGTACCTACCCAACTAACTACATAACCAAGTAGTTACCACCTAACTAACTAAACAACCACTTCAGTGACATCACTAACCACCTAACTAACCACCTACCCAACCCTACTCTACTGCCACCTATGCCTAGCTTTCTAATGTTGTATACTAACCCGGCAGTGCTCAAAAAGAAAGCCCAGCCGAGTAGAAGAGCAGACAGTAGATTCTGAACTTCGCAGACGTCGAACCTATGGCGCTCGAATAGAAATTCTGTGACAGGAAGCAGGTCTTCTTCCAGAACCTTCACGTTCGTTTCTGCAACAATTGGAGACTTTTGTGAAACATGGAAATATCACTTCTACAGGGGCGGATCCAGGGGAAAGCCCGGCCAAGTCCCCCATTTGATATGTACTCTGTTCCAAAATAATTTTTTTCCAAATCCTGAGGGATCGTTGATACGTCGGGTAAAAAATTATAATAATAACAATTACCTTGTTACCTTGTGCTGTCAACTCCTGGAGCTCTAGCGATCGCCACGACACACATTCTCCATTGCTTCCTATTCGAAGTCAGGTCCCTTAAAATTAGACCGAAGGGTCATTGACTCACCGTCTTGCTCTTTCGTAGTAGCTTTTGAGTCGCACTCCGGCCTGGGAGTCCCACCATCTGCGACTATCGGTGCTTTTGGTTTGGTGTGTCTCATGACGATTTTCTTGGCATGTTAACAGGGGTGGTTTGCCATTGCCTTGCCCTGGTTTTGCCTGCCGTGCCCGTTCGTTCCCCTTCCCATGGAAGGGTATTAACGGTCCGCACCACGTGAAGGTGGGCACGGAGGACTTTGGTTCATCAGCCCAGGTCGGATCCGAGTCTACGCTCTTAAGAGACGTCGGTCAGGTCGCCTCCCTGCTTTACTCTGAACCAGAGTGACTGATGAACCTTTGCGGACCATAATAAAAATAATAATAATAATAACAGTTGTTATAATAGTAGTGAGAAGTTGGATTATACTAAGATTACGGAATAAGATTAATAATGCTAAGATACTATGTGAGTTAGTTAGAACAGTTGTCATAATAGTAACAAGACTAGAATAAGATAAGAACAAGTAAGCAAATACGATGGCATGTAAAACTTGTACTTAATGAATGGATTAAGTGCTTTTAAATTAAAAGGTACTAAAATACATTACGCTTACATGCATACATACACAGAAATTTCTACATGAAAATTTTGCAGTGTGTTTTGAGACTTTGTTGCAGGAACACTAAAGAATGGGGAAATACAAATGGTAGAACCAACTGCTTATAGTACTTAGAGGAAGCCTATAGAGGCACTAGGTGCCATACTAAAGGGTTAAGTACTTGCAATTTAAACAGTACTTACTGCTTATTACTGTCTGTTGTTAAGCTTTAGTTTTGGCTCGAAAGGATGCAGTGTTCAGAACTTTCCCTGCCAGAAATTTAAAAAACAAAGGTTTCCTTGTAATTTATATCCAATCTAATCTAAAGACTTCTATGGCAAGGTCATCATAATGCATTAAGAATCAATCAATGGTCACTTCAAATAGTAGCCAAAGTCATAATCCATCAAAGAATCCCAATGGAAATACAACAAGTCAGAGAAACTACAAGTCAAGCTACGATCATTGTACTCAGCTACGATCAGTGTACTCATTATAACTGAGTTTGTTAGGGACGCAGGTAAAGCAGAAATCTCAAAACAAATTGAATTGAACCACAGACCTTTTGCTTTTTGCTTGACAACATTTGTTGTAAAAGAGCTAAAAAATATCAGAAATAGCAAAATTCAAACGCCTTTTTTTACCGATTTCATCATGTCCAAAGTTGGCAAGGCATGTGAAGGTATTTTATTTTCAAACTAAGTCATTTGTGTAATTTAAAGCATACCTAGTTGGTTTTGAAAATTTTCAGATGTACAATTTTTGTCGAATTTTTAACATCATGAAAAGTATGGTAGGCCTATACGGCTTCCACAAAATGTGAATGCTCAACTTAAGAACAGTCTGTATCATTGGCACATGCACTGATACTAGTGATGACAAATTATTGCATATTTAGGTTCAAGCATTGGTCCCTTACTATCCATTACACTTGGTAAATTTGATGTATTGTGATTGTTCAATTAAGACAGGAAAAAATTACAATATATAAATTTAGGGAAACTATACCTAAACCATTTCCACAGAACTAGTAACAAAAGCAACCAAGAAACAGTTAAAAATAATGGTATAGCGGAAAGGTTGATTAGGTGACAAAGTTGACATTAAACGTGTTGTTAGCTAACGAGGTTACCAAAAAACAACGGATGATATGGCACTTCGTCCAACAACATCTGGTGCCCCTCAAATGGACCAGTTAGGTTACATTGGTTAAATATATCCCATGCACCTGATAGTGTGGTTGCATACAGGCTGGCTTATTAAAGAGCATTAAATCTCACACTAGGATGATCCGTACATGGGGATCTTAAATGGCGTGGCACCATTCAAAGGTGTAGCGGAGGTGAAGGATCAATTAATTGAAAAATGAGAGGATCGGGGCCTTACTGTCACTATAGAAACCCATGTACATTTATATATTTAGAGGACTTTCAACAGCAATCGCTTCCAAGCCATTCAAAATGCACTCAAAATGCATTCAAAATGCATTCAAAATGCTGTGACTAAAACACCCAAACACAACCACATCAATCCTGTCCTCAAATCTCTCCACTGGCTTGAAATACCCGAACGAATAGAATATAAAGTCATATCACTCACCTACAATACACTCCAATCCTCCCAGCCTTCCTATCTTCGACAGCTGTTCACAGTCCAACCACTCAGTTCAATCCGCTCCTCTTCTGCCCTAACACCAGGGGCATCTACACCATAGAAACCTTGGAGCAAATGCTCCATCCAAGAAATAGGGGGGGGGGAGATCTGTGTGTCACCATTTTAGGGGGGAAGGAGCGGGGAGGGGGAAGAAGAGGGGAAAGGGACGTTGTTCCAATGACTTGGGGGGGGGGGATAGACGCTCCTGCCTAACACTGCTCCGCCCTTCCGTCACCTCATCACTAAAATCTGCCAATCGCTCCATAGCCATAGCTGTCCACCCTTCTGGAACAAGAGGGGAACAAACTCCCACCAGTACTGCGAGAAATTTCAGATCCATCGTACGAACTCATCAAAAGCTCACCACTTGCTATATCTCCACAGATCTTTCACTCAAAACTGAAAACAATGCTGTTTCATAAATCCTATCCCGATTCCTCATCCTCTCCCTACATCCCTCGCCGTTTAAACCCTAAACACCACCCACCTTAGCCGTCTGACTGTCTACCTGACGGACTCCTTTGGATCTTGATCTGGAACCGATTCGACCCCCCGCCTATCGATTTTGATTTGACTAAGCGCCTGTGAATAAGCTGGTTCCTGCGACTTAGCTTTTTTGGGCGCTGTAGAAGTCTCGAGATTACGATTACGATATTGGGAGATTCAAACGTTACGCTTAAAACCATTTATTAACCCATCGTATCTTTTCCTTTTTAAAAATGGTAGATGAAATAAAATTTTCAATTGTGAAAAATCCCAGCTGAGGCATTAGAAATCGAATTGTCCAAGCAATCTGTTTTTATTTTCATTCAACGAACGGAGCGCGAATAAAAAGAGAACTAAACTAGAAGCTGAATTTTAAAAAGTATATCGCGCCGCCTTGCGAATATATTTATTGCATAGTAATATGTACACTCGCTAGATGTCAGAAAAGATATTTCACATGTCCAGCTTCTAACTAAGTTGACAATCTTTTGAAATTATCAGCTTTTCTTTATTAATTCAAACCGACAAACGCAGTAAGATTACATTGAGGCATGACAGTACAATTATCAATATTTTAACTAAACACACGTTATGGCAGCCATGCAAGGCGCCCTCCCGAGGGGACTGCGGGAATCGAACCGCGTACTGCTGCTCTCCTGGCCACGAGTGTTACCATTACTCTATCCCCTCCCCATAATTATGAGTCATTTTCCGGTATTTGGCTAAATTGGAAATACGGCTGTCCCCGGTCATTTCTCAGAAAACAATACCTAATCTGATCATGCTAAGTGATTAGATTAAAACGTTATTGATCAGTCAACAATTTAAGACCTTTGAAAGTAATTCAGAGCAATAAAATAATTTATTAAAATTTAATTTGAATTAAAAATGTTCCACTCCGTTACCGTCCCTAGGCTATAGTACATATTGATTCGTCTACAATTTCAAAATGATTTGCATTAAACCAAAAAATGTGTATGTTTCTTTTATAATAAACATAATTGTATATTTCTAAAAACAACTTTGTGAACCGGATCTTCAGTATAATTTTTTTAAATATATTTTAACTTGTCCCCGGAAAATTATGTCCGCTCCGTTAACATGTAAAAATGATCTCGTATCTCACAGCCCTTTCAGTTCTTTGGTCTCGCAACTTAACACATCTCTTCTGTGAAGATCTATGTAAGTAAGTATGTCTTAATACAGGATCTGAATGATAAAACCAGTTTCTTACAAATTTTCATTTATTACGTACCTGATGTTTTTTTTTATTATACATCCACTCCGTTACTGCATTTGTGCAATGATTATGAATAAATTTAATTAAAATAATATTTTTGATATAACATTTGTAAGCTATATAATGAATGTACCGACGATTAATGTGGACGCATGAGAGATAATATGATATTTACCGTGCTGATACACAATCTGTCCACTCCGTTAACTGTCCACTCAGTTACCATAAATGTGACCTTTGAGGTACTAAAATTTATTCCACTGTCAGGATAAGTCGTCTACTTAAATTATCATTTCTAATACAACTTATATAAAATATATGACATTTTTAATAAATTTTTGTTAAGGCAGACTGTTTTTTTAAAGTTCACTTTTCATATTCTGTACTCAATTCTCGACAGATGGTAACGGAGCGGAACTTTTTATGGTAATTTTTTTAATGTAATTTTGATGTTATGAGCAGATCTTTAAAGACAACATCATAAATATTTTAATGTTTTTTTTGTTCATTTGATCACTGGTAATGATTGGCTCAAGTGATTTTTATTTTGTTATTTGGCCAAAATAAATACAGTCAACTTTACATTGATTAGATTCCCTATTTTTCTTTCGGTAACGGAGTGGAATTTCTTAACAAAATTTAAAATGTGATGGAATTAAATAATCATTTGTATTGTAATTTCTTTTATATTTATTTTATAAACATTAATACTAAAAACATACTGGCATGTCAAACTACGCAGTAGGAAGCTGTCTACTATATATAAATAGCTCATATGTGTTTTGGTAACGGAGTAACGGAGTGGACAAACATTTTCGTAGGGCTATTTTCTTTCTGCCAAAAACTTCATAATTTTACATATTAGTGCAAAACCAAATATATATATTAGTGAAATAGAAATATTAAAGATTTGCTGCAAACAAAAATCAATGTAATTTGCCCCCAAAATTTTTTGCTTCTTCAATTAGTGAATGTGACATATTACCGGGAAATGACTCATATAGCAAATAACAATGACACTGGAGAAGATTAGATTTTCAATTCTTGAAATAGTTTTGTGCCAGTTCATCGGCTCCTCATCTAATATACGACTGTCGCTGATTTCTAAGCTCATGTAGAGCGCTGCTTTCCCCAGCCTCGGCCGTGTGTAGCTAAATAAATATTATTTTAATTTATGCTGACATAAATTATTGTTATTCTACCACATCTATGCAATTGCAGAATTAGCCTCTCCTAGTCTGCGTGCTAGTTTGGTAGAATGTCTTTTCTGTGGATAAAACCTTAAAGATTTTCAACCAATCAATCAATTTTCGTTTAATCAAAGCATCAAGCTGACAACAATGCAACTTGTTACACAGAAATAATTACTAGGAGGAAATATCTAGAAATTGGGTTAGACTGTACATTTAAAATAGGGTTTGATACATTTTATTAATGGAAAGTCTATAGTTTATTGAGAGGTTATTCGGTCAGTATAAATTTTTAAATAGTAGTATCTTCAGTGATCGGCAATAGTTAACTAAAAAGTTGCTAACTTTTAGTTTAACTAATTTTTTTTAGTTAAGCATGAAGTTTAACTAAAAATAAATAGTTAGTTAAAACAATAGTTTAACTAAAAAATTTTTGTTGCTAACTAAAAAGTTTAACTAAAAAAAATCAGCATGCGCAACTATTTTCAGCAATGAACATTGAACAACTCAACGCAAAACTTATTAACACTGCATGGTTTTAGCATTAACAGCCTGTGTTTTAAAATTCATACACAACTTACAGTACCCCTGTAACTGTATGCTAGACCAGTACACATTGCGTGTTTGAAGGTGAAATTGTCATTGATGCTCTGCATTATTACAGTTCACTTAACCTCTGTTATTGTGAAAATGTTTGTTGGAAAAAGTTGGAAAAAAGTTGGAAAAAGTTTAACTACTTTTTTTTTAGTTTAGTTAACTAATTTCCAAAATCAGTTGCCAACTTTAGTTAAACTATTTTATTTTAGTTGGAAAATAGTTTTAGTTTAACTAAATAAAAATAGTTTAGTGCCCATCACTGAGTATCTTTCAGTCATTCATTCTCTTCCTCAATGGCATCTTTCCACTTCATCTTGTTCTTGGTGAAACTGAACAATTCATGTGTTCACATTCTTCGCCAGACAGCGCATTTCTTTTTAGAAACCCATGCATATAATTATATTACTATCAAATACATACAGCCGGATCACATGAGTCTCACATTATATTATTGCATTGTTGTCACAGCGATATGAAAACATAGACTTAAGCATCAAATGCAACAACCCCACCCTACCATGTCCCACCAAACCCTATCGCATTCAACCACTCTATGTTGCTTTACTACATCATAATGCTACTCTACCACCATACATTACCCTGAAAACCACACTCCACTTCTTTTCAAATTAACCTACAATTATACTTACCCCACTGTACCTATCAGTACTGCTCTATCTCAACACACTACCCTGACACCAAAAAAATTATAGCAAATAAATATAAACAGGAAATAAAAGTAGAAATAATAAAATCTATTAGATCCAAAAATTAACAGTCACAGAATGATATCTCAGCTTAGCAACATCAAGCAACAGATAAACAGGTACCCACTCTATCCTACCTTTTCCCACCATACCTCACCCACACTCTCCAACTCTATCACAATGACACACCCTACTCTGGGTGACCCTCCTTATTCTACAGTACCACCATGTGATACCCTACTCAATCTCAATCTCCATATTCTTCTCTACCACCATACCTACCCTACCTCACTCTTCTTATTCTACACTACACTACCATCATACCATACCCTATCTCGCCCTCCTTATTCTACACTACCACAGGCCCGCCGAGAGGGGAGGGCAGAGGGGGAAAATGTACAGGGGAACGGCGACTTTTTACGGGTCCGGGCCGGTCCCGCTAAGTAGATGTCTAGTAGCGTTTTTAGATCACAGGTGGAAGCCAGTGCATCCAAGCCATCTCGTGACCACCTAGCCCTTATAAACAGATCGGCTTTAAAGCTGTGCCTTTCGATATCATTGCTTAGAACTCTCCCAGCCCTAAGTCTGCCAAAGAAGCCTGTTGATATAAAAAGACTGGCACTGAAGAAGCCTGACGCTATGGAAGTCCAGGGCTTTTATCACAATTGGCTATCAAAAAGGAGTGGCAGACTTTCAACGCAGGCTCAATAGAAGGAAGCCTGGGCAGGCACCTGTTTTCTCGCGAACAATCGAAAACCCCAATCCTTTAATCAACCAGTCAATCGAAATTAAGATATATATACAAATAAAGTTTTTCAATTGAAAAAATGAATAGGTTGTGGTATAAATAAAAACATAATGTTAGGACAAAACTTTTGCATTTGGCTCGGTATAGGTAAAACATCGCTCTGCTGTCGCAGGTGCATTGGGGAGTACTGTTTCAAACATTTGGCACGACTGCGAAACGGTTGTGGGACAAAACCATGTGCCAAATGTGGAAGGGGTATAAAAACACACGTGGGTGAGTGTATGAAATGTGGTTATTTCGCTAAATATTTGAGAGCTCGACGAGGTGGGTTAGTTCGCGAATTTAATAAAGAATGGAAACGTCTATCATCTATTTCAATAGACTAGATAATAAAAAAATTTCTATTTAAAGAAATGATAAACTTATTATATTAGAGAAAAGTTTGCCACAGTAATATAAACTAATTTATTACTATGGCATTGTCTACGAATGAAAAAATTGAACAATTGTTGGGTGAGTTTACTGGTCCCCCCGCTCTTCGAGCTGTTCTACAGAATATCTTAGACGAACCTATCCCAGATGCGGTCAAAAGGCGCTTACTACAGCCACTGCTTCCAAGGCCAATTCCTCCAGTGCGTAAGCATAGAGGGGCAAAACGTAAGGCCTTTCTGGCACAATTCGACCCACTCCTAATTAAGAAGGATAGAGGTGGACCACCACCCTTTCTAGTACACAAAGAGCTCGCCAATCAGCTTCTGAGAGACTTTCGTGCAGAATTACCTCTTAACCACAGGCTGGAAGGAGATGCGTTGGCTTTCTTGAGTGCAATGGAGCACAATATTGAGTCGCAGCTAAACGAAGAGCTCTTAAAAAATGACGGTTTGAAATACTCTCAAGTGTTGACTGTTGATTTGGAAAAGTTTGCGCCAACTGTTGATAATGTGTATGATGGCAACGCGGCTCCTGGTACTATTACCAACACGGCTTACTTTCGAAGCAAAGCAGTACCAATTACCAATGCGGGGAAAATCCAGGGGGTTATACGGAAGGCCAAGGCCGAAGTACTAAAACTCCTCGAAGAGTACACCAATGAGGGATCTGGGTGGAGAGTGAAGCGGGTCGTGGCGCTAGACCTCAATTTTGCAAAATATAAGCCTTTCCGAGGTAAGAGCTACTTTCCCACACCAAAGTACATTCCCCCTCGCACGGTTATTAATGTCAAGAATGAAGATAACCGCTGCTTCGAGTGGGCCATACTAAGCGCAATGTACCCAGCAGATCAAAATCCGAATCGCCCCAATAAGTATCAGGCCCACCTTCAGGAGCTAAACTTCGACGGTATAGAATTTCCAGTGAAGGTCACTGATATAGGTAAGTTCGAACGTCAGAACCCTATGGTATCCGTATCGGTCTTCGGGTGGGATAAAGCTTTGTATCCAATCCATGTCTCAACCGAGACTAGAGTTCACAATATTGATCTTCTACTGTTAGCCAGCAATGTAAATGAAAATTTTCCTTTACAGAATTATCACTATGTCTGGATCAAGGATCTAGCCCGCATGGTTTATAAAAACAGCAAATTTCAAGGACGAAAGCATCCATGTCGTCGCTGCTTACACGTATTCTGTAGACAAGACTTGCTGGATGCCCATATCAAGGATTGTCAGGGCATCAGTAAGAAGCCTCAGCGGATTGAGATGCCAAAGGAGGATGAAAATATCCTCAAATTTCAGAACCATCGTAAACAGATGCGAGTCCCGTATATCGTTTACGCAGACTTCGAGGCTCTAAACATACCAATCGAAGGTGCAGTCATGAACCCCAACGAGAGCAACACTAGACAGATAGCTGAGCAGAAACCATGTAGTTTTTGTTATATAGTGGTCCGATACGATGGCCGCACGAAGAAACCAGTTTTATACCGCGGAGAAAACGCCGTGGAGGAGTTCCTACAACAACTACAAGGCGAGCTAGCCTCAATCAAACAAAGGCTGGCCACCCCAGCTAAGATGGTTATGTCAGCGGCCGATCGTCAATCATTCCGCGAGGCTATCGAATGTCACATCTGCGGAGATGCGCTCGAAGCGGACAGAGTTCGTGACCACTGCCACATTACCGGTAAGTACCGAGGTGCCGCTCACAGCGAGTGTAACTTAAAACTTAGAATATATCCCGATAAGTGTAAGGTACCGGTGGTCTTCCACAATCTGCGAGGTTACGACAGTCATCTCATCATGCAAGCGATCGGAAGTTGTGAGGCCGCACAGGATGAGGAAACTGAAATTAACTGCATCCCAAACAATATGGAGAAATACATGACATTCAACATAGGGCAACTACAGTTCATCGACAGCCTCCAGTTTCTAAACAGCTCATTGGATAAATTATCAGGAAACCTGTCGCTTGAGGATCTGAAAGTCACAACTGCGTATATAAACGAAAATTTCGCTCATAACGAAAGGTTAAAATTAGATCTGTTGAGGCGAAAGGGCGTTTATTGTTACGAATACATCCACGATTACCACCGCTTCGAAGAAGACCGACTTCCACCCAAAGAAGCGTTCTACAGCAGGCTGACCCGAGAGAACATCTCTGATGCGGATTATGAACACGCTCAACGAGTATGGAATGAATTCGATTGTAAAACTCTGGGTGACTATCACGACTTGTATCTCCGTACGGATGTACTCCTACTAGCCGATGTATTCGAGACCTTCAGATCCACATCGATGAAGCACTATAGTCTGGATCCAGCAAACTACTTCAGCCTACCAGGAATGGCCTGGGACGCTTTGTTGAAAAAGACGAAGATCGAACTCGAACTTTTAACCGATATAGACATGCATTTGTTCGTAGAGAAAGGTCTCAGAGGCGGAATTTCGATGGTATCTAAGCGCTTCGCAAAAGCCAACAACCCGCAATGCCCAGATCATGATACTACGAAGCCAGAAAACTGGATCATGTATCTCGACGCGAATAATCTTTACGGCTGGGCGATGCAACAGCCACTGCCAGTTGGAGGATTTAGCTGGGAAAGTCCAACTCTCGATGAAGTGTTGGAAACTCCAGACGACGCGCCTGAAGGCTTCCTACTCGAAGTAGATCTCGAGTACCCGGAGCACCTCCACATTGCTCACAACGACTATCCCCTAGCACCGGAGACCCTGACCGTCCAAGAGGAGTGGTTGAGTGACTATCAGAATGTGCTTATGAACAAGTTGGGAAGCAAGTTCACAAAGCATGTGAAGTTAGTACCAAGCCTACGACCTAAGGAGCGGTATGTGGTCCATTATAGAAATCTCAAACTCTACCACTCGTTGGGCCTATGAGTTGCTAAAATCCATCGTGCCATTAAATTCAGGCAGGAGGCATGGATGGCTCCATACATTGAGATGAATACGAAATTGAGAGCGAAGGCAACGTCGGACTTTGAGAAGGATTTCTTCAAACTGGCTAATAATGCGGTCTTTGGAAAGACCATGGAAAATCTAAGAAAAAGAATCAGGGTCAACCTGGTACCGACCTCAAAAGTTGACAAACTTCGTAAACTAATTGCCGACCCGGCCTACATATCACACAAAATCTTCAACGACAAACTCGCCGCGATTCACAGTTTGAAGAACAAGCTCAAGTTAAACAGACCTGTATATGTCGGCCAGGCTGTCCTAGAACTCAGCAAGCATCTGATGTACGACTTCTGGTACAACGATGTGAAAAACCAATACGGTGAAAAAGCCCAGTTGCTATATACAGACACTGACAGCCTGTTATTTCAGGTGGAAACTCCGAACGCTTACACCGATATGTGGAACAAAAAACACCTATACGACCTCTCAGAGTTTCCTAGAGACAACCCGTACTACGACGTCGAGAACAAGAAAGTCGTGGGCAAGTTCAAGGATGAATGTAACGGAGTGGCCATCGCCGAATTCGTAGGATTGCGCCCGAAGATGTACTCGATCTTAAAATCAGGTGGTTCAGAGATCAGGAAAGCAAAAGGCGTTCAGAGAGCAGTTGTGAAGAAGGATCTGCACCACGAGCTATACAAGGAATGCCTGTTCGAACGAGAAGAGATGCGGCACACACAAGTCGTGATTCGAAGCCACGACCACCAGATCGGAGTGTACGAGCAGAATAAGATCAGCCTCTCTCCATTAGACACAAAAAAGTGGATAGAGGCCGATGGAATAACAACGCTGGCATACGGGCACTACAAAATCAACGACGGTTGAGTATTCTATCGGGGGGTAACTCAGTGCCCATAGGCACCAGAAGCAGCTCCTCACGTACAAACCCGCGGCCAGGCCCATCAACTAGATGGTATAAAGCCGGTTGGTCAGCCTGCCGAACAACATCCAAAATAGCGTGGATGGTGAGCGACCAGTTAGGATCGGTGGCACGTTTGCTTCCACCTTCGAGCTCGCCGGGAGCGTACAAATATCGGACGAGAACGTCGTGTCCGAGAATAGGCTCATCCATTCCCCACAAACGAGTTTTCATTTGTGAATGAGAGGGCTTCTGTGTCACTTTAGCAGCTTTCATCGCTTCAACCGGCTTCATGTCGAGCAAGCGCGTCGGCTCATCGTTTAGTGCAGCTACAACTTCGGGCAATCGTCGAACCCATTCCACTGACCGTTCGGATGACCCCCTTGCATCCAGGAGCAATTCCTGAGCGTATTGAGCACCGAAGAGTCGCTCGGCCAGTGTCCGATTAAAACGTTCAACGATGCCCTGTTGGCGATGATTTCCGGCCTGTCCGCGCCTCACAAGAACATCGTGTTTCGCCATCAACGGTGTAAAAACACCCATAAATTCGCGACCAGGGTCGACCTGAAGGAGTCGAGGCCAAGTTAGTGGGCCCCTCTTATAGATCCGGCTTAAAGCGGCGGCGACTTCAGCCGCACTTTTATCGATCAACGGTTCAGCTTGTTTGAATCTTGAAGCAACATCAACAACCGTGAGAGCGTATTTATAAGTCTTTCGACCTACTTTATCGTGAGGTAAAAACAAGAGATCGGCTTGGTGTACGGCGTTTGGGCGATTTTCCTCGAACTTTGGACGCGGTATGCGGCGTGGAACGGGTAAATAAATCTGCCACACCGCTTGTTTCTTCAGCCAATCGCGAGCCTCCGCCTCGGAAACTTTGGCGGCTGAGGCTAGTTTCTTCACCGCAGCCTTACCTCGCCAGTAACCTCTAGGACTGTAATAGACGGCTGAAAGGTGCTTAGACATTTCAGTAATACTATATATTACAAACAGGTAAACACATACACAAATGAATTTCATTTGCGTTTTCGCTGGCTCGTTCTGACACCCATCCCCAGCCTCGACTTCGCTGACATAATGGCCGATACCAGCCGCGCATCCTTCTTCTCATAATCCGGAGTTTCATCGGTGAGTGCGATCTTCGACGCGGCTGCAGCGAGGATGTCATCTGCGTGGTTACGCCCCGGAGTATCTTTATGAACTGCGTAAACCACATCGTGGTGGAGGCACGCACGGTCGAGCTGATTAACACCGTGATAGCGCTGTGACAGCCGTTTGTCGAGTTTTGTGAATGGTCCACAATAAGAGTACTTTCCTGTATTCTGAAAAGAACCTCCCGGATTATCTTCCGAAGACATACCGGATGGAAGGCTCAAATGCATTTCTGGCAGAGGCAGAACATTAAGAGCGCTATTCAGTAGAGAACCTCCACTCTTTTGCACTTTAGAAGGCAAAATTTGGCTCTTCTTTGCACCGCAGACGGCACAGGTTCCTTTCTTGGCTGGCCGACCGTTTCGTAACTCGACGATTGTTTCATTTGAAGTCTCAGTATGTTTCTTACATCGTAGGCAATACATTGTTTTCGTTGAATACTATCATAACTCGTTGTCTCTATATGGAAATAACAAATTTCGATCTCGAAGCCGACGATGGGAAAAAACACCACCATTGGTTGTTACCATCCAGCATACGGTGTATAATCTGTGGGCCAAGCGGATGTGGGAAAACAAACCTACTGCTCAACCTCCTTCTGAAAAAGGGGTACCTGCGTTTTGATCGGCTATACCTCTACTCAAAGTCTCTGGGACAGGACAAATATCAGTTTCTTCGGGACTGGATAACAGAACTCGAAAAAGTTGCCGGGAAGGAAGTGGCTTCCTTTCACTCTTGCTCAGATGAAATAGTTCCAGTTGAATCATTAAATAAGAATGCCAGAAGCCTTCTAGTTTTCGATGACGTCATGCTTGAAAAACAGTCGCCCATCGAAAGGTATTTCACTATGGGTCGACACGGTGGCGCGGACTGCTTCTACTTAACTCAAAATTACTTCCGCATTCCCAAGCAAGCGATCCGTGACAATGCTAATCTTATCGTCCTCTTCAACCAAGACAGTAAAAATTTACGAGCCATTCACGATACGTTCGTGGGCGGCGACATGTCTTTCGATGAGTTCCGTACGTTCTTCAGCGAGTGTGCTGCTCAGCCATATGGATTCGCAGTCATAGATTTGACGTCTAAAGTGTACGACGGAAAATATCGTTGCGGGTTCGATCGCTTCTATAAGCCCAAGGCAAGTATTTAAAGACACAATATAGGCAACATATAGTCGACATACAACCACGATGTGGACAAAGGTTTCTTCTAAACAGGAGCGAGACGCGTTAACTCAGGATTATTTAGCTCGGAGAAATCGATTGAGACAGCGTTTCGTAGATGAGAAGCTCGGTGAAGCCAACCTTCAGTACGATGCGGCAAAACTTTTCAAACCAATAGCCACAGCCACGGCTGAATCCCAGGCGGCTACGTCTAAGGAGCTGCAGAAAGTTACCAGCGCCTTACAGGATTTGCCGGCGCAGATTTCAGAGTCTGCTAATTATAACCCGATAGCAGCTTTGTTCGGTGATTCCGCAGGAACAGCAGCTCCTGCGCTTCCAGCGCTTCCAGCATCCCGAATTCCCCCCGCATTGTTAGTCGATCCAAACAAATATCTCAACGTCGCGGCAATCACACGGCATGGGTTTAAACCTCCGAGCGAGCTCGATCTAGCCGACATTGCAGGTGCTGAAAAGATAATCGGCGAGGTAAATCACTATAATCGCCACACCCTGGGCAAAGAGAAAAGGAAAGCCAATAAGCAAGGAGACGAAGAAAAGGTATATGCGGTGACTGCAGATATCGAAGCCCTAAGGGAATATAAAAAGCGAATCGATACACTGATAGAGGGCCACGCCCTCACTAAAAAAGGAAAGGGTTTCAGTGTCCCAGCCGTTCCTCTGAAATTACAAGGTAACGCCTTGGGCGAGCTCTCCGTTGACCCCGTCGCGCTGTCTGCTGGTAGACTGAGAGTGTTTAAAGGTGGGAACCTCGTGCTGGAATCGCCTGCCGATGAGTCGTTGTTCAACCTACTAACAAAACGCTTCGTCAAGACTAAGCAATACTCGCCTCAGGCAATCGAGACGTTCAAAAAGCTCGTACAGATGTCTGGTCTGCCTATTCATGGCCGGAAGAGTAAAAAGTTCCAGCTGATTCGTGGCGGCGCGGTGCAGTTTTACAACGATCCAAACGCCCTGGTAGAGAGGTTGCAGCTTTTGGTGGCCTCTAGGGCCGCGGGAAACACTGGTCTCGGCAACGAAATCTCCGCCATTCTTGACGAGTTGCTGCGTTCCGGTGCGATCTCCAAAGAGCTGGCACTCGAATTGAATAGAAACATGCTCATAAAATAGAAATAGAAAACAAAATTCATGGCTCAGATGGAACGCTCGGAGAAACTGCTCGAAGAAATTCGAGACCTTTTGCAGCCTAAGGAAAATTTTAGTATAGTTGTTTCCTCAGATACTACAGGGTGGACCACGGCTTTCTCACCACCGCTGTACCTGGATCCAAAAAGACGCTTTGAGCTTGCTTTGGTCAATCTTGAAACTTATAATTCTATTCCGAACATTGACAGCTCAAATAACAAGTTCGTCTACAGCTCCGACAATGGTGTGACGTGGAAGACGATCATTTTGCCCGACGGAAGCTACGAGATCGCACAGATTAATGATGAAATCGGTAGGCAGTTAGAAAAGCAAAATTCTCCGACGGGTGTGACACCACTCGGCTTTAATTCTCCTATTGCCATAGGAGCTAACGCATCTACCCTACGCGCTTTCATAAAAATTACGAATGTTCTATATAAGGTAAATATGGCTCAATCTACCATCAGGCAAATGCTCGGTTTTAACCCTCAGAGGCTTGGTAGTGGTTATAAAGAGGGAGAAAATCCAGTCGATATTCTCCGGGTGGACACAATCCTGGTAAATTGCGACATTATCTCTGGATCGTATCGAAATGGTAGCCAGCTGCCAGTAATCTACAGTTTTTTCCCGGATGTGTCGCCCGGCTACAAGGTAATCGAGTCTCCGAAAAATCTGGTGTACCTACCAGTTGCACCTGCTGGCAACGTACAGGGCATTCGTGTTTGGCTGACTGACCAGAATGGTGAACAATTAAACCTCCGCGGTGAGACAGTAACTATAAGGTTTCACATCCGCAGTGCGTAAATGTTCACACTTAAATATTCTAATGTTGGTTCTTGGAATTAAAAAGCGGCGTCGTGTAGTGGGTGGTGGACTTTTCGACTGGATACCCAAAATCGCGGGCTTGCTAGGACGTGCCGGATCCTTCATTTCGGCTAATAAAGGCGCAATCACAAACGTTGCCAAGGTGGTTGGTAATGTTGTGAAAGCTGGGGCCACAACAGCGTCTGCCGTCAGGCAAATCGTTGATGCCGTGAAAGCGAGACGCGCTGTTGCCGGCGCAAAAGCACCAGTAGCGGTTCCCGCACTTTTGGAGAAGGCGCTCAGCGACAAGAGCATCGAGTACTTAAAACAACTGGCTGTAAGTCCGCCACCCGTTGTTCCGACAATGGCTGACATAAACAGCCGCATTGCTGGATCTGGTTTCAAGACTATAAAGCCGAGTCGTGGTGGTAGGGGTCTGTTTCTCGCAAAATAAAATAAAAAAAATTTCCGACTAATTCATAAAACGCAAAAAATGCTTTACCCACCACACATGAATTTCATTTACAGCATGATTAATAATTGAAGCTTGAACTTTTTTACTTATAATAATGGCGGCATTTGACGTGCCGAGTGAAATGTTGGACATCGCTTCGGCGGTACCCGATGATAATAGCATCGAATCGTTTGAATACCGCGAGTATGAATCACAAAACCCTGCGGCTATTAACAATGGCCAGGCCATACAGATAGACATCCAGAACCAAGACATTTTCACGCAACCTTCTAAAAGTTACCTTCTTGTGGAGGGCAGGCTTACATCAACTGGTGCGGCTTACATCGCAGACTCGTTGGTGTCATTCATCAACAACGCCATCCCGTACATGTTCTCTCAGATTCGATACCTGGCTAACAACACCGAGATAGAGAATGTCATGTCTCCTGGGCAAGCCACGACGATGAAAGGCATGCTGGTATACGGCGACGACTTCTCCAAAGGCGAAGGTTTAAACATGTGTTGGCAGAAGGACACGAGTGCGGCGGCGGCGACCGCGAATATCGGCTTCGAGGCCCGTCGACTGATGATCATTGGAAAACCCGTCCCTATTGGAACGTTTTCATTCATCGTTCCCTTAAGACATCTATTCGGCTTTTGCGATGATTACCACAAAGTCGTATACGGGATTAAACACTCCTTACTGCTGAGCCGGCAGGGAGATGCAGACGCGATCTTCAAGGAAGCCGCAGCGACCAATGGCCAGATCGCGCTGACTAAACTCTCCTGGTTCATGCCGCATATAATACCCGCTCTGGAGTATAAAAGCATGCTTATGAAGCAGATTGAAGCCAAGGTTAAGGTACCTGTGGCATTCCGCGCCATGCAATGCGACAACATTGCGGTGCCACGAGCGACGACTTTTTCCTGGCGTTTGAGCGTTAAGTCGGGCACGGAAAATCCACGCTGGATTCTTGTTGCTTTTCAGACTGGAAAGAATGCACATCAAGGCCAGAATCCGGCACTGTTTGACCATGCACAGGTTCGCAACATATTCGCTATGCTCAACACCGATCGCTACCCCGTGGTTGACATGAATCTCGACTTCACCAAGAGGACAACCTCTCGCGCTTACAAGGCCCTACGTGACTTCAAGGAAGAATATTGCGGCATAGACGCGCGTGAATCGTCATGCCAACTGACACCAATCGAATTTGTAGATTTGTTTCCGATCTTCGTTCTGGACGTGCGCAGGCAATCTGAACGACTTAAAACCTCTGTACAGGACATACAAATCAAGGTGGACTTTAACGAAGGGGTACCAAATAATACGACAGCATATGCCGTCCTGATCAGCGACCGACTCCTGAATTTTGAATCGGATGGCAGCAAATTCAACGTCGTCTACTAGAAATCGGTTTTTCACATTTAGATACAAGGCCCTCTTTTAGATATATTTTTTCCAAAAATGAAAACTGAATACGTTGCGTTCGGCCTTTCACTGACCGAAGGGCAAAAGCAAACATTAGCTAGAGCTGCGCGCGCCGGCACTGGTGCCACGATCCGACTCGCTCATGGCCAGCTTCGTGGAGACGATAAGCTCGCGCTTACGAAAGTTCAAGCCGCCCGAATCGTGAAGAAGATTTCGGAAGGCGTTGGCATGGAGCTGAGATTCACCAAAACGCAATTGAAAAAGATGACTAAAATGGGTGGATTTCTTCCACTACTGGCTCTCCTCCCGCTGCTTTTTGGTGGGTTATCCGCGGCGGGTGCCGTGGCTGGTGGGACCGCTGGGGTAGTAAAGGCTGTGCAGAGCAAACAGGCCAGCGACGCTGCACTGGCGGAGGCGGCGCGTCACAATCGCGAACTCGAGGCCCAGGTCCGCGGGACTGGTTTATATCTCGGGCGTGAGACTCGTGGTGGTTGTTGCCCAATGTGTAAAGGATCGGGTCTCTACATCGGACAAAAAAACTAAAACCTCTTAGCAACTTCGATATAGAGAAAGTTGCCAGGGCGCTGCCGCATTTCCGCGGTGTTTTCATGCGAGATGGTCTGCATGCCGCGGCTCGTGAGAAGGAGTGTGGAGTTGTTAATTTAGATTCTGGTTCCGGCGATGGTACTCACTGGGTTGCCTATTGGATAGATGGGCCTACAGCCATCTATTTTGACAGTTATGGGCTGGATCCGCCTCTCGAAATTTCTCGAGATTTAAACCGTTCCACAAGAACTCAAACGTTCCAGCTACAGGGGCCCGATGATGTGGTATGTGGTCATCTCTGCCTGACCGTGCTAAGAGAGCTCGCTGCCGGAAAGAATTTTGAAGACATCGTGCTTGACCTATGTTAGACTTCCGTCACCTTTTTGTATATAAAAAATGCCGGTTGATAAATTTGGAAGAGACGGTGGAGGTGGGGTGGGAGGGGGGCAGATAAGCGCCGCTGGGCTCGTCCACAAAGCGGGTGATACCATGATGGGAATTCTGTCGGCTGGAGGTTTTCGACTGACAAACGTGGGAACGCCCACGATGGAAACAGACGCCGCGACAAAGGCTTATGCAGACATCATAGATCAGGACAACTTACAAATCACCGGTGGAACGATGTCTGGTGTTCTAAAAATGGGTGGTCACAAAGTTACTGGGCTGCCCACAGACGCTGGTGCGTCTGAAAGCGACGCTGCGAGCTGGGCACAAGTGGTACGATACGCGGACCAGAAGGCGACCGCAGCCGAAAATCATGCAGACCAAAAGCTTATCGATGCCAGGCAGTACACGGACGAGAAGAATGCGGGGCTGAGAGATTCCGTTAGGCGGTATGCAGATGACAAGGACCTTATTGTTAAAAGTTATGTTAACGAGCAAGATGTTATCGTCAGGAATGCGTGCGTGCTCAAATCCGGCGGCGTAATGACTGGAAGTTTAGTTATGGGTGGCCACCGAGTTACTGGGCTCCCAACAGAAATTTCAGGATCCGATAGCGACGCAGCGAGTTGGAAACAAGTGTCAACAGCGGTCGCTGGCGCTCTAGTAAAACTCGATAGAGTACCCACGGAGTCGTTGCATGTGGTGAATAAGCGGTATGTAGATTCCCGCGACGCTTCTTACAGACAGTACGTGGATGAGAAGGTAACCACCGCTAGAAGATATGTGGACGAGAAGCATGCTATCGTAAGAGGCGGGCATGTGCTCAAAACCGGCGATTCTATGACTGGTGATTTGACCATGGGTGGTAAAAGAGTGACTGGGCTGCCAACAGAAATTCCAGGATCTGATAGCGACGCCGCGAGTTTGAAACAGGTGACGCAGCTGATCAGCAACGCCACTAAGAATAATGATACGGCGCCGGCTGGACCAAAGTACTTGACTAACAAACGGTATGTTGACGCGAAAAACGCTGAGATTGGAGCTTCAGTTAGACTCTATGCGGACCAGAAAGCTGAAGCTGCTAAGACGTACGCCAACGAGCAAGATGTTATCGTTAGGAGCGCATGCGTGCTTAAAGCTGGTGATGCAATGACTGGTGATTTAATCATGGGCGGTAAAAGAGTTACTGGGCTCCCTACGGGCGCAGCAACGTCCGAAAGCGACGCGACGAGTATGGCACAAGTATCGAAGCTGATCGCCGACAACATGAAAAAGAGTGATAGAGTACCAACAGAACCGTTGCATGTGTCAAATAAACGATACGTTGACGTGAAAAAAGCTTCCGTTAGGCTGCATGCAGACCAGAAAGCTGACGCCGCTAAGAGGTATGCCAACGAGCAAGATATTATCGTTAGGAACGCCTGCGTGCTAAAATCCGGCAGTACCATGACCGGTGATCTGGCTATGGGTGGCAAAAGAGTGACTGGGCTCCCAACAGAAATTCCAGGATCCGATGGCGACACTGCGAGTTTGAAACAAGTGACGCAGCTGATCACCAACGCCACTACGAAAAATGATACGCCGCCCTCGGGACCATGGTACCTGACTAACAAGCGGTATGTAGACAGTGAGATAGCTAATGAAAGGCGATACGCGACGAGCATCAAGATTCTCAACTACAGCGGCCACATTCCGCCCCTATCCAGAAACGTTTCCGAAACGGGTTTTATTGCCTCAGCCAACGAATCTTTACCCACTAACCCCCCTCATATGGCATTCAACTCGGGTGTGAGAGGTGAGTGGAAGACGGCGTCCACATCGAGAGCCAATATTGATGCTCAGGTTAGTGGGACTTGGTTACAGATTGAATGCCCTCTAACGAAACCCCCTGCACCACGTATCACGTCCTGGAAGATTTATGGGACTCCACCCGATAGGGCAAATAGATTTGATGCGCTCATTTCCTCCACTGTCACTTTGACTAATTCTGCACAAGAGTTCACCTTCACTGAAGACACAGTATACAAAAAATTCAGGCTGATGGTCTTGGCCACCAGCCCACCACAACCTACTTTTGGAATATCCCACTTCCAGATCTATACATATTTTAGACATGGGGGATAGTCAGTAGTATAGAAAAATATGGCTGACACGCACTACAAGATTCGGGGGTATCTCCGTCAACACGGAGAAATAGACATGTGCAAATACAGCATAGACAGTCTAGGTGATGTGGGTCACTGGGGGTACGACATCCCGAAGCCCACCGCAGAGCTATTGACCGCGGTGCCTCAACAGCACATCGACTTCATGTCTGACGATTACCACAACCGTGATATCTATACGGCGGCCGGAACGGTAACCACGAGTGCGTGGCAAACTCTTCCATTGACCGCTGCGCGTTTTCCGTGTATAACTTTGCAAACCACCAATCAGGGGGTTTCGTTAGAGGGCGGGTTCTGGAAGCTTACAATGTTTGGTGTTAGTACCGGTGATGCGTCAGTTCGCATTATTACAGCCGCGGGTAGCATCGATCGCACAGTTGACATTCAAAGTGGACAATTTGATGCATCTAGGGCAATATTCATTCCAGGACAAACGAGTTTTCGAATTGAAGGAAAAAAGAGAGGCGTTTTAAGTACTTCAACTATTGAGTTAAACGTAACGTTACTGATAGAGCAACTATAAAAACAATGTCTTTGTACCCAACGCTTATGGAGTCAACAATTTCGTCAGACACGACGTCGCAAACATTTCGTCTGCAGAAGATCGGTGAAATAGAAGCATTCCTGAGGTCCGAGGCTATAAGTCGCGGACAACTGTGCAAGAAGTATAAGAGGGTTGTAGATGTGGCTAATGGGGCCTCGGCCGGCCTTGCTCTGGTTAGTCTTGGAACTGGGGTGGGTGGGGCAGCTATGTTAGCCACTGGCATTGGTTTTATACCTGGTATTGTTCTGGAGAGTTTAGCCATAGCGACGAGTTTTCTGGATATCATTGGAAATGTTATTAGTAGAAGTTTTGTTGCTAAAGCTTCAAAACACGACGAAATTTGTATTTTGGCGGAAAGTAAGCTAAACACAGTTCATGACCACATTTCGAGGGCGCTAGAGGACACGGCTATTAGCGATGAAGAGTACAAGCTTATTCTGGGAGAGGAGGAGAAATATAGAACGATGAAACGCGATATGCAAAGCAAGAATGGAAAAAAAGAGTTGCCGAGTCAAAGCAAAGACCAGATGGTGGCAGAACTAATCAAGAAACTGACCAGCACTGGGCCTTCCCCGCGAACCTCAACATAAAAGTTTTCAGCCTAGGTGGTTGGAGTAGTGAGTCTGGTGTTATTCCTAGCGCACCACCAGCATATGCCTTTAACGACCACGAAAGCAGATGATTTTTAATCTAAAAAATGGCACACGGGCCTATAATGTGGTCATATTTTGGGGGTGACTTTGAATCCCTATTATACATCTATTACCAACAAACTTAATAATGAGTATTAAAATCGATTTAATCGTAGCGCATACTAGTAAAAACATAGTAAGTCATGCTACTATATGGAAAGGGTGCTGGATTTTTTCGAAAATCGTCATATGTCTTCAAAAACTAGCAGAATTTTTTATCAGCTACGGAGATTTTGAAATTTTAATATCTAAGTCAATTCTTAACATACTGGTGTAATGTAAACATTAATTTTTAGCACTTTATCTCCTCTTCCATTCCTTTCGTCAAAAATTTTAATATTTATATTTAGTTGCGCCAAAAATGCCTAAAATGAAGACCACCGTAAAAATGAATGTAGATGTGTGTTCAAGCGCATATAAAAATAGTTTCTTGCTAAAACTTTTGTATTGAAAATATAACAAATATGCAGAATTCAATTCCAGACAGAACAGAAAAAACAATTCGGATATAAATTTATAAATGATGGAGCTATGATTGTTTAAGGTACTGGACCCCGAAAGAAATCACTGTTTTTTTGTGTTCAAGGTCAAATAAATATATTTTCTGGCTACAATATTTCTATTGAAAATATAATAAATATGCAGAATTCAATTCCAGACAGAATAAATAAACATTTAACAATATATCTATATATACTGACTAAGTTATACAAGGTTTACTAGATAGGCCCTACTCAAAAAAGTTAAATTTATATCTTCAAGGCGCTATAGAAAAGTATTCTAAGTGTAGCTTTTTTGGTTTGAACACGCTAAATGTTCAGCAGGCAATGCTGGATAGAATAAAAGAAAAATTAGGAATATATTTTTATATATGAACTGGAAACAATTAGTTTACTATATTGACCCTACTAAAAAATCATATTTTCTGATATTTAAACCGCTATATAAATATATTCTGGCTACAGTTTCCTATTGTAAATACAATAATTGTTCATCAGGATATGCTGGATTGAATGCAAAAAGAATTAAGAATATATCTATATATTTGCACCAACTAAGTTACATTTTATTACGACCAATTAATCGATATTTCCGTGCCACGCAAAACGGCGTATTCATATATATATAAACTCGTGTCAAAGTCAGAATTTCCTGTTGGTGAAAGCGACCTAGTCACAATTATCCCATTTAAAAAATATTTTCAATTTATTTGTCTGCTTAATTGCATTTTTTCTCCCCTGTATAACGTATAATTTGTAAAATTGTAATAGGCCTATTCCGTAAACTGTTAACGAAGGGAATCTTCATTATAAGGGTTTTTCCCACTAGTTCATCGGCGAACTAAATACAGATATATGTATAATATATTCCTTTATTGAAATCCTAACTAAATAGACCGCATTAAGGCACAGAAAAATGATTGTCAAACTAGACAATAGTTTTTTGGTCATCACGGTTTTCTGTTTTATGGGTTTCGTAATTTCTTTGTTATAACATTATGCGGCTTGTATAAGCAGGCTGAATTATTCATGAAAGGTTTACGACTTTGTTTATAGCTGACGGAAAGTTTCGTCTACGCTGGCCTGTATGGGCTACTAAATAATCGTATAAATTTTTGCATTTTCGAAATGAAATAATAAAAATAGTTGTAAATATGAATAAATAGGATCCGAATGGGCCATCGTATTTGCGAACCAAGGTTTTACAGTATAATATATTCGGATTTTCCGTCTCTCACCTAGTTTCCTGCATTGCGATTCGCTGGCGGAAGCTGTCGATCTGGTTACGCTATGGTTAATAGCCTGGAATGGGACATGTGCACAAAATCGATAGCGTTTACTTTAATGGATTTTGGCTCCTTTCGCATTAAATTTCTCCGAGAATAAATAATTTCATCCGACGGAAAGGTGACTTAAAAATCTGGGTTGGTTTTGTCTATTGATATCACTAGCGATTTTTTATGCATTTCGTCCTTTTCTAGACATTTTTGGAGAGTTTATGAAATGTCTGGAGCGTTTATGAAATGTCTAGAGCGTTTATGAAATGTCTGAAAATATTTCTGAAACGCATTCTAAATGGGTCAACCGAGTAATTTTTGGCATTGGAATGGGTCAAACGAGCTATTTTTGTCGCAGCGTTTCTTAGCTGCTGAAAATTGTTTCCCGGGTTGAGATGGCAATATTGAAACGATGATGTTGACGACGACGTTGATGATAATGATGACGACTACGATGATAACGACGATGATGGCGATGATAACGATGATTACGACGATGATGCGATGATTACAACGATGGTGATAATGATGATAATGATGATGATGATTACAATGACGACGATGATGATGGCGATGATGAGGACGACGATATTGATGATAATGATGATGACAACAATGACGACGATGATGATGGCGATGATAACGATGATGATTACGACGATGATGACGACGACGAAGATGGATTTTTTGTATTGGGTGGTGATGATGATGACGACGACAACGACGCTGGCTTGAAAAGCCAAATTTTATAAAACTTTGTACGCGTTCTTTGCACTTGCTGTTAAACAGAAGTCCTGAGCAGGATTATTGGAAAAACCACTGTATTTTCCCAGCGCTCACAACTCGTGCGCTGCAATTAGGCTCGTTTACGCATTAGCCAACAAAGGCGGGCTTATATCATTTGTTGATGTTGATCGTTCTCTCTTGTCTACAGGAATCTACAATGTGCTAGTTATATGGCTAACACTTTATGAGGTAGACGCATACATAAATGATGATAATGTAATCTCGAATTTTCTAAAGTGCCACTGTAAAGCTGAGCGCAAAGCACCAGCTTATTCAGACGGAACAAAAGGTTAAATCATAGACCTGGCTCAAAGCCCGATGGTGTATTTGGCCGCGCCTCAGAATGTTTTTCAATACGGAAGCACACAGGGGTCATATACAGAAGTTATATAAATTTCGATTGACTGGTTGATTAAAGGATTGGGGTTTTCGATTGTTCGCGAGAAAACAGGTGCCTGCCCAGGCTTCCTTCTATTGAGCCTGCGTTGAAAGTCTGCCACTCCTTTTTGATAGCCAATTGTGATAAAAGCCCTGGACTTCCATAGCGTCAGGCTTCTTCAGTGCCAGTCTTTTTATATCAACAGGCTTCTTTGGCAGACTTAGGGCTGGGAGAGTTCTAAGCAATGATATCGAAAGGCACAGCTTTAAAGCCGATCTGTTTATAAGGGCTAGGTGGTCACGAGATGGCTTGGATGCACTGGCTTCCACCTGTGATCTAAAAACGCTACTAGACATCTACTCGCTATCAACTTATGAAAAACTAGCTGGTTTACCCGGCGTTGCCCGGGTTTCGGAAATAGTTGAGTGAAAGTTTCAATCCCTCTAACGAATCCGCACCACCACCACCACCACCACCACCACCACCACCACCACCACCACCACCACCACCACCACCACCACCACCACCACCACCACCACCACCACCACCACCACCACCACCACCACCACCACCACCACCACCACCACCACCACCACCACCACCACCACCACCACCACCACCACCACCACCACCACCACCACCACCACCACCACCACCACCACCACCACCACCACCACCACCACCACCACCACCACCACCACCACCACCACCACCACCACCACCACCACCACCACCACCACCACCACCACCACCACCACCACCACCACCACCACCACCACCACCACCACCACCACCACCACCACCACCACCACCACCACCACCACCACCACCACCACCACCACCACCACCACCACCACCACCACCACCACCACCACCACCACCACCACCACCACCACCACCACCACCACCACCACCACCACCACCACCACCACCACCACCACCACCACCACCACCACCACCACCACCACCACCACCACCACCACCACCACCACCACCACCACCACCAGTTAAATTGAAGTGAAATCCCTACGGCTGCGCCATCTGGCGAATCTTTAGAAATCCATCCTGGTGACAGAGAATAATCTTCTCGGGTGGCGCCATCTGGTGAATGAAAATAGGTCGACTCGAATGTGTAAAAAGTCGGATTTGGGAGTTTTTTGCCCGGGACACCATAGAAGCGGTCAAAAGGTGGACGCGAAGCCTCACACTGGGTGTGTAATGCCCACCCCGAGACAGCGGTGAAGGTTTTAAGTGAAAAGCTCGAAAGCTGTCGAAATGCATTCCGGTCTAAGATCGCGTGCTACAGACAGACAGAGGGACAGATTCTTTGCTTTATATATATATATATATAGATAGTATAATCAGTTATACAAAGTTTATGATTTATGCCTTTTTAAATGTATTATCTGACGCTTAACTACAATCGGTTTAAACTTCAAGCATCTGAATAAAATCATAGTTGTATATATATAAATAAAAAAATTGTACGGTCATACACGCATTTTTATTATTTCAATTTGTGTTTTTTATATTTATATAAAGCCTAAAGATTGTCTAGAGACCCGTAACTGCTCTGCCTAGGGGCCTGTGACCGTTCTGCCTAGGGGCCTGTGACTGCTCTGCCTAGGGGCCCGGAATTTCTGTCGGTGCTACCACCATTATCTTTGTCTGGTAATACTTAAATCAAGAACTGTTCTTAGTGAACAAGCTTTTTCGGTTGCTGGACCTACTTTTTGGAACTCTTTCCTGTGTCTGTGCGCTCTGCTCAGTCGCTTTTGTCATTTCGTTCTCAACTTAAAACTTATCTTTTTCAAACTGTTTATCCACCATAGGCTGCCTCTCTGTATTACGGACTGACCTTCTGGATTTTGACCTCATTACGGTTTTGTTTTGGTGCACCATCGGTTGATGCCTTGTTCATTAGACACAGGCGGTATAGTAGTTACTAATACAATTACAATTACAATTACCATACAATACCCTACACACCAGGATACAATAACCAGGGCTGTAGTGGTAAAATTAGAGGTGAGTACACGCTAGCAGTCAGTTTTCCTAAACAAATTAGAGGTGAGTATACGCTACAGTATTTTTGTGAGTATACGCTATAGTATTTTAATATAAATAAATACAAATATTTTGTGAGGTGAGTATACGGTCTCTAGAGGTGAGTATACGCTGTATACCCGCGTATACCCTCGACTACAGCCCTGACAATAACCTACCCTACCTAACCCTCCTTATTCTACACTATAGACCACCGTACAATAACCTATCCTACCTCATTCCCATATCCTAAACTACCATGATACAATACACTACGTGGGGCGTGGTGGCTCAGTGGTAAGTTCGGCGCCTTGTGACCGGAGGGTTGCAGGTTCGAATCCACTCTAGCCGCTGCGTACGGACCTTGGGCAAGTCCTTCACTCGCAATTGCTCGTGGCGCTTCGGCGTGAAAACTCCGACACAGTATCAAATGCTGTAGTCGGGAGCGCCTAGCTCTGAGTAGTAGTAGAATTCGAGAGGCGCTATAGAAATATCCGGAATAAATAAATAAATAAACTACCCTACCTCGTTCTCCAGATCCCACACTAACATCATACCCTGCTTTGTAGTTTTCGGAAGATCGACGTGAAAGTAACTTTCGCTTCAATCTTTAATTGTTTTGAGTCGAAAGGTCTGATTATGTTTGCACTTAAATGACAACTTTCCGGGTGGCACGAAGCTAGACATCCAAAATGTCTATATTAACCTCTCTTGCCTCGTTTTCTCCTGTGAAAACTAATCCATTCAAAGCAATAATATTGTAGTTTAATTGTCATACATGGGTTGTGTAGGCCTACCTGTGGATCTGTGTACGGTACCTCAGAGTCGGACTCGTATAAGGATGGGCTGTTGTGTGAAGGACGAGGCTAAGGTCAATTTTAAGGTCTTCGATCCTTAATAAGTCAGTCCACCGTCAGGGCTGTAGTCGAGGGTATACGCTGGTATACATCGTGTACTCACCTCTAGAGACCGTACACTCACGTACCTCACAAAATATTTGTACCCCACCTCTAATTTGTATCGGAAAACTAACCGCTAGCGTGTAGGCCTACTCACCTCTAATTTGTTTCGGAAAACTAACCGGTAACGTGTACTCACATCTAATTTAACCACTAGGCCTACAGCCCTGTCCACCGGAAACTACAAAGTAACTACAAAGCTGGACATATTTAAACGACCTAATCCTAGTGTCTTTTCGAAACATATGAGGATGTATCGATCAGATTTAAATGTGTGATTTAAGAATTATGGAATGCGTAACAAGAAGACCGTGCAGAGAATATTATCTTAATGACTTAATTACATGACTCAGGCTTTCTCTCTCTGTTTCAACGGACTGATCTTCTCGATGTTTTACCTGATTATGGCTAAAGTGAGCCATCGGTTGATACCTTATACATTAGACACAAGCGCTTTAGAAGTTATTAGTTTCTACTACTAAGAATACCTGCAATGGGAGACCGCTTCCCAAAAACTCAACAGTTGACTGGCAGCTTCGACTGTCTGGTAGCTCTTAAGAAGAGGACGAGGTAGCTTTAAGACCGCGAAACATGAAAGTGATGAGGCAACATATGAGATGCAACAAATAGGTCAGAACAGGACCAACAGTCAGAACAGGACCTACAAACTAGGCGAGATTTCTTTAGTTCCCTCTTCAGTCTCCGGATATCATTTCAACAATCTTTCGTGGAACTGACTGTTAAATACAAATCAAATCCAAATGTTACTTATATGCAGGGCTGTAGTCGAGGGTATACGCGGGTATACAGCGTGTAGGGCCTACATACCTCTAGAGACCGTATAGGGCCTACTCACCTCACAAAATATTTATATTTATTTATATTAAAATACTGTAGCGTATACTCACCTCTAATTTGTTTCGGAAAACTAACCGGTAGCGTGTACTCAACTCTAATTTTACCACTACAGCCCTGCTTATTATGAGTTAGAACATCTTCGTCTCCTTTTACCTCATACATGTAGGCTATCTCGAATAGACTCATTACAGCCATGGGCGCCGACTCTGCGAGGCCCGTGAGTGCCCAGCACCACCAGAAATAGGCCATGCGAGGCCCTCCTATGCCTGGGCGGTTCTAGGCATAGGCGTAGACTCTGGGGGCAGCCGGGGCACGTGCCCCCAATAATTGAGGAACCGGGGCAATGGCCCCAAAAATCGAGAAAATTTCTTCAAATACTAAAATTTTTGTGTCAATATAGACAAATTTCTCCAGAAACACAAAAACAGAGACACAGAACTTAAATACTATCAGAAATTCATAATGAAAACAAAGATTTATTTTTATCTTCAATATCTTCAATATGAAACAAATTTACATGTAAAGAAAACGCCCCACTTCATAGGCATTAACGTAACACCGGAAGCTTCTGCTGACTGTCCAGAGCAGAGATGAAAAAAGTTCATTTTCGGATTTTGGTTTTAAACAACCACAAAAGAAAACCATGAAATTTGTTTTTTGTTTTTAAAAAAAATTTATTTCAAATTTTTGTAGAAGTAATTTTTTATAACTTTGATTTAATGATTTTTAATTTTCGGAAATCGCAACTGAATTAAGCTGATTTGGAACTCATGTTCATGCCATTTTTCATGATTTTATGATCCAAAATCCGAAAATCTTAAAACAATCAAAACAACAAAAACCATAAAACAACAAAAACAAAAACAAACAAAAAACAATAACATCTTGAAAAAACTTGTTTTTGGCACCTCTGGCTTAGACCCCATGCCCCCAATATTTTGGACAAATTTACGCCAGTGGTTCTAGGACTTTTCGCCCCCGGAAGATTCGCCCCCGGAAGATTCGCCTCTGGTTCCCGCGACTCAGCTTTTTTGGGCGCTGTAGAAGTCTCGAGATTACGATTACGTTTGCTAGCAATCGATAGCTTAGGGACGATGGCATTCGCTAGATGTCAGATCGTGAGTGGAATAATATTGTCTGTTTTCGGTTCCGTGTAGGGATTCGAAGTCTTTATCATTCGCCATTTTTAGGTTTTCTATGCGCTCGAAGTAAAGGAAACCAAAATCGCAGTAAATTTCATTTTCCGGTAGAGTGAATGGTAAGATTAAAACACCGCGTCTTCATGACATCATTAATTTAAATTTGTTGTTTCTTGATTTTAGCATATGTAAAAAGGCTTTCATTCGTCTTATGTTTTCTAATTCCATCGTCTGTTCCATTTTAGCTGTAGGCCTACATGCATTAGGCCTCCTGTAGAAAGCAAAATTTATAAAGTTTCTTTCTCTGAACAGATTTTTGGTAAACGTACGCTTTAGTGTATTTAGTTATTGGAAAAATGAATAGCGTAAATAATTATTTCATCCACCTTCCAGCTTCTAGTTTAGTTTAATATTACACGTTTTAATCGTTCATCCATCCAGCTTCCAGTTTTAGCTCATTTTCATCGCATATCCAGCTTCTATTTCAAGTTTTACTATGATATGTTTTCATCGCTCATCCACGGCAATGATATCGGCGTTAAACGATATAGTTTCATCGCAATTCCAAAGTCTTCTAGTTTCCGTTTTATTATGTAATATTTTCATCATTTATCCAGCTTCTAGTTTCAATAATATTTTCATCAATCATCCAACTTCTAGTTTGAGTTAAATTTTCATCAGTCATCACAATTGCTGATAACTATCCACTATAAGAGTGTACATATAATTAACGCACCTAACATGGAGGATTACCTTCTTCACACATCCAGCTTCTCGTTTGATCTCCATTTTCATCGCTTAGCCAGCTTCCAGTTTGACTTATATTTTCATCGCTCATCCAGCTTTCAGTTTGATTTCTATTTTCATCACTCATACAGCTTCCAATAATTAAATACGCTAAAGCGAACGTGGACATTTCGTCCAATAATTAAATACGCTAAAACGTACGTTTACCCAGATTTTTTGTATTTAAATGAATTTTTAACTTGAAATTTGCGTATTACATAAGTTTTCTAAAAGAAATGTAATACCCGTGTGCATTTACCCAAATCCCAACACGTATAAATATTCATAAATTTATTCTTGCCGCTATTGGTTGAGAATAAATTATGAAATTTCTGCAATAAATATATCCAGCTTCCACTCGCAGCTAGCCTTTTAGTCGCAAATATATCCAGCTTACACTCACAAGTATAGCTTTTTAATCACACAAAATGCATAGGCTACACTGACCCTAACCCTAAGCCCTAAGTGTTCATGAACTGCTATACGTGTTGGCATTTAGAAATTAGCTATCCGTGTTACACTTAGATATAGGCAAAATTGACCTCTACCAACAGCTGACTCTGCTTTCTCACAATTGCTGTCGCTTTCCTTTGCTGTTGCTGTTATTAGTTAAGTCGGTGGGTGTCAAAGGATACCCGGCATGCTCTCTTCAATCGTACTTTGCCTAACTTTTGTCTTCTTTAAACATAGTTACCTTTATTCTACTCGAGGATTTGTCTCCAGTCTTATATGTTTGCACTGTGTAGCTGGTCTGCCCCATTGTGTTCAATGACATCATTCACATGCACCTTTTTGTTTTGATTTATCCTATTTCTGCCTAACAACAAAGTATTTTCATCTATCTTAAGTGCATCACCTACCTCCACATCGGACACGGTAAAATGCTGATTTGCTGATTCTCGATGGCTAAAGCGCTGACTGGTCGTGCTGATTGGTGGGTTAAATGCTGACTGGAAAAATGCTGATTGGTCCTGCTGTTTGGGGTACAATGCTGTTCGAAAAATCCTGATTTACATTCTATTGTCATTCTAATGTAACAATCGGTCTTTATTATTATTATTATTATTATTATTATTATTATTATTATTATTATTATTATTATTATTATTATTATTATTATTAATCAATTATACAAAACTCTCCCAGCCAAACATTGTAACTTCCATTCATATAATTATTATGTTACCTAGCTTTCTCATCTCTCCACTGCCCTAACCCACTTGTCATATTCGCCATATTATTAGTCCTACTCTCCAAAGGCATTCTTCGTAAATCGTAGGCCGAAAATCTACACCAATCCTCCTTTGAGTTAAAACATCAACAAATCTCAAAACACAGAAAACTACGAGTTCTTATACTTCATGCTGAACTTATGGTAACTTATTCACTCATTCCAAATATCTGAAAGATACTGGTAGTGGTAGTCCTCCTTTCTGCTCTTGATATATTTGCATTTTCTGTGATTTGATTCAGTTTAAACACTTCTGCTTTATATGAGTTTCCTCTTGGTTGCCATCATTTTGGTGCACCTTGCTCATCCAAATCTTCAACTGCACCAATGTCACTAGTGGGCGCATTGTCTTTCTGACTGTGGAACCTGCTACCATTCAGACTTCAACTCTTTTCTCTTTTCACTCCTTTGCACATTGATAAATCTTGAACTTTTTGCAATGAAGCTGGTTGTCTTCTGTGTTTATCACCCACCATACACCTCGTCATGTTCAAGTCTTCCATCTGTCATCTAGAAAAAAAATATAAAACTCTCTGCCTCCCATAAAATCCACAAACTCCTTGACCACATTATCACTTCTACTGATGCAAACACACACAGACACAGAGAGAGAGAGAGAGAGAGAGAGAGAGAGAGAGAGAGAGAGAGAGAGAGAGAGAGAGAGAGAGAGAGAGAGAGAGAGAGAGAGAGAGAGAGAGAGAGAGAGAGAGAGTGAGTGAGTGAGTGAGTGAGTGAGTGAGTGAGTGAGTGACAGAGTGTGTGAGAGAGAGGGAGAGAGAGAGAGAGAGAGAGAGAGAGAGATTGAATGGTGCTCAATCCTCCATATGTATTGATTTTAATTTGTTGTCAAACTTTGTCATAAATTTATCTTTTGAGCAGCTAAATAAACCATCTGGTCTGTGCTTCTTATTTTTTCTGGATAATTTCATCTTCCTCCACTGCTAAGTAAGTTTCAATTTATGCCTTGTTCGTGTTGTGGGCATGATGATCTGTGTATTCTGTATTTCGTGATGCCTATAGGCACAGCATGTTTCCAGCCACATTCTTTTTCTTTTCGTTTAAACTCTGCACTAATATTTGCTGGCACTCTTTTCTTTCTCTGCATTATGAGTCACCCATGAACTGTAGAATTGTTATTTCATTATTTAGGTCACATCTTTTGCTTTGTGTACTCATTTTTCTCATTTTCCGTGTCTTGTTCTGGCTCACATAGTATGTTCTTGTTTTGCATTGTATAGTGTCCCTATCCCTGCTGCATGCTTAACAGATCTGGCAGAGGCATGTGTGTTATTGAATTCTGGTCTGCTTTTTCAACTTGGCTGAGACCCAAATGCTTATTCCTGATGGGATCCGGAGAGATCCCCCCGGAAATTTCCCCCCCGGAGATTTCCCCCCCGTTTGAATAGGATAAAACCCCCCCGGATATTCCCCCCGGAACTAATTAATTAACGTATATTAACTTTGATGTTTAAAGTAAACGCTTAATAAATTTGCCAAGACTCTTGATCAATTGATATTTACTAACTTTGATGCTAAAAGTCAATGTTAATTACAGATTTGCTATTTACTCAATCTCGTAATCTCGGGGCTGGAACTACGAATTACTAATTAATTAACGTATATTAACTTTGATGTTTAAAGTAAACGCTTAATAAATTTGCCAAGACTCTTGATCAATTGATATTTACTCAATCTCGTATATAAGCTGCCAAGAAATTGTTAAATGGCAGTAGAGAAAAAACAGACATGGAGTCAGAAACGGTTGCTAGCACACGTGGCAAAAATAAAGTTATTTTAAACGGTTTTGTATACGTAAAACAAAAAAAATTGGCGAATAACGTAGTTAGTTACGAAATAATGTTTTATCATATTGGTGATTTTGTTGTTGTTGATATAAAATAGCAAATGAAATGTTTATGCTAGGTAAGTAATCGTTGGGGGGAAATGTCCGGGGGAATTTTCTAAGGGGGGGAAATTTCCGGGGGGGAATTGTCCGGGGGAAATCTCCGGGGGGGGGGAAATTTCCGGGGGATCTCTCCTAGACCCATTCCTGATGATGCTTTTCAGTAATATCTGCTGCTTTTGTGCAATACTAGTAACTCTACTCTCCATCCTGTTATTTAACGAAAATTTGTGTAGAATAACTTCAACTGCACATCGTCAGTTGTCTCCAATTTATTTTGAACAAATTTCATTCCAATAGCGAAATATAAAAATTTGGTAATTTAGTTACAAAATCAAACTTTGAGAAAGATATATGACTTGACAAGGTTCATGAATGGAAGTTACAAGCTTTTGGTTGTGTCATAATGGCTGAACGACGATCAGAATTTGTAGTTGTGTTTTACATTTACATCAGTACCAAACGTTTAAATCATTTGTGTAAAATTAGCTAAAGGTGTGAAGTGAGCAGATGTCTTTTACACAGTGGTAATTCATTTGACTATTAATATGCTACTGAATCCTGAATTGAAGTAGTTTCTCATTAATTCTTCATGATTTAAAAAATGATCATTGTTTGTCAGTTCTGGAATTTCCTTCTAAAACTGTACTAGTGATTGCTTTTGTATTTCAGTATGAGCCCAGTATGTACCTTACTGAATGAACATTATGCCAAAGATGCAATTGAAGAAACCAGTGTCTTGGTTAAACCATGTGAAGAACATTATAATACTATATTATATGGAATAGCTGTACAATTGCAAGTGAACCCTACATTGTTGGTACATGTATAGTTGCAATCAACAGAAGAAATCCAAACGCAGTTTATTTATTCCGGATATTTCTATAGAGCCTCTTCAAGTCAACTACTACTCAGAGGCGCTCCCGACTACAGCATTTGATACTGTGCCGGAATTTTCACGCCGAAGCGCCACGAGCAATTGCGAGTGAAGGACTTGCCCAAGGTCCGTACGCAGCGGCTAGAGTGGGATTCGAACCTGCAACCCTCCGGTCACAAGGCGCCGAACTTACCACTGAGCCACCATGCCCATTTGGCTGCTGAATAAGAATGGCTTCAGACAGAATTCTTATTGACAGTTACAGTGAAAGTTCAAGCAAAACCCTCATTGTAGAAAATGTGCATGACAAATCAGTATTGATGACTAATCATGCAGAGGTCCCAAAAAACTCTGACTTGGGAGTGAGACCATACACATGCCAGGTTTGTCTCAAAGCCTTTTGTGACCGTAGTTATCTAAACAAGCACACGAGAACCCATACTGGTGAAAAGCCCTATGATTGTCATTTATGTCCTAAAGCATTCACACGATCTGATAATCTCAAGAAACACATAAGAAGTCACACAACAAAAAATCCAAGTGATTGTCAAGATCTGAAGTCTGATGTTATGAGCAGCTCTAATGCAGACAAGCAACACAGATGCACAATCTGTTCTAAAGCATTTGCACGCATTGATCATCTGGCAAGACATCTAAGAACTCATACACGGGAAAAGCCTCATGAATGCCAGCTGTGCCACAAAAAATTCTCAGAATCTTATGGTCTTAACATTCACATGAAAAGCCACTCTAGAGAGACTTTGCACCACTGCAACCTATGTAAGGAAACATTTCGATGGCGTTGCGATCTGAAGTTGCACATGCAAATCCACAGAGAGAAGCTACACAGATGTCCGGTATGTGAGAGCTCATTTCCGATGGCTAGCTCTCTGAAGAATCACTTATATATTCACACCGGAGAGAAATCGTTCAAAGGCCTGTTATGCCCTGAAATGTACACAGAGGGTCATGGTGATAGCCATACAGAAGAAAACCAGAAAGAATGCCAAACACTTGCACTTCCATGTGATCAGAAGCCCCTCATCGTAACCAACCATAAGACAGAAAAGCAGCTGGAACGCCAACTGGGATCAGAACCTTTTGCCGTTGAAATTCATACTAAAAAGAAACCATCTGAAGACCTATTATGTTCTGAAGCAGAGTCTGGATATTCTGGTGATAACCATAATACACGAGAAAATCCAGAAGAATGCCAAACAAATGCACTTACGTATAATCAGAAGTCTGTCAACATGACCAACAATGCGGCAGAAAAACTGGTCGAATGCCAGTTAAGACCTAAAGCTTTTGATATTGCATTCTCTCAAAATGAGGCCACGAGAACAGATACTGGAAAGAAACTGTATTTATGTCAGATTTGTCCGAGAACGTTTACAACGTCTTCCACTCTATATCATCACATGAAAACCCATACAGGTGACAAACCATATCAGTGCCACTTTTGTGCTAGAGCATTTGCAAAGTCTTGTGTTTTGAAGTGTCACATTAGAACCCATACTGGAGAAAAACCATACAAATGCCCGTTATGTCCAAAGACATTTGCACAAGCTTCTGCTCTGAACTGTCACGTGAGAACTCACACTGGAGAAAGACCATACCCTTGCCAGATGTGTGCAAAAAGATTTTCTAAAGGCGATCATTTGAAAAAGCACATGAGAAGCCATACTGGAGAGAGACCTTACCAGTGCCATTTATGTCATAAACCTTTTTCAGATACGTCTACCCTGAAGTCTCATATGATGAGTCATTCCAGAGAAAGGCCATATAAATGTCAGTTCTGCCATAAGTCATTTTCAGAACGTAGTTATTTGAAGTGCCATGAGTACACTCATACTGGAGAGAAGTCGTACAAATGCCAGCATTGTCCTATGGCATACTTTAGTGCACGCAATCTGAGGAGGCACACAATGTGTCATTTGGAAGAGAAACCATACAAATGTCAGTCTTGTGAGAAAACATTCTCAGTATCGTCAGCTCTGGAAAATCATGTAAGAATCCACACGGGAGAGAAACCCCATGAATGTGAAATATGCAAGAAAACATTTAGACGAAAGAATGTAATGATTATACACACAAGAATCCACACTGGAGAAAAACCATATGAATGTGAGATATGCAAGAAAACATTTAGACTACATGGTGAAATGAGAAAACACACGAGAATACACACTGGAGAAAGACCATACATGTGTCAGGTATGTGGGAAATCATTTCCAGTGAAGGCTCGATTGACAGTGCACATGAGAATCCATACTGGTGAAAGACCTTACCATTGCCAGATATGTCAGAAAAGTTTTGTAACATCGTATGGTCTCAGAGTTCATCTGATGATCCATAGAGGTGAAAAGCCACATGCATGCTCTCTGTGTGGTAAAGCTTTTAAAACTTTTTATCTCTTGAGGATACACAAGAAGATCCACACAGGAGAGAAACAACATATATGCCAGATATGTGACAAATCATTTACACTTGCTGTTTATTTAAGGAACCACATGATGACCCATACTGGAGAAAAACCACACAAATGCACGTTCTGTGATAAAGCATTTGGGTTACGTAATTGTCTAAAGAAGCATTTGAGAATTCATACAGGAGAAAAGTCATACATTTGCGAACTCTGCCATAAGAAATTTCGAAAGCTTGATTCCTTAAGGCATCACATGCTAAACCACACTGAGAGAAAGTCATATAAGTGTAAGTTCTGTCAGGAAGCATTCACAACCTTATCTGTTCTGAAGTGTCACATGAGAAGCCATACTGGAGAGAAACCATATATATGCCCGATCTGTGAAAAATCATTTGCATCTGCTGTGCGTCTCCAGACTCATATGCGAACCCATACTGGCGAAAAACCATACAATTGCATGTTATGTGAGAAATCATTTGGATTTTCCGGTAATCTGAAGAAACACATGAAAATTCATATTGGACAAAAGTCACATTTATGCTTAGTTTGCAATAAATCGTTTTTTGATGTTGGTGCTCTAAAGATGCACATGCGAATCCATACTGGGGTAAAGCCATACAAATGTCAGTTATGTGAGAAAACATTCTCAGCATCTTATGCCGTGAAGAAGCACATGAGGACCCACACAGGAGAGACACCGTACAGCTGTCTATTATGTGAGAAAGAATTTGCACATTATTCCAGTCTACAAAATCATATCAGAACCCACACTGGAGAGAAACCATACAAATGCCATTTATGTGAGAAAACATTCTCAACATCTACTATTCTAAGAGGTCATTTGAGAATTCATACAGGCATAAAGCCTTATAAATGTGAATTATGTGAGAAAGCATTCTTACATTCTTCTACTTTAATCTGTCATAAGAGAATGCACAGTGGAGAGCGTCCGTTCGCGTGCAATATATGCCAGAGATCTTTCTCAGGTTCTTCTCATCTACACCGACATGAAAGAACTCATTTAAGACAAAACCTTTAAAATTATCATAATGTTTCTCAAGCCTTCAAAGAGAAGAAGGGCATCAGGAGTACAAGACTGTCTAAAACGAATAACTTAAAATCTCTGCAAGTGTGAAAACTTTTATCGCAATACTCCAGGAGTTTATGCACAGAAATTAGCAGACACCTGTTGCGAAATATTTCTACCATGATTTTATCAACGACGAGATCGTACTTATTGACTGAGAAACCAATGCAGCTCACCGTTAACGTGTTAATGCTTGCTATGTTCATGCTAACTCTGCTATATAATCAATACTTTTCTTATGTTTTATTCTAGAGATCTATTCATTAAGAATGATGATGTAACATTATAGCTGAATCTCTTGTAGCATCGTTATAATGTCCAGGACAAAAGTCAATGGTGGTTTAGAGTGACAGTATTCAAACTCGTAATCCTTTGGGAAGCCAGGGCAAAATCAGAGAGTTAAATGCTAATGTACACCCTTTTATAAGCAACTGTAGCATATAGCCTCTGCCTACTCATTAATTATTGCCTGTTGTACGTGTAATGGTGGATTTTTCATGATCAATGATATCTTTGTTGTAGTTTAATTGTGTCTGCACACGCACATAGGCCCTAAATTTTTACATAGACAAACTCCCACTCTGTTACTGTCAACTGTATATAGGCCTATAAACGATGGTTTCACTGTCACACAATGTGTTGGTCAAAATGTCTTGTCATATAAAAATCTGATCTTATTTTTTTGTCGATGAACATCAACTAACCAGTGATGGGCAATAGTTAACTAAAAAGTTGCTAACTTTTATTTTAACTAAAAAATTTTAGTTAAGGATGAAGTTTAACTAAAATAAATAGTTTAGTTAAAACCACGGTTTAACTAAAAAACTGTAGTTGCTGACTAAAAAGTTTAACTTGAAAATCAGCAATACACAACTATTTTCCGCAATGAACATTGAACACTGTCAACAACTCAACGCGAAACTTATTGATTAACACTGCATGGTTTTAGCATTAACAGCCTGTGTTTTCAAATTCATACACTACTTACAGTACGCCTGTAACTGTATGCTAGTAACAGTACACATTGCATAGTTTGTAGGTGAAATTGTCACTGACGCTGTGCATTATTACAGGTCACTTAACCTCTGTTATTTTGAAAATGTTTGTCGTAAAAAGTTGGAAAAAGTTTAACTACTTTTTTTAGTTTAGTTAACTAATTTCCAAAATTAGTTGCCAACTTTAGTTAAACTAATTTTTTTAGTTGGAAAATAGTTTTAGTTTCACTAAAAAAATAGTTTAGTGCCCATCACTGCAACTAACTCCTAGTGATTTAGCTGGGACTAAGATTGCAATAATAATGAATAATAATGCAGAAAATGAATGATCACTAGCAGCCGCTATACATGTGTTTCGTTGACTTCACAAAAGCTTTCGATTGCATCTCGCACGAACAGCTCTGGATGGTAATGGCGTAGATGGGCTATCCGGCACACATTATTAACTTGCTGAACAAATTGTACTGTAAACAACAGGCTAAAGTAAAGGTGGCGGGAACACTATCAAGAGGGTTCCGCGTCAGGAGAGGGGTCAGACAGGGATGTGTGATCTCCCCAATCTATTTAACATTATGGCGGAGGTGATCATGAGGGAGGTGCTGGATGGATGGGGGGAGGGGTGCAGATAGGTGGTAGGAAAATTACGAACTTAAGGTATGCTGATGATATTGTACTCCTGGCAGGATCAGAACTGGAACTACAGAAGTTAGTCACTCGATTGGAGCAAGTGGGGGAGAAAAAGGGATTACTGATAAATATGGACAAAACAAAGGTGATGACGCTAAAAGGCAGAACATGCAACATAAAGGTTGGAGGAAATAAACTGGAACAGGTTGACGTTTTTCGGTATCTGGGATCGCTGGTAACTGAAGATGCAGAATGCACCAGAGATATAAGAGAGAAACTGGCAAGGGGACTGAGCACAGGGGCAGCACTGAGGCAAATATGGAGGAGTCACAGCATAAAACTGGCTACTAAGTTACGACTCATGAAGGCCCTTGTCTGGCCAGTGGCAACATATGGTTGTGAAAGCTGGACTATAAAGAAAAGAGACGAAGAAAGAATAGAAGCATTCGAAATGAAATGCTTGAGACAGATTCTGAGAGTATCGTGGACGGAAAAAAGAACAAATGATATGTGTACTGGAGAAGATAGGAACAGAAAGAAGCTTGTTTAACTCGATCAAACGAAGGAAGCTTTCTTACTTTGGACACCTGATGAGGAAGAAGGGAGACTGCCTGGAAAAGGAGATAGTGCAGGGTACAGTTCCAGGGGCAAGAGCACAAGGGAGACCGAGGATGGGATGGCTCACCAACATCAGAACTTGGATGGATTTATCGTTCAATCAAGTGTTGTCGGAGACGGAGGATAGGAGGAGATGGAGGAAACTTGTCCATGAAGCGACCAACCCTCGGATTGAGGAAGGTTCAAGACAAGACAAGACAAGATTGCAACAATATTAGTCCCAAGATTTAGCCACAATTGTACCTATAAGAATATAGACCCGGTGTAAACGGGTGTATGTTTTGTATACCAACTTTGGCTTATTTAGGAGATTTGAATCGCTCGCCAACGTGTTCCATCCATTGGACCTTATTTATGACGTGAAGATCAGTCGAAACGAGCGAAGCGTCGATAACAACTGTTCATTATAAGTGACAAATGTATTTCATTACAGGACGATGGAAATTCACTGTTTTTAAGTTGAAGAGCTGGATCCTGGAGCAGCTATTAACAAAGTATAAATTGTAATTATTTATACTGTGCTATTAAGAAAATTGTTGGGAATCACGTGATTAGGACTTGGACAATAATTCTTTTGTTTGCAGTGACATTTTATTGTGATTCGTTGATATCGCTCTAGTTAGTAACTCAGGTCATTTCATTCATGACTTTCAGAATCAGAAATCTCTTCTAATTCAGCTCACCTAAACATGGATATTTGGATGCTACAGAAAGTGGTCGTAGTATATATTCGCTAGATGGCAGAACAGACTAGTACAGAATTCTAACGTTTATTTTCATGTAAGCAGATTTTCAATCGCTCGCCATTTTGTATATTCCAAAATTTCCAAAGGAAAACTGCGCATGTGGGCGTAAATCGACTTCTAATGCTAAAAGTGGTATGATTATGCAAATTCATGTAGAAATAATTTGTATTTTTAGTGGCATATAGTGGACTATCTGTAATAGATAAACTTACATTAATGACACAGTGGCATATCATGACTGTTTGATGGCAGCAATTGGATGTCATGTCGATGTCCGCTGTTTTAACGCGTGAAAGAAAGTCAGATAAAGTCGGAACGAGACAGTTTTGCTTCACTCTTTTCTAAAACCAGCTGTGCTGTTCTGTTTACTAGTTCTAAGGAGATTCTTTCCGTAGATAAAGCGTAAGGTTAGATAAGCTCAGACACAGTGGCGGCACCAGAGGTGGGCTATGGAGCTTAGCCCCAAAATGTGGCTCAGCTCCCAAAGCAAAAAGCTGGAAATCTCTGTCGCTTCTTACTTCATAGTAAGCAAACTAGAAAAGTATACAATGACCAACGGCAGCGAAATCATCAAATATCTCAGGCATTGAGGCACGTATTGTTACTTTACTTGCTTATCATGGACAGGGCCTATTTTAAATTTTAACATGTCTGTAGGCTGGGGCGTTTATTAAAGGTTTTACAGAAATTACGGTAAGTCGTTTGGATTGATGAATCTTGCTTTATGTGCCACAGAAGTATTGAAACTGATTGAATGTTTTAGGGCAGGTTTTGAAGAGGTTTGGCATGTGCGTGAGGTCGTTATTACTGCCCAAGTCACAAGCGCTAAATGTGAGTGATCATTTTCATTATAATTTAAAGTACAAAATACTTCAAAAAGTATTTTAAGTAAAAGTATAAATACTGTCATTCCATTGTATTTTAGATACAAGTACAAAATACTTAGATAATACTTAATATTATACTTCCCATCACTGGTTGCATGCACAACATTTCCACACTAACGATTGAAAGGGAGTTGTCGGAGCTTTGAACTGGGAAAAGGTAACTGACAAATAGAGCGAGGGTGACAGAAGACCAGCAGTGAACGTAGGTGCTCAAAGCTGACCACAACTAGTAAACTTGCCAGTGTAATGGGTTTAAGGTGCACATGAAGTGAATGTCATCAGTAAATGACACTTTTGATATTTGGCATATGACTTGACAATTGATGTTGCAAAATTTCATGTTAATATCATTTATCATCTTCTTATCCAACTGGATGAAGTTGATCAAACTCATCATATCATGAACTGTGAATTGCTTATTAGATTCCGATTTGATTCAATTTTAGGTGAATTTCCTCATACAGATGTTCACAAACAATTACCCAATATTTAGTAATGTAATTTAAATGTAAAAATGCAGTCTAGTAATATTCACATTTCATGCAAACAAATATTTAATTTTATTTTGTATAAAATGTCAACCTCCTAAGTTTCTTAATTTATAAGCTACAGTCGCCATTTCTGCCAGTCATTCTGCTCAATTTCTTTGTTGCACTTGCTGCATCTGATTCGTCAGCTGCCACTGAGGCTGTATCAACTCCTGACTCCTTTTACATCTCCCTTCTTCTCTTGAAGATCTCCTAACGTAATCTATTTTCAATCTATTTCAAGCCCTTAGATTCTCGTTCCAATCCGTTCCAGACTCGAACGTTTTCATTTTTGACTATACGTAAAATTGAATTGCAGTGCCTTATTATAGCATTCCTATCCCTGTCTCTCTCTCCCTGGTGACTTTCCTGTGGCTTGTAAATATTCTCTGAGAAAACCAACTTCTCAATACTTATTAACTTGCATTCATAAATGCGCTTTGATTGTCTCCATTTCATCTTTTTTACAGGTGTAACAAATGTCACCTATTTTGTCATCTTCAGGCAGTTCAACTAACACTTCAGACCATGCAATTAGTATTTAAGAAGTTATACTGATACAATGTAAAACAATTACCATATCTTCAAGCTCACAACTGGTGGAAACTGTATTTACATTAGCCATGTCAGAAAGCACTTGTACAAGTCCTTGCGACAAAATTAATTTCCAAAGTCGTACTGAAGAAAATTCAGAAATATACCAGTTATATCAGAACTCAGTAGTTGGTAATGTGACGAATCAGTTAAAAACAAATGACGGAGAAAGACCAAACCAATGTCACTTATGTCAGGAATCATTTGTACAAATTGGTGATCTGAACGTTCATTTGAGAACGCATACCGGAAAAAAGCCACACAAATGCCAATTATGTCAGAAGTCATTTTCGCGAGATAGTCATGTGAAGGACCACATGAGAACACATACAGGAGAAAAGCCACACAAATGTCAGTTATGTCAGAAATCATTTTCAAGAGTTTGTCATATGAGAGACCACATGAGAACGCATACTGGAGAAAAGCCACACAAATGCCAGATTTGTCAGAAGTCATTTGTACAAGTTAGTGAGCTGAAGGTTCACATGAGAATGCATACAGGAGAAAAGCCATACAAATGTCAGTTAGATACATGTCAGAAATCATTTTCGCGAGATAGTCATCTGAAGGAACACATGAGAACGCATACTGGAGAAAGACCATTCAAATGTCAGTTATGTCACGAATCATTTTTACGACTTAGGGATCTGAAGGACCACATGAGAACCCATACTGGAGAAAACCCATACATATGTGAATTATGTCAGAAATCTTTCAGAAATGCTAGAAATCTGAAGGGCCACATGAGGACCCATACTGGAGAAAAGCCACACAAATGCAATTTTTGTCGGAAATCATTTGTACGAGCTACTTCTTTGAAGTATCACATGAGAACCCATACTGGAGAAAAACCATACATTTGTCAATTATGTTCAAAATCTTTTGCTTATGATAAAGGTCTGAAGTGCCACATGAGAACCCATACTGGAGAAAAACCATACATATGTATGTTATGTCGGAAAGAGTTTTCACATTCTAGTGGTCTTAGAGGTCACTTGAAAGCTCATACTAGGACTAAACCATCCGTAGTTGAAGTTTGTCATGATGACATCATGGAACCAAGAAATCTAAAGAAAAACAGGGAAACCAATCGAGGCGCAAAACCGTACATATGCAAGAAACTTCTTTCCGAGAGTAATGTTCGGATAAAACAGTTTAGTTTCCATTCAGAAGTACAGCCACAAGATCTTACATTGAATGGAAATGTGATGGCTAATAATTCTGATCATTGTATATCATTAAGTAATTCAAGTCCTATTGAGGGAAATGAATGTTTGTCAAAGAAACTGGTTCAGGATGCTAATGAAATTGCAGGTCTTCCAAAGTCAATTGGAGCTGGAAAATGTTTTATTATTATGAACATATCGAAATATGAGGATGTAAAACCTTTTCTGACAGAGCCTTATGGATGCGGGATATGCGACGAATTGTTTGAAGTAGAGAAGGAGTTTCTAGAGCATTGTCCTAGCCATGGCTTTACACCAGCTGATGTCTTTGACGACCTTTGTTGAACAATTTTTCTGTTCACAGTTAAAGTTTAAGAAAACTGGATATTCTATTTCTATGTCCTACTAAATGCTTCCAGATTTTGACATCCCAAGCGATTTGCTCTGTGTGTCCGAAACTTAGTTATGGCCGACGACTTTTCATGAATAATGAGTAAGTCTTTAGGCATAGTTTCGGCTTGTGTGGATTATTGTCAGGAATATTCAAAGGAATAAAGGCTCAGTGAAGAAGAACACATGGAGAAGGAATTCTTTGAAAGATGAATACTTAGAGCATTTTCAAAGTTGAAGGACGCAGCCAGTCAAAGAACGTGCCAGGTTCGTTGTCAGTTGAAGGACGCAGCCAGTCAAAGGACGTGCAAGGTTCGTTGTCAGTTGAAGGACGCAGCCAGTCAAAGGACGTGCCAGGTTCGTTGTCAGTTGAAGGACGCAGCCAGTCAAAGGACGTGCCAGGTTCGTTGTCAGTTGAGGGACGCAGCCAGTCAAAGGACGTGCCAGGTTCGTTGTCAGTTGAAGGACGCAGCCAGTCAAAGGACGTGCCAGGTTCGTTGTCAGTTGAAGGACGCAGCCAGTCAAAGGACGTGCCAGGTTCGATGCCAGTCAACGGATGTGCATTGCTATAAAACTGTCTGGATTTGGCTAAGGACCTGATTCATAACAGATTTGATACAATTGCCTCTGTGAGAGGTGCTTTATAAAATTGTAAATCAAATACAGTACAATGTATGTTTATCTTTTCAATCTGTTTTAGTCTTTTGCTTCCTTCTGTTGCATCTGTAGAATGATATGTACTATTTAATAACATTAAAGGAGCTAATATTTCGCAGCAGTGGACTTTTGTATTAGAATATTTAACATCGCAATGCACTTTAGAAGTTGACGAAAGTTGATGCCTAAGTGTAGGAACTGTGATCACGAAATCTGTTCTAAGAATCAGGTGATTCTATCACAGCATTCTTTTGATCTCGCCTTTGGATGCCTGGTAATATTTCTATTTGATGACTATGGTATCCGTTGTTTATGGTGTTCAACAAACATCAAATCGGATTTAAAAAATCAAATCATAACCAAGACTCAGTGACATTCTGCCTTGTGTCACAGAGCAGTTGAGTATTTCAACACTCCGTGATGGTTTGTGAAGCATTTTACGTTATGCCCTACTTATTGTATGTTTCTAGTTTGAAGTTTGCCATTTTGTTACTAAAATGATTATTTATTTCACTTTGGAAAATATGTTTTATTTTGTTGTTGAGATTTATAAGGTTTTATTTTACGTAATAATAATATTATAGTTACAGTTTTGATTGATTGATTGATTGATTGAATTTTTTATTGAAGCACCAAACAACAGACAAATCAAATTATGACAGTTTCGCCTATAGCATTACAAGTGCTGGCGTCAAAAGGGTAATCCAAAAGGGTCAAAAGACCCGCTACAGCCTGGATTATCCTCTCACATAAACATTTTTACAGGCGGCCTGTTCAACACACAACTTCATGATAATTTCAAACATTTCAAGTCATATGCGAAAAATCTAATAGTGCAGTGCAAGGTAAAAAACAGTAACAAACCATACAAACAATTAAATCTGTGAGGACAGTAGGTAGCGTTTCAATTGTACTTTAAATAAACCAAGGACAGGAGCTTGAATCAGGTCTTGTGGGAGAGTGTTCCAAAGCATTGGGCCATTTTGTCAGTTGTCAGTTAACCCTAACCCTAACCCTAAATTTTATATCTTTTTAAGATGTTTCTTTGTTGTCCAAATTAAAAATTCATTTTATGGTGAAATAATGTTGATATTCCAATTAGGAATATAGATGCAATCCGCGTTCGTCCCAGTGACGTTGGATTCCATAGAAATCTTGAAGAATTTTAAAGGCTACAGAATTTTAAAGGCTATAGGCTATTATCCCAATAGGGGTCATTCCATGTCAAATCAACCAGGGGTGCACACCACACCCCTTTGGATCTTTCTGAAATTTTTTGTACAGAAACTACATGAAAATTAAGAATAATAGCGAAACTTTTAGCAGATTATCTCAACATTTGACCAAGATATTAATTTTTAAACTTAATAAGAAATAAATGGATCGCGAGAAAATGGCATATTCCACCAACTTTGGACAGTCATATGTTGGCAAGGAAATGAGCTAGAGGGCTGAATATTTTTTATTTAATTAGTTTGTTGTGCTTTTTCCAAATATGCAAGAATCTGGGTGGTGTTACCTTTGGTTTTTAATCTATAAATTTGTAAATATTGTGCGGAGGGCATTTTCGCTCAAGTTCCAGTGATCATATCAGCAGCAGGAATGATGTATAGTAATACTTATACTGGTTTATATTGAGGTACATGGATGCTCATCAGACATACAGTCAATACTTGATTAGTTTAATTATGTCTGTACTTTCCAAGGACATTTTCCTTGCCATGATCGTCAAAGGATGACCACCGAACACACACACACACACACACACACACACACACACACACACACACACACACACACACACACACACACACACACACACACACACACACACACACACACACACACACACACACATTTACGTTTATTCACCACGAATGTAGAAAGTACCAAAAACAAAATAATAATGATCTTCGTTTAATATCTTCAAACTCACAATTAAGCAGTATGATTACAAATCAGTATGAACGGATGATCACAACTTACAGAAGTCGAATTTTAACTGTATATGGCAGCCATGCAAGGCGCCCATCACGTCCTACAGATCTGTGAAAAAGTATGTGGACACCATGGGAAAATCTTGTTTTCTACAGAAAACGTGTAGAAATCCCAAGCATGTCCGTGAGCGGGCATTTGTTCCTGTTGCTTCAAACCAATCGGTGGCCAGTTCTGTAGAGCCCTTGAATCGTCCACTGGTTGCGAGGCGAGATAGAACACGATCAGCTCGACCAGAACTAATTTTTGGACGTCCACATCGTTTCTTAGGCGTTGTTTGACAAGTGGAAGCATACCGTTTTGTCACATTCGCTATTCCACTCTTCTTTCCATGACCCTTTGCAGCTATTTCACGGATGCTAAGACCTTCTTCATGCAAAGCAACGATACATGCACGCTTCCTAGGCGTGTATTCCAGGCCCTGTAGACCCATTTCTATACTCAACTGTCACAATTCTCACAAATATACTGTAATTTCACAAATTGTACACTACATGTATTATCTATATGTTTCAACCGGAAATAGAAATATAATATAGTCTGTTAACCAGTATTTTGTGTCTCACGAACTAATTCAGTAGTTGTAACAAAATAATTCCAGCAGTTACTTTCAAAAACCATTGTAACTGAAGAAAATCGATTTTTTCCTACTATTTATATGCTGTCCACATACTTTTTCACAGTACTGTACATCTCATTTTTAACAACGCGCCATCTCGCGAATGAAAATAGGTTGAGTGGACCTTTTTGAGAGGGTTGCGGGAAGCGATCCCGCTACCGCTTGCTCTACACGCCAGTGATGTTACCACTACTCAGTGGTTAAATTCAGCCGGATCTGTGATCCGGCACCTCTGATTTGAGATCCGCCACCTGCATTGTGAGACCCACAACCCAAGTTATGAGATCCACCACCGGTAATCCTGGGTTTTAGCGTCCGAAATTATTTACATTGCATGAGCGATGAAAACGTTTCACAGTTAAACTCAAACAAGAAGCTGGAAGATTGATGAAAATATCAAATAAACTAGAAGCCGGATGATTGATTAAAATATTACATAATAAAAGTCAAACTAGAAGTTGGAATTGCGATGAAAATATATCGTTTTAGTGCCGATATTATTCCCGTGTATGACCGATGAAAACATTTTATAGTAAAACTCGAACTAGAAGTTGGAAGATTGATGAAAATATTCACAAAACTAATCGATTAAAATATAACTGAAACTAGAAGTTGGATGAACGATGATTATTTATTGTATATTGTATTAGAACGTTTCAATGAAAATAATTTCGGACGCTAAAACCAGGATTACCCAATCCATAATTAATATCTCATGATATTTGCATATATCTGAACAAAAGAAATTAATACAATCACATGAAATTCTTCGACAATTAAAGGAAATTTAGACTTCACGAACTTTTCAAATTCAAAAGATTAAGCTTCCGGTTTGTTTTTCGCTTTCAGCTATTTATTTTGTAGCGCTTCATTATTTTTTCTAGCATTGCAATTCTTCATTAATAATTAAATTAAATGAAGCAAAGTTTACTTTAATTTTATTAGGTTAAGTGAGAATGCAAGTCACAAGCCAATTAAATCACAAGGCAACGTACGTCAGAAGTCAGTTAAGTCAGAAATCTACTCAGACGTCCAGTCAGAATTAAATCCAGTCAGAATTAATTTACCGTACTTATCAAAATACTGAAGTGAGAATTCAAGTCAGAAATTAATTTATGTCAGATATGTCAAGTCAGATGTCAAGTTAGAAGCCAATTATGTAATAGTCATTCAAGCTAGAATTAAATAAGTCAGAATTAAATCAGAAATGACAATCAGAAATAATTAAGTCAGAATTAAGTCAAGGCAGAAGTCAAGTCAGAAATCAAGTCAGAAGTCACATAATAACCATTTAAGTTAGAATTAATTGAGTCAGAACTAAGTCAGAAAAAAGAATTAATTAAGTCACAAGTAACTCAAGTCAGAAATCAAGTCAGAAGTCAAGTAATATTCATTTAACTTAGGCAGAATCAAGTCAGACTTAATTAAGTCAGAATTATGCAATGTCAGAAAACAAGTCAGAAGACAATTAAGTAATAGTAATTTTTGCTAGAATTAAATAAGTCAGAATTAAGTCAGACTTAAGTCAGAAATAAGTCAATCAGAATTAATTAAGTCATAATTAAGTCAAGTTAGTAATCAAGTCACAAGTCAAGCTATAGTCATTTAAGTTAGAATTAATTAAGTCAGACTTAAGTCAGAAATAAATCCAATCAGAATTAAGTCAAAGCAAGAGTCATCAGAAATCAAATCAGAAGTAGGCCCTAACGTCGTACGTGTCGCTAACCACGATTATTGTACGAGCATTCAGTCTTGTTGTCAAGACCTTAAACCTCAAGACCAAGACCAAGACCTTGAACCTCAAGACCAAGACCTTGAACCTCGAGACCAAGACCAAGACCAAGACTTTGAACCTCGAGACCAAGACCAAGACCAAGACCTTGAACCTCAAGACCAAGACCAAGACCAAGACCCAAAAAATCGAAATCTGGTCAAGACTTCTAAAAAATTGTCAAGTCGGAATTTTCGCTATTTTAATGAAAACATGAGTCTTTTATTTTATTCAAGCAAATTAACTTTAAATGCAAACTGCAGAGAAATCCGAATTTGTATTCAAAAGTCCTTCATGCAAACTATTATTCCAAATGCCTTTTGTATTTTATAAAAAACCAATTCGCTCAGAATTTTCTGACCAAGACGTCCCTGGTGAGCCTCATAAAAATTCCGCCATGTGAAAAAATACGTTCTACAGGTGCTGAAATCGCTGACACACAGAGTAGCTTTTCAAGCACTGGATGTAAATGTACAGAATCTGATAATGAGTCCTTTTGAAATCTTCCCATGGTTTATGATACAGAATAACTGTTGCTGCTGCCAATGGATTTTCCTGACCAACATGACTTGTATCCATCCATAGATATTGGTCGTATGATGCAAGCAGGCTTGATACAGAATTCTTGAGTTCTGTTAAATGACTGTTCATATTAACAGCCGGTCTTGGTCTTGGTCTTGCGAGACCAAGACCAAGACTTTGAACCTCAAGACCAAGACCAAGACCAAGACCTTGAACCTCAAGACCAAGACCAAGACCTTGAACGTCAAGACCAAGACCAAGACCAAGACTTTTAAAAACGAACTCGAGTGCACTCGAGACCAAGACCTTGGTCTCGAGGACAACAAGACTGCGAGCATTAGGGTAATTTTAGGGCAGAGGAAAATCCGCCGAAACGAGCATTAGGGTATTGTTAGGGCAGAGGAAAATCCGCCGAAGCCCAGGTCATGCCCAAAATGCCCATTTGGGCAACGACTGGGGCCAATTTCCAATGCTGTCTGGGTATGTTGTGCTTACATTATTAAGAACATTCATGCAGTGATGCGTATGGAAAGTAATAATATCTAAAACACAAGAAGGAATGAAACAATGGAAAGATGAGTGAGCAATTGACTGACTAACTGATGGAGTAAATTAATGAACGCACGGGTTCGATCCTCCTCCTCCTCCTCCTCCTCCTCCTCGTCCTCCTCCTCGTCCTCCTCCTCTGAGACGCGTACTGTGTGAGGACCTTGAGCAAGTCATTCACTCACAATTGCTCAGTGTCATCGACTGATACTTGGTCATTAGATTGTGGCGTTTAATAAATGCATAATGATAGTAATATTATTACCAATAGTAATATGAATCGTAATAGCAATAGTAATAGTAAAAAATGAATGAACGAAGGAATGCGTGAATGAGGGAATTAACTAATTAATTAATTATAATGTTATGAGAAATAAATAGAATTAAACAGTTACAAAATTGGTCTTCCGTTAGACTTCTGAAAGTCATGTGTGTAGAGGTGGATTTTGAATGGCCCCTTGTCGTCAATAATTGTTGACTTTGTATGGTCTCTAACATCCAAGTCCAGAATGTCTATAGATGGTCTCGTAGTCTGCATATTTAGAATTCTGGTGAACCCTTATCTCATACAATAGTTGGATCGTTTATTATCTCCAAACGTATTGGTTTGATAATCCTTTGAATCTATTGGTTGAATTGGAACTATTATGATTAGGTTCAAATGAAGAAAACGTAACATTGGACGACCCCCCACCAGGAAGCGCCAAGAACGGGTCAGCAGAACAACCGAACTACTATAATAGACGTCGGTGACCTCAATGATTAGATTGCGTCGTCAGATGACAGCACCTGTTTAACGTCATCGACAAATAAAACTAGCAAAATAAATATAATGTTACTTGATGTATAACATATCTATACTTGTTATATCGTGGCAACTCTTCATAAACATCGTATATCCACTTTTGGCCTATATTAGACTGTTAGTGTCATTCGACGTGTTAAAACATCCTTCATGTCCAGCAAAAAACCCTATATCCATAGCGAATAGGAATACAGAGTTATATCACATGACGCAAATTATCCTATCAGACCAAGGCTCGGATTGCGCCTTGCAAAATATCGTACATCCAAATAGTCATTGCTGAGACCAATCGTACGGCTAACACGCGCTATCTTTTAACGATTAAAAGCTAGCTTAGTTAAATAATGGCGTACAATTTCAGACCGAACAGAAAGAAGACGTTTAAAGGAGACGTTTATTGTCGCTAATTGGTGAGTAAGACTATTATTTGACAATATTTAGCATTGTAAATTTGTTTTTAAAAAATGTTGGTTGGGCGATGGGCGATGATACAAGTATTTTGATAACAGTTATTATACTGCAGCCAACTGTCGCACAGGATAATAAAGTAATTTTGCCACAGGAAAATGAGGCTGTGAACATGTTATTTTTAGATAAATTGCAGGCAGACTATAATTTTTGGGCGTTTAGTGTTGACGAGGGGACGGGGTGGTAAGTCACAGTAAACGAGATCGACGACTGTACACTGTCAAGACATTACAGTGGTAGCTTAATGAAAAGAAATCAATATTACTATTAAATACTATATAATTAATTATAATAATGACGTGAATTTCATGACTATCTTGTTGTAGCTGATATGTCGAGCAGTGACGATCAAGGTTCCTCATCCGAAGACAGTGACCCAGCTGATGCTTCGTGGCTTCCGAATGGTGATCTACTGCCTGTTGTCGATGCTTTAATTGAGCCAATGTTCGCAGACGGTCAACCGGCTTCTCTACTGCCTGTTGTCGATGCTTCAATTGAGCCAATGTTCATAGACGGTCAACCGGCTTCTCTACTGCCTGTTGTCGATGCTTCAATTGAGCCAATGTTCATAGACGGTCAACCGGCTTCTCTACTGCCTGTTGTCGATGCTTCAATTGAGCCAATAGACGGTCAACCGGCTTCTCTACTGCCTGTTGTCGATGCTTCAATTGAGCCAATGTTCATAGACGGTCAACCGGCTTCTCTACTGCCTGTTGTCGATGCTTCAATTGAGCCAATGTTCATAGACGGTCAACCGGCTTCTCTACTGCCTGTTGTCGATGCTTCAATTGAGCCAATAGACGGTCAACCGGCTTCTCTACTGCCTGTTGTCGATGCTACTGCACCCAGTCTTGTTGCTTGTGTTGCGGATCAAAATAATTACAATATTATTGATGAACGTTCCCTATCAATGTCGAGAAAAATTGCTAAAAAAGGGCAGGGTAACCCTCACAAATGGAAGTGAAATATTGCAGCCAACAAGAGATTGCATGGGGACAAAAGGCAAATGAAGCCAATAAACTGTAAATGCTGTCGTAGTAAAATGTCCGATGAAAACCGCAAAGAAGTTTTTGATGATTATTGGCAGGTTACCTGGGAAAGAAAGAGAGATTTTGTAATTTCCCACACAGAGACATTGAATGCTTCTCGTAAGAGAACGCAGAATGTTGTAAGTCGCAGGGGGAAAACCATTAAGTATTATCTTCCAGTTGTTGGAAAGAAAATCCAAGTATGTAAGCAGTTCTTTTTAGGCACCCTATGTGTTGGCGAGATGTTTGTCCGGCTGGCAGTACGTAAAGCCAACAATTCTGGAACAATTTTTTCTTCTGCACATGGTCATTCGAAGCGAGTTCCCCCAAATGCTACACCGCCTGCTGATCGCTTATACATTACAAGCTTTATAGAGAAGTTTCCAACAATTCCTTCACATTATTGCAGGAAAGACTCCAAACTCCTTTATCTGGAACCAGGCCTTAGTGTAGCCAAAATGTATGATCTTTATAAAGAAGAGTGTAATGTAGCTAAGCGTAAACCATGTTCTAAGAAAGTCTTCACTTGCATTTTCAAAACTTTGAACCGTTCTTTTTTCCATCCCCGTAAAGATCAATGTGACTTCTGCATTTCATATAAAGATAAGGTGGTAAATCAAGCTGATTATGATAGTCATGTAGAAGACAAAGAACGCGCTAGAATGTGCAAAGTTGTAGATAAGATGCTGGGCAAGTCGCACCGTGATACAATGCGAGTGATTACAGTAGATCTGCAGCAAGTTTTGCTCTGCCCCAAAACATTCGCATCCGCAGTTTACTATAAACGGAAGCTGGCTTTACATAATTTCACTACATATGATGTTGCAAGTGGGGATGGCTCATGTAATGTTTGGCATGAAGGTGAAGGTGCCTTAGATGCCGAAGAGTTTGCAAGCCTAATAGTTCATTACCTAAGGAACGTTCCAGAGACGGTCGAATCCGTGATTATATGGTCAGATGGCTGCGCATATCAAAATAGAAACGCCGTTCTTGCTTCTGCAATATTTCATTTTTTGCGCAGTGGTGAAAAGGCAAATCTGAAAGAGGTGCATCAAAAGTATTTATGCAGAGGACACACTCAGATGGAGGTTGATGCAATGCATTCCTCAATAGAAACAGCAAGTTGTAAAATTGAATTGTTTACTCCGCAAGATTGGATGGCAGTCATGAAGGCTGCTAGAAGAAGGAAACCTTTCATTGTCAATTCAATTGATCATACATTTTGGAAGACATTTCCAAACCCAATACCATCAATTAGACCTGGAAAAAGGGTAGGGGACCCCTGTGTTACTGATATTAAACACTTACTGTTTACTCAGGACGGTATTTTTTACAGCCTTACTCATGCAACCCCTGTACAACCGTTACAAGTACGTGGGCTTGACAAAATGATGCCACCAGTTCAGAAGTACTCTAAAAAGTTGACTATCCATAAACCTAAACTGGCTGATTTGAAAGAACTTTGCAAAACTGTAATCCCACAAGCTCACCACAACTTCTTTGAGCAACTTATTTAATAAAACAGTTGGGAATGAACTATATGATAATTTGCACTAGCACGTAAAATGCATAAATGTCCGGGAAAATATCGTATAAACCAAAATTTGATATAATTCACAGTGTGATGTGAATTATTTAATTTGCAGTTTTAATTTAGACTTCTGATATGTTTCTGAATGATGCTATGTAATATTTTGCATATGTATTAATAAATTTAAAAAATAAACAGTTTTTTGTGTTTATCTCAGAATTAACTTTTATGGACATACGATGTTTATGAAGAGTTGCCACGATATGTAGTTCACCACCGCCACCACCATTAGGCCTACAACCACCACAAACACCACTACCACCACCAAACCACCATCACCACCAAACAAAATAACTTGAATGAACGACGGAATGAATTAATTAATAACTAAACGAATAATGAATGAATGTCAGGCTAACGAACGAACGAAGGAATGAACAAATAACGAATGAAAGAACGAACGAATGAAAGAAAAATAAAACTTGAATGCGTGAATTGATGAATGGAAGAATGAACGAAAGAAAGAACGAGTCGAGTGAATTTCGGCGATCCCTAAACACTCTCAGGCGTCCTAAACTTCTTCTAAACCGACCAACAACAGCTGCTACCATCTTCCTGCTCGTACTAGGCTAGACTTTAGTCTAGTCAATCTACGCCTGGATGCCCTGTGGAGGTAGCCTTGGTCTGGGCTAAGCGCACAGAGACGTCTACGCGCAGGCCGATCTTATCCACTGGTCGGGCTTAGAGCCAAAACTTGTCTGGGCTAGCATTTACGACCGACTCATCCACGTAGGCTCTGTTCTCTAACCGATTTGGATGCGATTCGAACCACGGCTGGATGGACGGTTGGTAGGCGGCGATTGGTTGGGCTGTGGTCAATCCTGGGGCTGTGGTGAGAGGAGGTTTGATTTACAAGTGGGAAAGTGGGTGAGTAGTATCCACAGCAGAAGAACTCTTCTATGTGACAGGTGATGGATCACAGATTTCATTCATCCTAGTACTATTTATAAGTATGTCAAAAGAGTACTTTTAGAAATAGGACTATTAATAATTTACATAGGCCCAAATTCTTAGTCGATGTACGCGTTAAAATGTATTCGCTAGATGACAGGACATTTTTCAAAAACTCCATCTACTTTTCAGCGTATACTCTATTGAAAGACCGTAATCGGTCGCCATTTTGTACTAATGGCGGTATGAAATATTGTAGGGAAATTCGACTTTAATGCCAAACCTGTTTAGTTTCTGTAACTCTGTGCATATAATTTAGTGAACAAACACTTAAAATAAACGACAGGTAGGCCAATGAGAGAGTTTCTAATATTATAGTTTGAGCTTAATATTATTCCTCTGTAGACAATGGCTAAACGAACATAAGGCCATTAGGTGCAATCCCTTGTCATTCACCGTTCTTTATAACTCGTTCCCCAGTATGCATAAATAAGTAACGCAAAGTCTGACAGTTAAGCAGTCGTAGGCTTTACCATTACTGCGACACATGTATTGCTTGATTTTTAGGGTACTTGTTCTAGATGGGTACCGTCTAGGTCGATAGATAGAGATGATTGTGATTTATTTACTGACTTTATGAAGAGGAGGCACTGTTGCATAGTACAGTTAGTTGATCTCTTCCCAGTTGAATGGGCTTGAGGAAAGGGGAACTCGGGGAGACGGAAGACAGTGTGGTAATCCTGGGTTTTAGCGTCGGAAACTATTTCATTGAAAAGTTCTAATACAATAATACAATAAATAATCATCGTTCATCCAACTTCTAGTTTCAGTTATATTTTAATCGATTATCCAGCTTCTAGTTTCGTGAACATTTTCATCAATCTTCCAACTTCTAGTTCGAATTTTACTATGAAATGTTTTCATCGCTCATACACGGGAATAATATCGGCACTTTAACGATATATTTTCGTCGTAATTCCAACTTCTAGTTTGACTTTTATTATGTAATATTTTCATCGCTCATCCGGCTTCTAGTTTCATTGATATTTTCATCAATCTTCCAACTTCTTGTTTGAGTTTAACTGTGAAATGTTTTCATCGCTCATGCAATGTAAATAGTTTCCGACGCTAAAACCCAGGATTACCGACAGTGTATGATAATCAATCAATTTCATTTGATTATAGACTCAAATTGACATTAACGCAGCTTAATTGTTACATTTGAAACAATTTATAGGAGAGAAAATAACTGTTGAGCTGAGGTTAAAATATGGATGAAAGTATTTAAAAATAAAGTTCGTTTAAATAATGGAGATCGACTCAGCATACATTTTTAAATAGTAGTCGAGGGATGGAATTTTGGTCGTCCTTTTCAGGAAGTAAGAATCCACGGGTCTTGAGCGAAGTTCGTACCGGCCTGGACCACGGTGCACCGGAAATATCCTATGTAGTACATGGCTTTCGTTAGTTCATATGGTTGCAAATAGGCGTTCATCTGCCTCAGGTCAGTGTGTCGGGGTTTAAGGGGTCTACATTTCATTCTCTATAGAAATTTGTAGATTTTGCCTCGTTCATCAGCGTTGGTATAACCCCACAGGCCGGTGAGGCGTACATGAGTTTCGCTAGAGTAGTCATTTTAGCAACTTGTTGCAAAGCATGGGGAGGAAGACCATGGGATCTGAGGACACCGCGGGCGTACATTGAGGAATTGCATGCTGATAATACGGCATCTACATGACAGGAACATTCGGAGGTCTGATTGTAAGATCACTCCCAGGACTCGGATAGAGTCTACCCGTTCTGCTTCTGGAATGATTATTGGAGTAGGGATGGGATAGGCGATGGGATCATCCGATCACGGGATCTTGGGAATGAAGTTCTTGCCCCAGTACCTTTTACTAAAAGTCGACGCCTATGGTGTAGTATAGGCGCATTAAAAGAACTGCTCGTAGTACCCAGAAAAAATTGGCAACAAGCTGGAAATAGAAAAATATTAAAGATATAATAATATTGTATTTAGAAAATGGTCCCCAGCCTCTGAACTCTCACGATTTGTGACTTTATAATAGAAATTTGAAGGTATAAAGTTATTGCTATTTGAGCCGCTGTACCTCTACTACTTATAATCTTTTTACTATTTTTTTCCGGTTTCGTTTAGGTCAAATAGAGTTAATAATAATTTAATATCTGTGGTTTTGGTCTCTTAAATAAACTATGTTGTATTACCGATGCTAATAGTTAAATTTTCAATCTAAGATCTGAAAGTTTTAGTTTCAAAAGCTATTTTCGAATGTAATTTTGGCGATAGTGAAACCACGGTCATATTGTCCACAGTCGTTTGATGTGTATGTATTTGTTTAGTGTGCTATCATGTCTTTCGTGTTCTCTCACGATTCATGTGTGATCTTTCGATGATCTAGCGATGACGCTATCTGTTACACCATGACATGACGCTGGTGAGAAACCTGTCCAAGTTATGGTAGAACGTAAGAAGTTATAATGTCAAGTAGCGCCAAGCGTGGTGATACAGACTTGACTGAATATTTGTCATCTGCACCGCATGTAATTAATGTTCATGGGTCTTGACGAAAACAGTAAATAAATTAAGCGAGCATTCAACAAAAATGTGGGGCATGACATTGTGCAGTCAAGTCAGAAAGTAAATGTAAAATTCTACGCTCTTCAGTAGGAGAATTTGATTGGAAACGGAACTGTTTCATTTGTGGTAAACCTGTTGATGTTCGAAAGCCTGATAAGAATGCCAAATGACGCAGTGTACAAACTGGATATCAGACAGCATTTTAGATTTCTGTCAGAAACGGCATGATCATTTGGCATTCGTGGTGCAGGGTCGCCTAGAAACAACAGGTGATTTTCCTGCAGGTTAAGCAATTTGCCACGTGAACTGTTATCGTGACTTTTCTAAGGTTGAAAAGGTTCACAGGGAATCTGAGCCAGGCAGTTCTGGTAGATCTGCCAGTAGACCTGTCAGCCAAGATATGTTGGAAAATTTTAATGCTGTGTGTGATGCAATGGGTTATTTTGATGGTGAATTGTACACTGTTGAGGAACTACGTGAAAGAATGGTTAGTATTTCTGAGGACCCATATACAAACAGTCAATTTTACAGTCATCTGAGGACGATCTTCCAGCTGCAAGGCCAACTGTTTTCATGCAGTGCTCTGCAGACAATGTTGACCATAACAATGTGACACTAGACGGTTTGGGAACCTTTCATTGGATGGGAATCATTTCTATGTCAGTAACTGACAGTCATTAGACATGTTACCCTCAGGTGATTTCAGTGGAAAGTTTGTTAAACATCTATCACGTGTTAAAGTTGCTGACATGGTCCATGGAAGGGGCATTCCTATCCATCAAATTAAACTGCCAAATGTCCTGGCACTGTCAATGTTTTAGTTCAAACCTATCAATGGTATACAGTCAGGGCTCTGTGCTCCCCATTCAGTAAAATTGGAGTTAGTGTGGAAAATGTTGTGGTATTTTCGAGGTGAAGTGACCGAATTGGTCAGGTTTCATGCAAGACATGAACACTGGTCCACACCTACCTCCTGGCGACATCCGACTGTTACCCATTATTGACATGAACCCATGTGAGAGATCATGTATCTTGTCAACACTCTTACTTATAAGTGACCAGGCCAAGAAACTCAAATAATTGTACCATGTGTAACATTCTACCCAGCCTTTGTGACTGAAAACTGTCTAAGTTATCACTTCACAATCACTTAATGTGGTATGTTGGATAGGAGTTTTCCATGTAATTATGAGTTTTCGTGGCAGCATTGGCTCTGTGATGTCCAGTTCAGGGCTTTCAGAGGCTTTGGAGTACTGCTATGGCCCAAATACAGTTGTGCATATGATCAGTGGCAAGGCCTGGGCTTTACGAGGCATTTTTTGATTGATTTAGCACTAAGTATTTTGCTTACGAGGTATGTACTAGATACCTCAGTAAATAATGACATTCCTGGCTCTATAAATAATACAGATGTAACTGATTTGAGAGCACTTTATGACAGTGTCATCAGCAAAGAGTTAGATTTACAAAGTCTAGATGTCTCTGAATGTTTAAGAAAGTTGGACTGTGTGCTTTCAGCTCATAAAACCATGTTGACCACTGTGTCCAGAACTGCCAAATTATGGTTGCAATATATGAAGTATGTTGAGTCTTTTGTTGACATTCTAGAAACAGTTCTTAGAGCTGAAAGATCAGGAGTTTGGGATATGCATCTGGTTGGTATCTCAACGATGCTAAATCTCTTTGCAGTGACAGGGCACAATCAGTATGCCAAGATTAGTGTGCTTGGCTCTATCTCCAACATATGCTCGAACAGACACATACTCATGCATGGTTACATGAAAACCTCAGTAATGGATACCACAGTTTACTCCGATCTGACCGTTTATGGGGAGGCTTGTCAACAGATTTTCTAATAGCACAAGTTATGATGAAAGCAATCAAGAGGCTCAGTGGTTTGACACATAGCAGAGGGATGAGTGAAAGTGTGTGACAGTTATGGGTTTGCACCTTACATAAATGTACCAGTGTTCATGCTGCCCTCAGTCATTTTACTGGCTTTGACATCACAAGTGATGCTATGTCACTCTCTGAACTAGGTAAATCACGTTTGTCTCGTGATTTCACAGATTTAAACAAAATACTTGGATATTTTGCAAGAATCTGCCATTTGATGTATCTGACTATTGTCTTGGCAGTATTTCATTAGGATTAGTTGCATCTGATACTGATGCCATAACATGTGATACTGCTGATGAAGTTGGCAGTAAGATTATGGTGAACATGGATAATCATGCTTTCACAGATGTTGTCATGCAAAAAGCTGACCAAGTGTGGACATTAGCCTTACTAATGAAAAAATCAAAATCAATGCCAACCGTGTTGTCATTGATTCGAGTATTCTGTTTAAGAGACTTTTGTTGGTGATGGAAAAGGTCTTCTGAGATGGAGCCATGCTTCAGCTATACACTGACAGCCAAGCCAACATCTTGACATATACACTTATGTGCAATTGCATTGTCTGCAGCAATGCTTGAAATAACTCTAGTCTATATAAGTCAAATCATGAAACACGAATATTGCATATGTAATGTATAAAATGGTTAAACTGCAATCACAGGCTATTAAAAATTTCATGTAAATAATGACGGTTAAAATGCAATAACGTCAATGCTACATATAGAATTTTATTTCCTTGGTGTTCTTGGACCAAGAAAAACACTACTGCAGACTGGCCGCCATTTTGTCCACCATTTTGTTTTCTTGCGGTGATACATATGTGTCTTTAGTTCCATCGCATTCCTTGACCCCGAAAATCTTAATTTAGACTCTAAAATCATGTTTGCATCATATACATGACTTAACTTATAGCCATTTGAAGATATTGGCCGCCATTTTGTCCGCCATTTTGTTTTCTTGCAGTGCTACATATGTGTCTTTAGTTTCATCGCATTTCTTGACCCCAAAAATGTTAATTTAGACTTTAAAATCATGTTTCTATCACATACGTGACTTCACTTATAGCCATATGAAGATATTGGCCGCGATTTTGGCCGCCATTTTGTTTTTTCATGCAACCGCTACAAATCCAGCTTGCTAATCACGATTTTCGTTTTCAGCAGGGTCAAATTAGTCTAGAAACACCTATTTGCAAATTATTACATGATATGCTTGTAACAGTCACTTCTATAGCCTTTTATAATTCCAAGCCTAAACTATACTGCCTACTGGACGTAATAAAGATGTTCATTAAAAAATATTGCGTGGATGGATTTTCGCTGGGGATGATTTAATTGAAGCTATATATAAAACCCTTTATGAAAAATCAAAAATCAGCTTGTTGCCAATTTTTTCTGGGTCTGAGGACTCTGCAACCTGACTAGTGAGGGTTCTATGTTAGCATAATTCTAAATAGGAGTTTCTTCTGCATGTACTTTATAATAATAATAATTACACGGACAATTTCTATAGCGCCGTAACGCGACCATGTCGCTACAATGACGCTTTAAATATATATATAAAATTATATATCTTTATATATCTTAGTACAATAATATATACTTTATATATCTTAGTACATTAATAATTAGTTTATGCAGGAAGGAAATTATTTGACATTATGACTACAGCATTGCTTGTGAAATATGTCAGTGAAATGAAATAATATGCAAGTAATTTGCTTGTAATACAAGTGTATAAAATGTTGAGAATAAGTGATAACCTACATCATTTTTAAATGAGACAGCATTAGTTGTTTCATGAGATTGGATATGTCCATAACATAGATGATGTTGGATTCATCTGGTGAATTGTAAAATGCTCATGTCTTAGCATGCAATTTTCCAAAAGATATTAGAATTACTCAGTGCAGTGGTAGATTTCAATCATTTGATATAGAAGTCATCATGATCTGGGCAACATAATATGATCTCAAATCTGTTTAATATTTTTCCAATCTTTTGTGCCTAAAAAATTATGAGAAGGGTAATGAGATTAGATTCTTTTGTTTTCTGCGTAAAAAATTTCATTTTGGAATATTTTTCTTCTAAATGCAGCAGTCAAAGAAGAGTTTTATGAGCGGTTGCACCTTCCGATGTAAACAGTAATGGCAGAATGTTGTGTGCTTAAAGGAAGAAAAAATACCAAAATCAAAAATTGCTATACCGGTAATAGACCAGTTTTACTAATGCTCCATAGCCACATAAATGTGCTTTAGTCTACCTAAGATAATTATATCTATGATATTTTGAAATCATTACATACTGAGATTTAGAGGTTGTAAATGTGATGACGTTGTAAATTAGTAATAACATTGAAGAACAAGGCTTGATTTTAAATAGTGTGTTTGGCCAGAATTCAGTGTCAAATGAATTTGAAATTTAAGTATCATGTGCCTAAAAATGATACCTTAGTGAATGAGTTATGTCCCTAGTGGTGTTGTATGCACTGTGAACAAAAGAGAGCACAACTCTGAACCCTGAGGGACACCATGCGTTAGAAAAGCCTTGGATACTGACTGAGTGCACAGACATCCATAGACAAGTTAGAAACCAATTCGGTGTCATGATCAGAAACCCCAATGCTATAACTACAAAACAGTGGACGCGCTCTTCTACTCCATCAAAAGTAGCAGATAAGTCAAGGGGAAACAAGTGCTGTCACCTTATCCATTGTGCTTAAGATACCATTATGAATAACAAGAAGAGTGAATTCTGTTCAGTGAAACTTATGGTATTCAGACTGAAATGGGAATTGTGTATTAGAGGATAAGTGAGTTTGTATATATGATTCACAACAATGTGTTTAAGAATTTCAAATAATAAAGTTCATAGTGGAGATGGATCTGTAATTAGACAGAATACTGTGTTGCAAATTTCAGTTCCAGACGACATGCTGATTATTGTGAGAAAATGAATAAGAAGAAGTTATTAGTCAGCTGAAATGTTATTCATGTCCTTTCAAAGAAGAAAATGTCATATACGATGATATCCATCATACATATTCACTACATGTAATGGATTAGAAAAGAGCAACTTGGCTCAAGCCTAAACTATGCAACACTACTTTAGCCATGAGCAATGTCAGTGTCATTCAGTTAAGGATTCACAGTTTGGAGTAGCTATGTAATGCCCTGACTTGAAAAACGAAAAAAACTTCATACTTAAAAAATTGCAGAAACTCGGTGTGCATTATTTTAAATTACATATCTGCAGGGCTGTAGTTGAGGATATACGTGGATATGCAGCGTATACTCGCCTCTATGGACTGTATACTCACTTAGAAAAATATTTGCACTCACCTCTAATTAGTTTAGGAAAACTAACCATTAGCGTGTACTTGCCTCTGGTTAGTTTAAGAAAACTAACCCATAGCGTGTACTCACCTCTAATTAGTTTAGGAAAACTAACCCATAGCGTGTACTGACCTACCTCTAATTTAACCACTACATCCCTGCATATCTGACAAAAATATTTGCACTCACCTCTAATTAGTTTAGGAAAACTAACCATTAGCGTGTACTCGCCTCTGGTTAGTTTAAGAAAACTAACCCATAGCGTGTACTCACCTCTAATTAGTTTAGGAAAACTAACCCATAGCGTGTACTGACCTACCTCTAATTTAACCACTACATCCCTGCATATCTGACAATGTGAAATAAAATAAACAAGATCACGATTACACTTGATGTTTGAGGAAGTTTTTTAAAATCTTTTTCTTATAACAACTACACATTCTTCTTCTCCAGTGTTCTCCCTCTTTGGCAGATCCAGTGTTACTTCTCTCTGCTGCTCATTCCCTCCCGAGTATATAACTCTTACTCCATTGCTGGTGTAGTCTGCATCATCCTTCCATCTGACATCTGTCAATCGCAGAATCTGCATTCTAGCTTCTCTCATGTCATTGTTTACTTTTGCTAACTTTCTAGCTCTTTGTATGGTTCGAATATTCCAAGTTCCTCTCCTCAGATGATTTTGTTTTTGACAGGGGTTTCACTGATTGACGACAAAAGAAGTCTTCTTACCTCTACTGCTGAACATGACACTCTCCAGGGTATCTGAGCTTGTTAACTTAATTAATTTTTTTCGTTTAATCTTGTTAACTTAATTAATTTTTTCGTTTTCATAGTGCTGGGAGTTATTTTAAATAGGGAGTTTTTTCCATTCTCCCGTTGTTTCTTTACGAGGCACCATTTCCAAGCGTTGATGTTCTCCATCGTCCATCCTTCTGACTCCTTTGAGTTGGAATATGGGACATCAAGCGTCTCAACTACCCTCATGGGACCTACACGTGGTCTACCTGTGCAACAAAAGTGTATGATGGTCGATGGAGCCTTTGCCGGCATATGCAAGGACCTAGGGGAGAGTTGCCATAGATGGACCACCTAAGGGAAACTGAGGTTTGCTGAATGAAAGCTACCGAATTTCTACAAGGAAATTGTGCCATGTGATTGGTTGATTATTCAAGTATGTTGTTAATAAGCAAGGGACAGATAGTATTCATGAATTTATGAAAAATAACTAAAACAACTTGAGCTGTAATAAGTCCAATCAAGGCAACCTGTTTCCTTAAATGGACCACATGGTGTCCTTGATTGGGCCAGTTGCCTTGAATGGGACATATTATTTTAAAGACGTTTTTTAAAGATAATTTGCAAAAGAAGCACACTTAAAACTTTTAAGAACACTTATTGTATAAAAACATGCAATAAAAGAGTCTCTAGCTAACTGTCAAAATACTGTAACAGCGGTAGAAATCAACTTAACATATGACTAACATAACCACTGCCAGTAAAGTAATTAGGTGTACATTGTTAGAGTCACTAGTCAAATAAGACTTCACATAATTAACTATAGACTAGTTAATTACGACTAAATGATTAGTTAAGTCGTTTTTTAATGCTTCGTTACTACTATTTACACATAACACTTAACACTTAATAGGGGCCTACATACAGGAATTACACACAGTTTGCGCGGAGGAACACAATCATCATCAACCAGTCCCCGTATTTTTTCTCGTAGACATCTACATATACAATATAAAGCAAAATGTTCTTTCCCATACTGTACAAGCCACTGGAACTTATTATTATTTAAAGAAGCACTTCAAGCACAGTTTAACATTGCAAGTGCCGGTGTCCTTAAATGGACCACTCCCAAATTATCGGTCCAATTCAGGACACTAAACTTGGTCCATTTCAGGCAACACGGACTACTTTTACTTACCCTGCGATAGTTCAACACATGTCAGTCCTAGCCTAAAATCACTTATTGTCGCTCAAACATGAAGCCTGGCTATAATTAAAACAAACATGATTGAATTTTTAAAAGCTGATCTAACGTGTTTTTCCTCATTGTCAGGTACGACTAAAATTAGATCAGAACTACGTGAAATAGAGTTTTAGCCACAATTTAATAAATGCTAAGTATTCCCTAAAACTGCCTACGTCGATACGATCAATATTCAACTGCATAAGAATACAACAGTTGAAAACGAGGTTAAATGGGTATCTAGGGTGTAATTCGGCTGTGGTCCAATTAAGCAACGGTCCATTTGGGGCAACTCTCCCCCTAGTGGTAAAGAGCAAGAAGGATGTACGATGGAGCTACACATACCGTAAACTATTGCGTTCTGTTAAACTGCAACATAAACCGAACAGGTAAGACCTCTGTCCGTTTTATCTCTGAAGTGCTTTGTGCATCTTTCAGTTGTCAGTTTTAAATAATATCTTTCATAGAAGTTTTACCTTTGAAAAACTGTAACTACATTCACTTCAAGATCATATAGTAGAACAAAATGGCCACAATAACACTTACAAAGGCAATAATTACATATAGCCAACATAGTTGTAACAGATACTGCTTCAAATTCTTTTAAATTGTTAGCATAATAAATGACTTTAATTAGTTGTGTTGCCATATGGATACAAAAGACGCGAAAGAGCTAACTGAGACAGCATTAGTTGTTTCATGGGATTGGATATGTCCATAACATAGATGATGTTGGATTCATCTCGTGAAAGACATCGAATCAACCAGATGGGATCTTCATTTACTGAATTCAGTGGTAGATTCGGTCATTTGATATAGAAGTCAACCTGACCTGAATGATACCATACATTAGAAAAGCGTTGGATACTTACTAAGTGCATGGACACAGACAAGTTAGAAACCAATTCGATGTCTTGATCAGAAACCCCGAAGCTATCAATGCAAAAAAGTGGATGCACTTTTCCACTCCATCAAAAGCAACAGACAAAAAGTCAAGGGGAGCAACTGCTGTCACCTAATCCATAGTGCTCAAGATGCCATTATGAATAGCAAGAAGAGTGAATTATGTTGAATTAAACTTATGGTATGCAGATTGAAATGGAATTTAGTGAGTTAGATTATAGAAATTGAGTTTGTATATTAGGGTGTCCCAAGACAAACAAGAAACAAATTTTTTTTGGAAACTTATGATGCAGTCCCTCTAAAAAGTTTCTTTATGGTCCCATAAGAACACCTGCAAAATTTTATGACATTTTAAAAATGTTTAGGGGTCCCCAAGGCTCTTAGAATTGGGGTGGTTTGTCCTACATTATGCGTGATTTCGCTGAGTTTGAAAATTGTCATAGGATCAGACTTTGATCCCATAATAACATGCTTAGTACCATTAGAAAGCTCTTAAATGGTACAACCTACAAACAATGTCAACATAATATAACCTTATTGTATATGTGAATAAAGTTTCAAGTATGAAGAAGACAGAAAACATGCAAAATCGCGATTTCTTGGCTTCAGTGTGTATTTTGCAATAGTTTTACATAAATTTCCCAATAATATTATTCATGACGATCCCAGCTTCTCTAGTCAACGAAATAGACTGCTCAACATCTTCAGCAGTGCTTTCTAAGAGTAGGCTACCATTCACCGTCGACAAAGCATTTTCGTAGTGAAGCTGACGAGCAAACCAAGGATGACTTTCAAGCCTGTAAATCTGTCGTGCACTAGGATGGCAAGCTGCTATCTATGACACAACTGCAGTAGACGTGGACAAAGTGGACAGAATGCCAGTCCTGATTTTTTTCTCTAGTTGATGGAAGTAGTAATACTTCTGGGTGTGCCAAAGTTGACCTCTGGGTCAGGACAGGAAGCAGTGATAGCAGTGGCAGTGCGATTTGCTATCAGCATGTGCACGCTTTGACACAACGGCCTCAAACACCGGCAAAGTTAATGGAACCTACACTCTTCTAGAGACAGCCATCGGTCATAATCTGTGGATGGCTTGTCGACATCAAATGTTTGAAGTCCTGTTGTCTGATGCATTCGTATTGTGCCTTGATAAAGTTTGTACATCAACTGGGCCTGACATTCTGCTCTTCAACTGTTTAGAGATAAATGGTCCGATCTGTTCCACCATCAACCCAAGCCTTTTCGATGAAAACGAATCTGTTATCCAGTTGATGGCCTGTGAATTACTGGGCATCTAACGTTTCAACAGATTTGTAGTCAACATCTACATCCACTCATAGTTCTGGTGTCGAGTCGCTGCTGATGCTTGATGCTGCTGCTCTGCAGACAACAGGTCTGGAGATGATACAGCGTCATTTATTGTACCTAAGCCAAGAGCTAGTGAACCTCTCTCTTCTCTCAGCATCTGTCTTCTGAGGAGAAAGCACAGCTTATCTAGACCAATGGAAGATAATTGAGGATTGCATGTGGTTCAGTTTCTTCCTTGCACAATAACGGAATTATCTACTTCTCAAAGCCTCTTCCGAGCTACCGCCATCGACAGCAGTTTTCATGATATTCCAGTTGCAGAGTGGCTCGAAAGCCAATCATATAAGATCGTTTGTGAGTTTGTTAATAACTTGGCATGTGTGAATGAGAGTGCTGAACGCTGTGTTGCTCTTATACAGTTGTAACAGCATGTATACAGTATGTTACAGTATGTAACAGTATGTATACAGTATGTAACAGTATGTTCAACAATAACGAAGAACAGAAACAGTTTCTTCTACAAGAAAAACATAGGCAAGACTTTTCTAATTGCAATCATGACAATCTTGTAGATATGTAGAATGTAGATTGTAGAAATGAAGAATTAAGCAGCTGAAGGTGTAATCAATGATGAAGAATGAGCATGAGATATAGAGGAGCTGAAACCATGGCTTGTTGCAATATCAAAGATTTGTACTGATGAGGGCTCCTAACGATTAGTGGCAATAACTGATGTTGCAAAAGTCCAAAAATCTTAAGTTTTGTTAATTTTTGTATTATTTTATCGTAAAACCATACGTATAATATCCAATAAAGTTACATACTTGTAGATTCTACTATTTAAGAGCTTTCCTATGGTGTTTAACATGTTATCATGGGATCCAAGATTGATGTCTAAAAGCGTTTAGAAATTGGACACGTCGGGCGCAAATTATGCCAATATGGGGAAAATGTGAGAGTCTTGGGGGACCTCTAAATATTTTTATAATGTCATAAAATTTTAAAGGTGTTATTATAATAATAATAATAATATTTATTCTTTAATTAAGCGCCTGCAAACGCACTGCGCTGTACATGTACATGTTATGCGATAAATCTTAACTACTAACAGAACAGACAGCCTGCAATACACGGCGCAAATTGCAGCCTACAAAGCATGTCCGCCTATGGGACTCGATCTCTGTACCTCTCGCACTCTACGCCAGATGTTATCCAATGCGCTATCGGGACCATAAAGAAACTTTTTAGAGGGACTGCATATACAAATTAAAAAAAAAATGTTTTTGGGACACCCTATTGTATATGATTCATTGCTATGTATCCAAGAATTTCAAATATGAAGTTCAATAGTTCATATATAGTTGAGGTTATGTGTTACAAATTTCAATTCAAGATGACAAGCTGAGTATTGTGAGAAAATTATTAAGAAGATGTTATTCAAGTCTTTTCAAAGAAGAAAATGTCATATATATGAAGATATCCATCATACATATTGACTAAATGTAATTGATTAGAAAACAGAGCTAGGCTCAGACCTAAACTATGTAGAACAACTGTAGCCATGAGCATTGAGCAATGTCACTGTCATTCAGTTAAGGATGCAAAGTTTGGAGTAGCTTTGCAATGTCCTCACTTGGAAAACATAGGAAAAATGTCATACTTAAAAAATTCAAAACAGCCTTGGTATGCATTATTTTAAATCACATATCTGACATCATGAAATAAAAAAAAAAACAGATCACCATTACACATGATGTTTGAGGAAGTTTTTTTAATCTTTTTCTTATAACAGCTACACATTCTTCTTCTTCAGTGTTCTCCCTTTAGCAGATCCAGGAATGATTCAATGCCATTCTTCTCTATTTTGTGCTTTTTCCTTTATTTCTTTATATCGTCTTGTGTTTCCTTTATCCTAGTCCAAAAATTATAGTTCTTGGTCTTCCTGTTAGCTTCCTCTTTTCAATGCTTCTTTCAAGGACTGTCCTCAGGAGCGAATTTCCACTTAGTGTGTGGCCAGTCCAATGCATTTGTCTCTTTGTTTATTGCATTGACCATGATGTCTCCTCCTGCACCAGTTGCAACACCTCCTCGTTTGTTTTATAGTCGCTCCAGCTGATTTTGGTGAGTCTTCCCCATAGCCACATTTCAAATGCCTCAAGCATCTCCATTTCTGCCTTTCTAATAGTCATTTTATCCGATCCATATAGTGACACTCTCCATATGAGGCTTTTCACCATACTTTTCGTTACATTGAGATTCATTCTTCCTCTCAGAAATTCTCCTTTCTTCTAGAATGCTTCCTATCCCATGGCTATTCTTATCTTAATCAGCTGCTATTAAACTTCCAAGATAACAAAACTGGTAGACTTGCTCGATCTCTGCTCCATCAATGACAATTTAGTTATTCATTTTCATTCGTATTTACTCAGTCCCATAATCTTTGCGTTCTTTCTATTTATCCCCAATTTCCCCCCCCCTCGGTTGTTTTTTTCAGGGCATTCATTGTTCTCTGTAGCCCAGCATAGTAGTGAGGGGCCGTGCTTGTGTATTTTGCTCTAGTCATTTCAAATTGATGCAAAAGTTTCGTTTTCAGTGCCAACTTGAAGGTTGGGTCTATAGAACAAATTTGGTCCAAGGGGAAAGCGCTCATATAAGAAATGAGACTTCTTGGAGCATGGGGCTTCGAAACCCCCACCGGGCCTATATAAACTGTTATAACTTTTGATCCGATGGTCCGATCTGAACATGCATGGATACAGGATCAGGAGTTGCTAGTTATATTAACATGTATATTGCACATAAAAGCAGTGATGGTGCGCATAGCCACAGAAATAGAGAAAGGGTCATAAAAAAGCTGCTAATAACCGGCTATAAGGAATCGAACGTACATAGAGGTAAGTATTGCATATTGTTCTTCTACTTCGCGCATGTGCACTTGCACAGACGTTTGCACTTCAATTTTGCCTTCATGCACTTGCAGAGAGAGGAGGTACTTGTGCAAGTGTATTTCACATCCAGGTGGAATACATCCATGGTGATAGACAGCGATGTCCAAATGGGAAGCAGCTTTCCGTCATCTTCCTTCCACCCATGATTAGTGGGGTTGTTGACAGGCATCATGGACCTTTGAGCTGTTGTCGTCCATATGCTCGCATGGAATACACTCCTTTTGATATGTTGATCCAATGCATCACTTGTTGGGAGAATTCTCTCCACGTCTCTAGTCTTCTGTGAGAACACCTTCACTCGGACGTGGTCAACGTCACTGAAGTCATTGGAATACAGCCTAAAGACGAATTTTGCTGCCACTTCTTTCGGCCTTGGCGATGTTTAGTTTGGAACAGAGTGTCGACGACAGTTGCAAATTCCTCCACGAGGGATGGCGCTTCGTGCACCAACTTTCAGCACTATCGATTACCCTTGAACTGATCCTATGAATGCGTGGAAGAGGGCCATTGCTTTGCACGTTGTCGTTTGAAACGATAGTGGTCAGGGAGGTCATTCTAGTTGTCTTTCCTGCTCTAAAGGAGATCCAGATTTGTGCAGCAGGATTCAGAGCCTGAATGTGATGGAAATTATTCAGAAGGATGACGTCATCATCTGTATCTTCAGTATGAACCATCCCAAGTGATGATGTTGTAGCACTTGCATGTAAGAGATGTATTAGGACACGAGTGACCGCTTCCTCCTGGTTGCAGTGCTCCATTGTTTTCCGCATGATGGTCTTGATCACCTGTCGTGACTTACACATCCTTTCATCAGGGAACTTTTCTTCTGATATCTTTTCCGACAAGAATGATACAGTTCCTTCTTGTTATCAACGTTACCCAGGAACTTCTGCCAATTTCCTGGGATTTTGGCAGTTGCGAATATACGTTGTCGGGTGCATGTTCATCGTTTTCCCCGTGTCACTCCTTTCATTGTCAATGCACGATACTGGTTCCAGGGAATCCAGGCAATGTCTACTCTTGACGATCGTTTCAATTCGTGGCGAACTCTGGGCAGAAAAAACTGGTAGAAATATGAATCAAAAGTTATGCCTTGGATATTCGTACCAGGAACTGAATATGTCACTGCTTCACCATCAGCTTTGAAGTCGAGAAAATCTGGCGCAACTAGCTCCTCGTCGACAGAAATGGCGCTTCCATGATATATACCAACAAATAAGACTTTGTACAGGAGTTGAGGGAACCCGCGGATGACAACGCAGGTGGGTATAGAGAAGATACGTGACGAAAAAATTCTTCCAAATCCCCTCCCGCAGCTGTCTAGTACAACATAAGCTTGCCCATGAAGCTCTGAGTGATTTTTGTATTGATGCATTTTCAGCTTTATTGCTGTCTTCCTCTGCGTTTTCTTCTCATGGAACAACAGCGAGTTGTTTCGCTTGATAGGTGCTGTCAGAAGTGTTTCATGTGAGTCAAGCACACTCTTTCTGAAGAAGTACTGGTTTTCTCTCATTGACTCGGCTTCATAGACAGGTAGGGCGGCAGCCGCAGACTCACTCACCTGGTTGTCTAACGTTGCCAGGTCTTCACTGTCCTCCTCGTAAGGATTCGCCTTGCTCATTAGTACTTCCGTCATACTTTAACATGGGGCTGAAATGATGAGGAGTTCATCATCATCGTTGTCGTGTTCACCACTAAACTCTCTAACGATACGTCTGATTTCCAGGTCAGTCACGATTAAGCGTTTCCGCATGGAAGGGTTCTCGGTCAATGCACGATATTTATTGCAGTTTCGTGATGCACTGATCATTAGGATGGAGTGAAAGCTATAGGTAAAAAAATTTGTGAGGAATCTGCAATTGGCAGGGGATGCAAAACTTGTGTGTAGATACTAGTTTTGCTAGCGTAAAATATTTTGCCTCTAGGATTATGTTTTGAGGTTAGAGCTGTACCGATAAGGCTTTTTGCCGATTATTCCGATACCGCGTATAGCCGATTATTGTAATAGCCGATACCGCGTATGAAGCCGATTATTTTATAATCGCCCAAAAACTACGCATACGACGTTGTATAGGCCTAAGGGCTATTAAGGAGTTTCCAGTCCTGTGTATAATAATAGGTCCTTGGTTTCTACGGTGTCTGCTAAGTAGTGCAATGCTAAATATAAATCAATAATAAGAAACAAGACATAGATACTTGTGCTAATTTTTCTATTTGTAACTATTATTGTGCAAAAAACGTAAACTGTAAAATAATTTGCATCGGCGCCGATACTTTTTCGCCGATACCGATTATGCCGATTCTTCTAATAATCGGCCCGATTACGGATGCTCCCGATGCATCGGTACAGCTCTATTTGAGGTGCCTCAACGGCGAAAACCTATCCCATTATTACCCAGAAATTGAAATCTTCCATAATAAACTAGGCTTTGAATTTTAAAATGACCTTGTTAGAAGCAAATCATGTAACAATTTGCTAATAGGTGCTTCTAGACTAATTTGACCCTGCTGAAAACGAAAATCGTGGTTGGCAAGCTGCAGTTTTAGCGGTTACATGGAAAAACCAAGATGGCGGCCAAAATGGTGGCCAATATCTTCAAATGGCTATAAGTAAAGGCATGTATATCATGAAAACATGATTTTATAGTCTAACTTAACATTTTCTGGGTCAAGGAATGCAATGGAACTAAAGACACATATGTAGCACTGCCAGAAAACAAAATGGCGGCCAGTGTGTAGTAGTGTTTTCTTGGTTAAAGAATACCAACGAAATAAAACTCTATATGTAGCATTGACGTTATTGCAGTTTCACTGTCATTATACATGAAATTTTTAATAGCCTGCGATTCCAGTTTAACCATTTTATACATTACGGATGCAATATTCGTGTTTCGTGACTTGACTTGTATAGACCAGAGCTATTTCAAGTAGGATTCTGTTAGTAGTTGTAAGCCATCTTGAATGAACTACAGTTTTCGATTAGCATCTTCGTTAGGGCATTTCCTAGCAGATATAGATTGACATATGGGACCATTGAACAAATACTTCTGATTGATACTATCGGAATTATCAACACACAGACAATTGTCAAGTGCAATTGCTGTAAAGGGAACTACTGATTTGTTTTCAGATGCTTGGTTTGCTTTACCAATTGGACTAGACAACGTTCTAGGACCATGTGTTACACTATAAAGTTTCTGTAGGAGATGTCTCAAAGGCAATTGGTTTGCATGCAACAAACAAACGAGCCACTGCAGTGGTCACCCTATCTCCATTTCGAGCAAGGGAATAACACCTCTGTTACCAGTATTCACATTTGTGCCATTGCACCCAACAACAAGCAATCTGTTCGTTGTAATTTCATTTCGGTGGAGTAGATCTGATATTCCTCTTGCTATACTTTATGGGTTTCCAACCGATGGACTGAAATGACATGAATATTTCGAATTGGGTTCTGACACAACTGTAATATGCTCTTCGGTTATCATATTCGGATAATACCATCTTCATTTTTCACTTGCACTTTCCTTCTATCAAAATATAACCCAATTATGGATTCTCGTTCACTTACTTGTAAATATTTTCTGACTCCAATTCTCTACGAATTTTACTGCTGTCGTTGTCCTGCGATCTGTCATCTTCATGCACTACTTAGTCTATCAGCTCTTCAATCAGAAACATCGTATAGATCTATCACATTCCCTTGTCGCAACACTCAGAGTTGTTTGCATCTGCTACTGCTGAAACAATTACTGTTTAATCTCGCTTCAGGTCATTAAGAACAATTAGGAAGAACTCCATCATGTCAGCACATGTCGGAAGCACTGTTTGAGACAGTTCTGAATGAATACCAAGTACTGGACAGCTAATAGGTTTTATTGTTTTTGGCTGTTTGACTGACATTCTTGCAATCTGCCTTTCAGTTTTCAATATATTTACTAAAGACATCGCCAAAATAAAATTGCAGTAGTGAAAAAATATCACATTGCAAGTATAAAAAAATTCATGCCATCCATGCAAAATTTCGGCAATTCGTGTTTTTTTGGGTGGCCTTGGGGCACCTCAAGAATTTAACCAAATCCAGTAATATTTTACATGCAGGCTACTGGGCACAGTAGACAACTTCTGCACACCCTGCCGATTCTGAAATGTTAACTTCATGTTTTCACTCCACCCTACTGATCATGCCAACAACTCCTTACACTCGTTCTTGGCTTGCTCGTGTGCGTTATCAATTGGCAATGTTGAGAAACGCCGCTTACTTTGAGTTATCATCCAGTGCTCCATGTCAAACTCTACCTTGATGCTGTCGTGGAGAACTTGCAGGTCTCGAGTATGGATTGCCAGGATTGGCATCCACTTGGCGCAATTCTGATCGAGAACAAAGAAAAGAGGTACAAACTTCCGCTGAGTTCGAACTTTCGTTCTCGATTTGCCCGGATGAACAAGAATATGATCTGTTTGTACTTGTGTATGAGTATCCAGAACTTGAATGCTGGACTGTGTTGAGAAGCTACTGTACCATTACCCAATCGGATCCTCAAGAGTCAACTCCGTTTCGCATACTTTTCTTCCCCGAAGATGTCAAGGAATGGCCACTGCATTTTTTGGACAGTACCTAGAGTGGTTGGTCCACTACCAACACAGGGACTTGGTGTGGGTTGAGGTGCTCAGTTTCATTTTCACTAGTTGTATTCTCCCAGAAAAGTGGCCAAAAGGGCTTCAATGTATATTTCCGGTTGTCCAACAGCATCTGATGGAGCAGCATGGAATGAAGACAATGCCATAGGGAGAAAAGTGACAGAGATATATTTATTTGAGAGGTTTCAATAGCCACTTCAGTTACAGTATGAGGTGTTGTGTAAAAAAACAGAAATTGGCAGCCATCTTGGAACTGTTCGCATACCAGAATATTCGAAACATCAATATTTCGACTTCATATGATTTCTCATTCAGCTTTATAAAACTGCAATAAAAGTTTTAATACCATGAGCTTTCTCAACAAAAAACAAACAAATTTATGCCTATTTTATGATATCCGATGGCGGCCATTTTTGAAAATGGCGAAAAAACCATTTCTCATCTGAGTTCTTGGAATTTCAAGCTCATAATTTTTTTCCCACAATACCATGGGAAGCAACCTAGCATAGATATGTATTTGAGACATTTCAATAACCACTTCAGTTATGAGGCGTATTTAAAAAAAAAATTGGCAGCCATCTTCGAATTTCCAGAATATTCAAAACATCAATGTTTCGACTTCATATACCGTAAGCTATTGCCTTCTGTTAAATAGTAACATAAACCGAACAGTTAAGACCTCTGTTCGTTGCTTTGTGCAGTGTTAAATAGTATCTTCCATAAAATTATATGATAGCCTGTTATCAAATTTACCAAGTTTTAGCTGTGCTACTTTTGGAAACTACTATGAAGACGTGAGATGGTGTGGTTTGGAATTGACATGATATTAGTTGACATTTCATGGAATGGCGTAAGGCCTGCTTTTAAGGCCAGGTTGTTTTCGAGACAGAGCTGTAAGTGACATTACCGGTTTAGCAGAAAATTAGTTAATGAATTCCTGAAACTGTGCTTTGCCAGTAAATTACTAACTAGTCAATAGTCATTCATTTGCGGATGGAGAATAGAATTCTACTGTAATGAGCAGCAACTAGATTATGTTCTATATTTTTGCAACATATTGATATTGAGATTGTTCTGTTCTTTTTAGCAAGTACATGAAGAAGACGAGCAACATTCTGTTGGAGCTTCAAAATGCAATTGTAGGACAAGGCCTACATCTCATTAATCTTCCTCAAGAATATTACAGTGGATTTATTCGACTACAACTTTCCCTATAGTCAACTATTTCATCTTCAGTTAATATCTTACTTTACTTGAAAAATAACTACTACTAATAGATGAAACATGAATCCTTCTTATAAGCACAAGAAATGCAAACTTAAATGAAGTCGTCAACAACATGAGCAGCTGAACACTAATGGTGTTGGAAAGGCAGTGACAACAACAGTTGCACAAACTTTTGCGCACACAATTACTTTGAAGTGCTTACCAAATCCTGTGCTTACCAAAATCAATATCAATCCCGACTTTGTATACAATCCAGTGATTGGAAAAGAACATACGAGTCACTTAATAAACACTTGGACGTCAATACTTTCAGGAACCGTATGCTCAAGGTGGTCATCTGAGAGCTCATTACAGAACCCACAGTGGAGAAAAACAGTGAAATTATCAATTACATGAGTGGCTTGATGGCGAACACGAGAACCCTTACCGGAGAAAAACAATACAGGTGCAAGTTATGTCAGAAATCATTTACTCAAGGTTGTACTCTGAAAACGCACTTAAGAACCCATACTGGCGAAAAACCATACAGGTGCAAACTATGTCAGAAGTCATGTAATGAAAGTGGTCATCTGAAAACGCACATGAGAATCCATACAGGTGAAAAACCATACAGGTGCCAGTTATGTCAGAAGTCGTTTAATGTAAGTGGTAGTCTGAAAACGCATATGAGAACCCATACAGGTGAAAAACCGTACACATGCCGTTTATGTCAGAAATCATTTAATGTGGGTGGTAATCTGAAAACCCACATGAGAACCCATACTGGTGAAAAACCATACAGGTGCCAGTTATGTCAGAAATCATTTAGTGAAGCTGGTACCTTGAAAATCCACATGAGAACCCATACTCTCGAAAAACCGTACAGTTGCCAGCTATGTCAGAAATCTTTTACTCAAGGTGGTGCACTAAAAACTCACATGAGAACCCATACTGGCGAAAAACCGTACACGTGTCAATTATGTCAGAAGTCATTTAAAGCAGGCTGTGATCTGAAAAGGCACATGATAACCCATACAGGCGAAAAACCATACAGGTGTAAGCTATGTCAGAAATCATTTCCAACTCATGGTCATCTGAAAACGCACATGAGAATCCATACTGGAGAAAAACCGTACAGATGCCAGCTATGTCACAAATCGTTTACTAATGGTAGTACTCTGAAAACGCACTTGAGAACCCATACAGGTGAAAAGCCATACAGGTGTCAGCTATGTCAGAAATCATTTGCTACTCATGGTCGCCTGAAAACGCACATGAGAATCCATACTGGAGAAAAACCGTACAGGTGCCAGTTATGCCTGAAGTCATTTAATGAAGGAGGTAATCTCAAAACGCACATGAGAAAACATACTCTCGAAAAACTATACAGGTGCCAGGTATGTGAGAAATCCTGTGCTACTCACAGTGATCTGAAAACGCACATGAGAATTCATACTGGCGAAAAACCGTACAGGTGCCAGTTATGTCAGAAGTCATTTAATCAAGGTGGTAATCTGAAAACGCACATGAGAACCCATTCTGGTGAAAAACCGTACAGGTGCCAGTTATGTCAGAAGTCATTTAATCAAGGTGGTAATCTGAAAACGCACATGAGAACCCATACTGGCGAAAAACCATTCAGGTGCAAGCTATGCCAGAAATCATTTAGTGAAGGTGGTACTCTGAAAACGCACATGAGAACCCATACTGGCGAAAAACCATTCAGGTGCCAGTTATGTCAGAAATCCTTTAGTGACGGTAGTTCTTTAAAAATTCATATGAGAGCCCATTCTGGTGAAAAACCATTCATCTGCCAGTTATGTCAGAAATCATTTGCTACTCCTGGTCAACTGAAAACGCACATGAGAATCCATACCGGAGAAAAACCGTACAGGTGCCAGTTATGTCTGAAGTCATTTAATGAAGGAGGTAATCTGAAAAAGCACATGAGAACCCATACTGGTGAGAAACCGTACAAGTGCATGCTATGTCTGAAATCATTTGCTTCTCATGGTCACCTGAAAACGCACATCAGAATCCATACTGGAGAAAAACCTTACAGGTGCCAGTTATGTCTGAAGTCATTTAATGAAGGAGGTAATCTCAAAACGCACATGAGAAACCATACTCTCGAAAAACTATACAGGTGCCAGGTATGTGAGAAATCCTTTGCTACTCACAGTGATCTGAAAACGCACATGAGAATTCATACTGGCGAAAAACCGTACAGGTGCCAGTTATGTCAGAAGTCATTTAATCAAGGTGGTAATCTGAAAACGCATATGAGAACCCATTCTGGTGAAAAACCATACAGGTGCCAGTTATGTCAGAAGTCATTTAATCGAGACAGTACTCTAAAAATGCACATAAGGACCCATAGTGGGGAAAAACCATACACGTGCAATGTATGTCAGAAATCATTTAATGTAGGTAGTGCTCTCAACATGCACATGAGAACCCATTCGGGTGAAAAACCATACAGGTGCCAGTTGTGTCAGAAATCATTTGCTTCTCATGGTCAACTGAAAACGCACATGAGATTCCATACTGGCGAAAAACCGTACTTGTGCCAGTTTTGTCAGAAATCATTTATTGACAGTAGTACTTTGAAAAAGCACATGAGAACCCATACTGGTGAAAAACCATACAGGTGCCAGTTGTGTCAGAAGTCATTTAATCGATATAGTACTCTCAGAATGCACAAGAGGACCCATACAGGCGAAAAACCATACACGTGCAATGTATGTCAGAAATCATTTAATGTTCGTAGTGCTCTCAACATGCACATGAGAACCCATTCTGGTGAAAAACCATACAGGTGCCAGTTGTGTCAGAAATCATTTGCCTCTCATGGTCAACTGAAAACGCACATGAGAATCCATACTGGCGAGAAACCGTACTTGTGCCAGTTTTGTCAGAAATCATTTATTGACAGTAGTTCTTTGAAAAAACACATGAGAACCCATACTGGTGAAAAACCATACAGGTGCCAGATATGTAAGAAATCATTTATGGTAGTAAGTGCTCTCAAGAATCATATGAGAACTCATACAGGAGAAAAACCTTGCATAAAATTATGTGAGGTTTGTAATAAAGGATTCACAGAAATTGGAAATCTAAAGAGACACAGAAGAACTCATTCAACTGAGAGACAACACACGTGCAGTAAACCTTCTACCAACATCAGTTCTTCAGCGAAGAAGTTTACACTCCATGCAGAAAGACAGCCACAGGATCTTAAATTGGGAAGTGAAGTAATTGCTAACCTTTCTGATAATTTCATTGCATTTAGTAGTACAGGCGTTATTGATAAGCCAAATGAACGTTTCTCAAAGAATATCTATCCGGGTTCTAGTGGAATTGCAGGCCCTTTACCGAAAAGTAGAAAAGGAGAATGTCTGTATATTAGCAAATTAAAATCTCCTGTGGATGCAAAAGCGTATTTGTCAAAATCTTTTGGATGTGGTATATGTGACGAATTGCTTGAAACAGAGAAAGAGTGTCTGGACCATTGTTCTAGCCATCGACTTTCTCCACCTGATGACTTAGTTGCTGACATGTGCTGAATTATGATTCCACATACTTACAGTTGAGAAAAATTTTAATAAAAAAGATAAAAAAGATGCAATAGATACATCCATACACCAATAATTACCTACCAGTGTCACTTTCATTTCAGAATACTTGGACAGTAGGCATTCTGATGTAGAGATTTCGACGTTTTTTCCGTTTTTTTTTCATTTAGTTTCTATCGTTTTTAACAACTATGGTTTATGTTGCCATTTAAGAAAATGAAACAACTAATGTGTAGCTCCATCATCCGGCCTTCTGGTTTTGCCACTCGGTACTCGCATATCCCGCCAAGGATTCGGTCATCCACCATACGCCTTGCTTGCACAGGAGGACAGCGTGTTGGTGATATGGTGGAACATCAGAGGCTTTAAGCTTAAGACAAAAGCTTTATGTCCTATTTTCCCACTACAAAGAACCAGGCGGACGTATGATGGAGAATATCAACGCCTGTTAATAGGCTTCGTAAAAAACAATGGGAGGAAGGAAATGCAAAACCATATCAATATGTATCCCATGCATGATGAAAGCGACATAAAACGAATTAAGTTTACAACAATAACGGGACTCCACAGACTACTATGGGGAGTATCTCGTTCAACAGGAGAAATTACAGGGTCTCTAATTTCGTCAACGAGAGAACTCCTGTGCAAAAGCAATATCATCTGAGGATAGGAACTTGGAATATTGGAACCATGCAAAGAGCTGGGAAGTTAGCAAAAGTAATCAGTGAAATGAGAAGAGCAGGAATGCAGATCCTGGGGTTGACAGACGTCAGATGGAGACTTCACCAATGATGGATTAAGGGTTATATACTTGGGAAGGATGAGCACCAGAAGTCATGCAACTGCTGGAAAGGACTGTTGCAGACTGTGTCACCAGCATCGCAAGACATGGAGACACAATTGTGCTTGTCAGTGTAGATGCAGAAAGAGTTCCCGTAATAGTCAATCAATCAATCGATTTCGTTTATTCTCAAAAGCAAGTTGACAGAATTGCAACGTGTAACATAGTACAACTAATTAGTGGAAGTGCTTGGACAAGTGGATGATGGAGTAAAGGTTTGATGAAAGGCTTAACATTTGCTGATTGATTGGAGACATGGTCTGTTGGAAGGGCACACATGGTGAAGCTTGAGGCATTTGAAATATGGCTCTGGAGAAGGACTTGCCCGAGATCAGCTGGAGCAACTATAAAACAAACGAGATGTTGCAACTGGTACAAGATGAGAAGTCATTGGTAAACACAATAAAGAAGAGAAAAATTAACTGCATTGGCCACACACACCACGTGGAAATTCGTTCCTAAGCGCAGTGCTGCAGGAAAGAAGAATTGAAAGGAAAAAAACACCAGAAAGACCAAGAAATATGATGCTAAACTGGATGATGGAAAATGGAAACAGATGAGGAGATAAAGAAAATTAGAAAATACACAAAATAGAAAAAAGACATAATTTCATTCCTGGATCTTCCCAATGGCAGGACATCAAAGAGAAATTTGTAGAAAAACGTTGATCAACAAACTTCTTCAAACATTATGTGTAATGGTGTTCTATTTTATTTTATTTCAAATGTAATGGTGATCTATTTTATTTTATTTAACATTATGTCACATACGTGATTTAAAATAATGCATACTGAATTAGTTTTTAAAATTGTCAGGCATGCAATTTCTCTTGCATTTTTATGTCAGGACTGTGAAAGGTATGGTATATAGCACACCAAACTGAAACCTGTGACCAGGGCCTAGGACAGGATTTGGAGGCCCAGGGCCACAACTAATTTTCAAGGCCTTTTTCAATTAAAAATAATAAATTTTGTGATATAATATTTATATGTAATATAATAGACTAATAGTTAGGGGGAATATTTGCTATTTTTTTCAATAAAATTTACCATGTGGTCAATTTTGTCAAATTGACCGATATTGTTAAAAATATTTTAATGTAGATTAAATATCAATTTGATAAGTTAAAAACAAACCCCCTAATCGTGCACTCGTCGGCCTTGTTCCGCTCGAATTCGTCCACCACCCCCATTCATTTTCTACACTGCCCCCAAACTCCAAATCCTGACTACACCACTGCTCTAAGAGACTAAGAAAGTAAGAATATATATATAGCATAGTGTAGGCTACACTATCCATAGCGAATCGGATTATAAGAACAATATATTCATATTAAAACATTTAGGTTTGAGTGTTTGACTTACGACTTACGAGTAACGAGTTACGATAGAGTTTAGACTGTTGAGTGTTGACAACTTTTCAATTTTACAACTAATAACAGATTTACGAAAAATTTGTTTACAGTTTGAAATTATTTAACGTCAACGATTTCGTCACGAAATAATTAGAATTTGTATAGCGCTACATTTCAATGAATAACTCCTCTATTCCGTAATTCCGCATTCAATAAATGACTCCGTAATTCCGAGGCCCTTTATCAAGTGAGGCCTGGGGCCAAATGGCCCCGTTGGCCCCCCTGTCCTAGGCCCTGCCTGTGACTGACTTTGATCAGAGATGGTTATAGTTGTGCTACGTAGTTTTGGTTCGAGCCCAGCTCTGTTTTCTAATCCATTACAGATAGTGAATATGTATGATGGATCGATATTATCATATATGACATTTTCTTCTCTTAAAAGAGTTGAAAACAGTTTCATCTGACAAAAATGTGTTCTTTCTGATTTTCCCACAATAAGTGGCATGTAACCCAGAACTTAAATATGTAACACATATGTTCAACTGTATAAATATTATTCTGTCTAATTACAGATACATCTCCACAATGAACTTCATATCTAAAATTCTTGAAAACATAGTTACAAAACATGCTAACTCAGTGGTTCTTAACCTTTTTTGACACACAACACACCTAAACTTGCAACCAAATTTGGCGACACACCACGCTATCGTCGTGTGTGAATAATGTAAAATATGTTAAAGTTAAACTAGTTATATAATTAAAATTTTTAATTGTCAACATTTGCAATGAATGAAACCGTTTATGTTGAGTCCTTTGTGGTTTCTACTTTTATTTAGTGGGAGGGATTTTTGCTCCTAGATTTTTCTCTCTGACCAGTTTGTCTTGTTTTTTGTTCTTTATGTTGATCATCTGAGAAAAACCTTGCTCATATAAGTAGGAACTATGAAATGAAATCTTCTCTTTGATTGCTTTGCTCGCCAGTGTTTTGTAATGTTCTTCTTTGTACGTTTTAGCCAAGAACTGAGTTCTTGAGGATTGCTTGTGCATATCCTTCAGTCTAGATTTTTTTATTTTTCATGTTTTTCATGATTGGTTTTCTATTATAAAACTAGCAGTGGCAGCAGCATCATTTTCGCATTCACTACTGTTGGTGATAGAATTCTTCTCATTGCTACCAAAATCTGATTTCGCATCATCAGTAATCGTAATCTCAAACTTCTAAAGCGCAACTCAAAGGCCAAGCGCAGGGCACCAGCCTATCACGGGCGCTACGTCAAATCAGAGAGGGGTTCCAGAGAGTAGTCCAAAAGAGGCCCGAGTTCGGTTTCCAGAAGGTCGGATCAAATCAGAGGGGGTTCTTCAGAGAGTAGTGCGAAAGTTCTTCAGAGAGTAGGGGCCTAGTGCAAAAGAGGTTCGAGTCAGGTTTAGAGGAGGCCAAATCAAATCAGAGGGTTTTTCCAGAGAGAAGTCCAAAAGAGTTCCGAGTCCAGTTCAGAGGAGGAAAAATCAAATCAGAGGGGTTTTCCAGAGAGCAGTCCAAAAGAGGTTAGTTGTAGATTCGCAAAATTTTCGTTTTATTCTGAGAAATTTTGGGCTATCCATCATTTCGAATGTTACAGTAGGCCCTAATGGGTAAAAGTTTACATCCGCGCGGTCGCAAAAGTATAGGGGTCTAACCGGTCTATACTGTATAAGGCAAACATCATGGCCATTCCAGATTGTGATATACTAAATTTTTCCATTGGTTTGGGGTTTGTGATCCTGACACTGAATTGGTTTCCAACTTCTCTATATCCGTGCACTTAGTATACATGACATTTTCTTCCAAGGTTTTTCTAATGCATGGAGTTCCTCACTGTCCAGTGTTTTTCTCTCTTTTGTTCGCAATGTATACCACACCAATATAGGTACAAAACTTGGCAGTCACTGACCACAGTATTATTTTTAGGCAAATTATATTTTGTTAAATTTAAATTTCATTTGACTTTTCATTTATCTTGTAATTTTTTATCATTTAGAAGGTAAAGTATTGGATAGTAGCCAATAAGCTCCTCATCAACATCATTAAAAATTGAATTTCTGCTACTTGGCACTCCACTGGGAACGAAAAAGTGTGGTTTAAATGTGTCAAACTAGTAGACTTTTTGTTGAATGGTGATTCTACTCATAACCCGGGTGTTATTTGTCATTATAACTCCACTGTGTCCTTTATCAACTATGTTAGTGGTATTTTAAATTGCACACATGCATATTCATGACTTGCACAGAATCAGGTGTCATATACCTGTGGCTTAGGGTGGAATGAAATTGGCAAAAAAAATTTCTTTAAGCAAACGTTTTCTAATAGCGATGGAAAGTTGCCAGCATGTGAGTGTAAATAGTGCTCAAAATATTGTTGATTTTGCTTTGCGTCTTCTGCACTCTACCGGCGGTAAAATATTTACCATATGAAATTTTTTGAATAACGTCAATGTGGTGCATTATTTTTATTTTTCTTCAATTGGCTGTCTTCGAACGGTTATAATTCATGAAATACAAGTTCAAATCAGTTGCGGAAATCGCCTCTGGTGTGTTACAGGATTATATAATTGTAACTGAGTCATTTTCCGGTAATATGTCACATTCACTAATTGAAGAAGCAAAAAAATTTTGTTTGGCAAATTACATTGATTTTTTTTGGGAGCAAATCTTCAATATTTCTATTTCACTAATATATATTTGGTTTTGCACTAATATGTAAAATTATGAAGTTTTTAGCAGAAAAAAAATAGCCCTACGAAAATGTTTGTCCACTCCGTTACTCCGTTACCAAAACACATATGAGCTATTTATATATAGTAGACGGCTTCCTACTGCGTAGTTTGACATGCCAATATGTTCTTAGTATTAATGTTTTTAAAATAAATATAAAAGAAATTACAATACAAATGATTATTTAATTCCATCACATTTTAAATTTTGTTAAGGTGTTCCACTCCGTTACCGAAAGAAAAATAGGGAATCTAATCAACGTAAAGTTGACTGTATTTTTTTGGCCAAATAACAAAATAAAAATCACTTCAGCTAATCATTACCAGTGATCAAATGAACAAAAAAACATTAAAATATTTACGATGTTATCTTAAAAATCTGCTCATAACATCAAAATTACATAAAATAATGACCATAAAAAGTTCCGCTCCGTTACCATTTGTCGAGAATTGAGCACAGAATGTGAAAAGTGAACTTAAAAAAACAGTCTGCCGAAGCAAAAATTTATTTAAAATGTCATATATTGTTATATAAGTTGTATTAGAAATGATAATTTAAGTAGACGACTTATCCTGACAGTGGAATAAATTTTGGTACCTCAAGGGTCACAATTATGGTAACTGAGTGGACAGTTAATGGAGTGGACAAATTGTGTATCAGCACGGTAAATATCATATTATCTCTCATGCGTCCACATTAATCGTCGGTACACTCATTATATAGCTTATAAATGTTATATTAAAAATATTATTTAAATTAAATTTATTCATAATCATTGCAAAAATGCAGTAACGGAGTGGATGTATTATGAAAAAACACATGAGGTACGTAATAAATGAAAATTTGTAAGAAATTTGTCTTAGCATTCAGATCCTGTATTAAGACATACTTACTTAGGCCTACATAGATCTTCACAGAAGAGATGTGTTAAGTTGCGGGACCAAAGAACTAAAAGAGTTGTGAGATACGAGATAATTTTCACAAGTTAACGGAGCGGACATAATTTTCCGGGGACAAGTTAAAATATATTTTAACAAATTATACTGAAGTTGTAAGTTTCTAAGTTGTATTTAGAAATATGCAATTATGTTTATTATAAAAGAAACAGTCACATTTTTGGGTTTAATGCAAATCATTTTGAAATTGTAGACGAAAGCAATATGTACTATAGCCTACGGACGGTAACGGAGTGGAACATTTTAAATTCAAAATAAATTGTAATAAATTATTTTATTGCTCTGAATTACTTTCAAAGGTCTTAAATTGTTGACTGATCAATAACGTTTTAATCTAATCACTTAGCATGATCAGACTAGGCATTGTTTTCTTAGAAATGACCGGGGACAGCTGAATTGTCAATTTATGTATTTACCGGAAAATGACTCAACTAGGGGCGTAACTTTGGTCTATAAAGTGGGGGGTACCAATTTCTTACATACAGAAAGCAAGGCGTTGACTGCGATCTCTGGGAAGGCAAAGTAATAAAATATTGATTTGCATTGTTCAAGAAGTTGGGGGTACGGTACCCTAGCCCAAGAAGTGGGGTTGAGTACGGTTACCCCTCATTCCCCCGACAAATTACGCCTATGATTGCAACGCCTAATGAATGCAGCGACATTACTGAAAGCAAGAAAATTAGGAGAGAACGAAAGAAGTACCAAAGCTCTGTTCTAGCAGGATGCGCCAGCATACGACTATGAATGTTGAGGGGGTTTCCAGAGAGTAATCCAAAAGAGGTCCGAGTCTGGTTTCCAGAGGGCGGGGGGCAGATCAAGAGAGGAGGCAAAGCAGCTGCGAGGGAGGGTGTCATTTAGGGCGAGAAGAATTGGAAGGCAGTGGATCAAATGAGTCAGGGTAGGAGTAGGCCCTACTTGAAAAGGTGAGACTTCAGTTTGGAGTGGAAAGCCGGGAGATAGATAGAGGAACATGAGAAGGATGGAGGACGGGTTGGAATGATGATGAAGGAACCAAGAATCTGCAGAATTCAAGGGTGAGGTCGTTCCAGAGGCGTGGCGCTCTGTTGGATATGGCTGGGTTGGAGAACTTGAGATGAGTAGTGACCGGAGATCGAGAAAGACTGAAATAGGAGGAGGATCGGGTGCAGCTGGTTGCCTGGATGGTGGAGAGACCACGGAGGTACTTGGGCTGGATATATTGTAGGAAGTTATAGATTAGTGAGAGGACTTTCAAGTGGATTCACTCTGGGAATTTTAGCCAATGTAGTGATTTGAGGATGAAAGTGATATGATGATGTTTGGGCATTCTCGTGAATAGTGACTTTTGGATAAGTTGCAGGCGCTTGATTTGGGTGGATTCAAGGTTGAGGAAGAGGGAATTGCTGTAATTAATTAACAACAGAGGTAACAATGGTAGAGGCAGTTTTAAGGTCGATCTTGGGTCGGATACGACGAAGCAGGAGCGCGAGAGGTTGGAGACGTGGATAGAGAAGGAGAGGTGTGGATCACAAGTAATGGACGGGGGGTGGGGGAGTCCGATGTGAAAGTCAAGAAACGATGAGTTAGTCGATAGGTGTATGGAAGGTTAGGGCTTTTCTTGATATGACCAGGAAGGCCTAGGATTACGAATTCTGTTTTGGAAGGGTTAAGGCAGAGGAGATTGGATGACATCCATTGTGATATTAGGTTAATCACGTTGAAATATTGCATCGACGGTAGAGGGCAGAAGATGTCATTTGAAATTTAAGATATTTGGTGTGTTTCTTTCTCTACCAAAGTTGCATCTTTTGCTCACTATTAGAATTCATTTATTTAAAAATCATTTTTTCACTCCACCCTACTGTGGATTACTGTAACTCGATTCAAAGTGGCCTCACAAAGTCCAATCTACAGAAACTCCAGAGGCTTCTCTTGGTTAGAGTCAGAGCAAATACATCAAGATTTCAACCTATATCCTCTGTACAAAATCACTGCATTGGCTTCCTGTTCAGCAGAGCATTACTTTGAACTTCAGTCTCATGGTCTAATAAACACTGAACTCTGGCCAAACACATTATTTAAAATCAGGTCTTGTTCTCCAGTCTTATCACTATTCCACAACGTCATCATGTTTCTATTCTTGGTCAAATCTAAAACTACATTACTGTAATAGGCGAATGAGCGTTCTCAGAGGTGTCACGACAAAAGGTTCACGGACAAAAGGTTCACCGACAAAAGGTTCACGACAAATGGTTCACGACAAAAGGTTCACGACATATGGTTCACAACAAAAGGTTCACGGACAAATGGTTCACGATATTTTCACTGCTAATCCAGCTTCTAGATTGAACTACGTTTTCGTCGCGAACCCAACTTTTAATTTGAGCTAAGTTTTCATCGGTCATCCAGCTTCTAGTTCAAGCGTTAAAAGTGAGCAAAAGATGCAACTTTGGTAGAGAAAGAAACACACCAAATATCTTAAATTTCAAATGACATCTTCTGCCCTCAACCACCCACCCTCGAGCATTACGTAGTTATGCAATGACCCCTTATAATTATCTATCCTACACGGTGGTTCAATGAAAAGTAAGCCAAACTTTATAGACAAATTTATTGTAACCTGAACTATATTTTATTAATAATATTTTCAAAATAAAAATATGCATATACTTACTTTTTTATTTTAATGACTTCCGGTTTTTACTTCCTACTAAAAAAGGCAGGTTACTGTAAAGTGTAAACAGACTGTTGCCTACGCGTACCCATTTCAGCAAGTCTGTTATGGTGTCCGTTGCGGTTTCGACGCTTGGTCGTTCCCATTTGGTCTTCATTGATCCTGGAGTAAAAATTAACGGAGCCTATTATCGCGGTGTTCTGCTGTCACAACATCTTCTACCTGTTATCAGAAATCTAGCCCCAGAAGGCAATCCATGATGTCAGCGATCTGAAGCAACGCTTGCTGGAAGTGTGGGATGGTCTGGATCAGACGATAATCGACGATGCTGTTGCCCAATGGCGCCAGCGCCTCTAGGCTTGGGTGCAAGCAGAAGGAGGACATTTTGAACATCTTCTTTAATTAAATAATCAAACCATACTACTGAGAGTTTTTTTCAAAAAAAATATTATCAATCAATCAATCAATCAATCCTTTTATTGAAGCAATTTGAAGTACAAGGAAAAAATACAACATAAAAGTTTGAACTTTGGCAACAAGAGGAGACCCAAAAGGGATCTAGATCCCGCTTAGCAGGGCCACCTAGTTAACATTTATCGTAATACAAGTAAATGGCAGCACAATCAATACTTTTAACGGTAACATCGATCAAGTTATATGATCAGCAGGTAAAAGAAACAATGATAGAACTCTTAACTAGAGAACTTAACTATCAGTACACATGGATTCAAACTAAGGTATACAGATCAATTTTCATTAGTTAAAAGAGATGAAAACAAAACAAAACAAAAAACAAAAACAAAAAAACAACAGTACCTGTGCAAATAAACACATAGGCCTAGGCCTAATGCAGTCATGTGAGTGCATCCAAGAGATAGAGTTTCAGTTTTTGTTTAAATTGACACATAGTAGGTAAACCAGTAACTTCAATAGGCAATGAATTCCAGAATATCGGGCCACAGACTTTGATGCTATGCTGCTTAACAGTAGTGTGGACACTACGTTGATGGTACTTGTTGAGCGATCGCGTGTAATGATTGTGTACGTCAGAATTTAAAAAAAAACAATTTTTAAAATTCACAGGCAATAGATTCGATTGAAATCTAAACATGAATAATCCAACCTGCAACTTATTTATGCATTCAAAAGGCAATATTCTCAAACTAAGAAATAACGGCAGAGTAAAGGGTAAATTACATATAGTCCGAATGGCTCGCTTCTGCAGAGTTTTAAGAGTTGTTAGGCGAGTATGATACGTGGAAGCCCACGAGATATTACAATACGATATGTAAGGGTATATTAAGGAGTAGTACAAATTCACAAGTATATATTGCGGTAGAAGGTGCCGAATACGAGAAATTATACCAATATTTTTTGACATCTTTTTAGATATGACATTTATATGTTCACTCCATGTTAAGTGCTCATCAATGTGAACACCCAAAAATTTAGTAGAAGATACTACATACTGTTTTCATGTTCGAAGTACTTATATGAAATAAAAAGTTTGGCTTACTTTTTTATTGAACCACCGTGTATATATTGAAATGTAATCACTAGAAGGCAATTGCATCAGTAGCAAGTTCTGCTAATAAAAGGCCAGTTTCTATTTCCTAGCATTAAATATTTTATTCGTTCGCCATTTTGTGCGTATTACAGTTAAATACTCTGATACGAGACTAAAACTTCAATGATTTCTTTAAGTAGAACTGGTAAGAATATGGACTACTTTTAGCTCACTTATCTGCTGTTCTTTCGCCGTAGTTTTGCAAAAACAGTGTTGCCAGTGAGGTTTTTCAGATTTCCCCAGAATTCGGTCCAAAAAATCCCCAGAAATCCCCAGATAATACAGACACAATTTCATTAACATTCCGTTGATAGGTATGAGATATTTAAACACTATTTAACAGTAACATACTTACTTACAGTTATATTAATTACAAAATATTCCTCAAATCAGTGGAAACAAAAATACTAACGTTATTTTTGAAAATTGTCACTTGTCAAAGACTCAAAGTTGTCGGCGAGTCGGCTTCTAAGTCGACAAATCAATGATAACTTCTGTTTCGTCAAGATCACATAACTGCTTCACGGGACAGCCAGCGTGTTTCACAAAACTTCAAAACTTTATGTTTTTCGGCCTGAACTACATTTTGTATTAACTGGAACCTTTTCTTTTACTACTATGCGACAAATAGAAGCAGGCATTCGTTATGAAAATTTCAAGTCAAGATGGTAGGCGGTTGCGGGCAGCATTTGCACAAAAGTGCAAATGAATGACAGACAAATGTTTATTACTTCAAGCCACTAAAAATGGGCAATGCTGTAATGCATCAAGGAGGCAGCATTGCGCTTCAGTTACATTTTTTCAGCAATTGAGCAATCTGGAAACATCTGCTTACAGCATTCAATCAAATGATCAGTTTGCAATAACGCAGTATTATGTTGTGCCATTAAAACCCTCAACAAAACCTCTGCTTTAGCAATTTTGTCTTGGATACAGGGCAGAAAACAAGAGAAACATAGTTTTTAATGCTCAGTGCACACAAAATACATACATTTTCAATGCAAATGGTCAAAATGGTCAAATTTCCCCAGATTGGTCCAAAAAATCCCCAGAACCCCAGACGGAGGCCGAAATCCCCAGATCTAGGGAAAAATCCCCAGCTCTGGCAACACTGTGCAAAAACATAGGTGCAACGTGACCTAGATTTCAATTCTCGCGTTCAAACACGAAGGGCTTCTTCGTCTTTTAACGCGAGAATTGAAATCTAGGTCACGTTGGTTCGATATTCAGTCTGGCAGTTGATTATCGGTATAATATGCCGAAGGAAAACTACTTCTATTTCCAATTTTAAATTTTTTACGCCTAAAATATGATCATATTAATTTTTTATAACTTGTCTCTGTAACAGGACTGGACTTGGGCGCCTATGTGTCCTCCATAATCTCAAAATTAATCATTGATAATTAATTCTGTATATGGAGGCCCCCTATGCAAGAATTGTGCGTTTCCAACGGATTGCCATTGAACATAAGCTATGTATGCTTACGTTCTTCTTACCTACAGTTGTAATTTTCTGCATCCAATTTGGGTAATTGCGAAGACTGAGTGCCTCCCTATATAAACAACATGGTTGCCACCGACTTCGCTCCAGTAGAGCGCCGCTGCCTACCAGCCACGTCCCACAATGCAATGCGCTAAGTAAGTAAGTAAAACGAAAACTTGCAGTCAAATGCACACTTGAAGTAAAACGAAGTTTAATTTGATTGAAAATTAAAATATATGCATACATCTTAAGAAATGGCTTAATCCATTAGATATAAACAAAATCATTCAGTTGTGTTTGTAATATAAGTGTTCGTTTTACTTACTTACTTAGCACATTGCATTGTGGGATGTTCCTGGTAGATAGCATTTTTATATATATAAAATAACGGATTAAACCATTTCTTAAGAAGTATGCATATATTTAAATTTTCAATCTAATTTAAGTTCATTTTCGTTTCACTTCAAGTGTTCGACTTACTTACCTAGCGCATTGCATTGTGGGATGTGGCTGGTAGGCAGCGGCGCTCTATTGGAGCGAAGTCGGTGGCAACCATATTGTTTTTATTGGAGGCACTCAGTCTTCGCAATTACCCCAATTTGGTATCCTTTCGGTCATCGTATTCCCTTTGGTAATACTGGGTTTTAGCGTCGGAAATTATTTACATTGCATGAGCGATGAAAACATTTCACAGTTAAACTCAAACAAGAAGTTGGAAGATTGATGAAAATATCAATGAAACTAGAAGCCGGATGAGCGATGAAAATATTACATAATAAAAGTCAAACTAGAAGTTGGAATTACGACGAAAATATATCGTTTTAGTGCCGATATTATTCCCGTGTATGAGCGATGAAAACATTTCATAGTAGGCCTAAAATTCGAACTAGAAGTTGGAAGATTGATGAAAATGTTCACGAAACTAGAAGCTGGATAATCGATTAAAATATAACTGAAACTAGAAGTTGGATGAACGATGATTATTTATTGTATTATTGTAGGCCCTATTAGAACTTTTCAATGAAATAATTTCCGACGCTAAAACCCAGGATTACCTTACCTTTTAAATTATATGCTAAAATAAATAGGGTAATCTTCGAATTTAGGCTCGTGTATGGTTTCCAGCTCTGTATCCAAACTTGCCGAAAGCGACTCTTAGTTTCTGTGCCTTCTATACACTGGTCCTTATCACTGGAATTCACTACTACCAAGTATGCGACACTATTCTCTTTCTAAATTGCCTTATTTTGCAAACAGTTGAAAAATTATCACTCTTTTTCAAAGTCCTTTTGGCCTTCGGATTTTGACTAAAAACTTTTGGGACTTTTTCATCCTGATGCTGTTTCAGGGTCTTGCCATGTTCCCTCCATGGAATTTGGCTTACGCAACAATCTGTAGCTCGTTTGGCAAATGATTATCGCACGGAATTTGCACGTATAAACCCTAAGCGATTCTCTATTAAATGTATTGGTCCCACCCTTTGGAATGCACTACCTAAAGAACTTACCCTGATATCACGAATGCACAAGTTTAAAAAGCTAATTAGATTGCATCTCATTGGGAAGGGATAGGCCACTCTCTCTTTAGTCTTTCAGACTCGAGGTATTTTGGGCTTATTAAGTTTTTCAAAAAGGCTCATAATGATAGTAATTATGTACTACTTTTTTCATGAACCACAGTGATATCTGTAATGTGATTGATCATCACAGATTGCGTTGAATTCGGATTCAAACATTAGATTCATATTAATTAAGTTCTAGCTAAGTTTTTGATTTTTACAAATGAACAGACATACTATATTAATCACACTGTCGAGTCATGACCAACAATCTGCTCGGCCAGTGATCACTGGGGTGCCACAGTTTAGCAGGCCTTGCCCTTAGTGGCATCCCATTAGAAATACACCTGTTATATTATTTTCCATTCAGTTTACCTTTTCTCAAATGATTAATGATCATATGACTTTGTTGGATGGATCTTATTTTGATTATTAACATCGATTGTGTGTGTATTGTGTGTATTCTAATAAAAAGTTATCTGATTTGATTTGATTGATTGTAGCGACCATCAGCCAATGCCTTTGCCATTAAAACGGCAACACTTTAGACGTTATTAGATTCGGCTAATATTAATGTAATTATTACTATTATCATTATTACTATTGTTACTATTACATCTTTTTCAAGCTATCAGTGCTTTTACAGTTAATTCATAGATTAGCACAAACTCAGTATCTCTGTAATTATTATTCGAATAACAATAACAATAAAGGTGACAATAGTAATAACAAAAACATTAGCAATAATACATGACTAGAGGTTTGAAATTTCACCTGCACAGTTCTACAATGAATTTGAGGCAATCGTATGTCCAACGCTCTATGCGGTTGCTTAAGCCCAAAATCTTTGTGTCAATGCTTTTGAGAACTTTCTTTTCAGTCATGTATGTTTCTTAATTTATTTTGTCCTATTAACATGCATTTGCCTTTTCTCATCTTCACTGATTAATTAACTTTACTGGAATTTAGCCACAGGTGATTAAAATGAAGCAGAGCATGAAAGCCAATCTCAGTTGAAATAAGTTTTCTAAGTTATGCCATGTGACACCTGTGCTACAACAGTTTAAACGCTTTTTGTCGCATTTAATATTACAGCAGTCCAGGGGCATCTATCCCCCCCCTAAGTCATTGGAGCAACGTCCCTTTTCCCCCTCTTCTTCCCCCCTCTTCGTTCCTTCCCCCCTTAAAATGGTTGCACACACACTGACAGATCTTCCCCCCTTATTTCTTGGATGGAGCATTTGCTCCAAGGTTTCTATGGTGTAGACGCCCCTGCAGCAGTCACATGATCCACCATACAGACACCCTAGATCTACGCCTCTTGCTACATCTGTGCAGGTCTTTAACTCTGGTTCTGCCCATAATTTGACAAGGTTATCCTTCCCAGCTCGTTGGAAAATGGGACATCAATTGTCTCTTAAAGCCATTCATGTTCAACTACTACCCCAACCATACCACCTACATGTGGTCCTGAGCAACCAAAATGTATGGTGGACGACCGAATTCTTTCCCGAATATGCAAGTAGCGAGTGGCAAAGAACCAGAAGGACGGACGATGTAGCTACACCTAAGCTCTTGCATTTTATTATACAGCAGCAGAAACTGAACTTTTAAGACTTTTGTGTCATTTATCTTTGAATTGCTTTGTGCATATTTCAGTTGTCAGGTTTAAATTATATTTGTGGGGCGTGGTGGCTCAGTGGTAAGGTCGGCGCCTTGTGACTGGAGGGTTGCAAGTTCGAATCGCACTCTAGCCGCTGCGTACGGACCTTGGGCAAGTCCTTCACTCGCAATTGCTCGTGGCGCTTCGGCGTGAAAACTCTGACACAGTATCAAATGCTGTAGTCGGGAGCGCCTCTGAGTAGTAGTTGACTTCGAGAGGCGCTATATAGAAATATCCGGAATAAAATAAATATATCTTCTATAAAATAATATACTTTTTTCAAATTTACCAAGTTTTAACTGTTCTACTTTTGGAAACTAGTATGAAGATACGAGATGGTGTGATTTAGAATTTGCATAAATGTTAGTTAACTTTTCATGGAATGGTGAACTTCTTAGTCCAATCTGGTTTGAGACAGAGCTGTAAAACTGAGGTTTTAAGCACGACTAATTCTTTAGAAAATTAGTTAATGGATTCTTGGAAATGGGACTTGCCAGTATTACTAACTAGCCACACAACTACGAATGGAGAACAGTCATTTGACTTCAGTGAACTGCAATGAAATTATGTTCTATATTTTGAAACATATTAATATTGAGGTTTTACTTGTAGCAAGTGTATCAAGAAGACGAGCAACATTCTGTTAGAACTTCAAAATGCAGTTGTAGGACAAGGTCTGCACATCACTGATCTTCACTAATGTTTACAGTGGATTTATATGACACACTTTCGCTATTGCCAACTATTTCATCTTCAATTGAAATCAGACTGAACAATAGCCTAAAAGTGTGCTATTACACAAAGGTTGGATAGCTTTACTCAAAAAAAAACTACTACGGACAGGTGAAAAATGAACCCTTCTTGTAAGCAACTGAAACGTACATTTAAAAGAAATCGTCGATAATCTGAAAAAACTGGACACTAATGGTGTTGGAAGGCTATGACAACAACTGCAGAAACTTTTACACAGTCAGTTGCTTTGAAGTGGATATCAAAACCAATTCTTATCAGTAGCCATACAAATTCCAACTTTGTCTAGAATCTGGCGATTGGAGACTCACATACGAATCATATAGAAAACCACACAGATGTCAATTATGTCAGAAACCAAAGGCTCAAGGTGATCATCTGAGAGCTCTTCAAAGAACCCGTGCTGTCGAAACGGAAGAAAAACAGTGAAATTATCAATTACGTGAGTAGCCTGATGGCGAATATGAGAACCCATATGGGAGGAAAACAGTACAGATGCCAGATATGTCAGAAGTCATTTAATAATAGTGGTCATCTAAAACAGCATATGAGAACCCATACTGGCGAAAAGCCATACAAGTGTGAATTATGTCAGAAAACATTTGCTCAAGGTGGTCATCTGAAAGTGCATATGAGAATCCATACTGGCGAAAAGCCATACAGGTGCGAGTTATGTCAGAAAACATTTGCTCAAGCTAGTGATTTGAAACATCATATGAAAACCCATACTGGTGAAAAACCATACAGGTGCCAGCTATGTCAGAAATCATTTACTCAAGGTCATAGTCTGAAAACGCACATGAGAACCCATACTGGTGAAAAACCATACAGGTGCAAGTTATGCCAGAAATTATTTGCTAGCAATAGTCGTCTGGGAATGCACATGAGAACCCATACTGGCAAGAAACCATACAAATGTCACTTATGTCAGAAAACATTTGCTCGAAGTAGTCATCTGGAAAGGCACATGAGAGCCCATACTGGCGAAAAACCATACAGGTGCAAGTTATGCCAGAAACCATTTGCTACTCATAGTGAAATGAAAATGCACATGAGAACCCACACTGGCGAAAAACCATACAGGTGCCAGTTATGCCAGAAACCATTTGCTACTCATAGTGAAATGAAAATGCACATGAGAACCCATACTGGTGAAAAACCATACAGGTGCCAATTATGTCAGAAATCATTTAGTGCAGTTAGTAGTCTCAAAAGACACATGAGAACCCATACTGGCGAAAAACCATACATGTGCCAGTTATGTCAGAAATCATTTGCCTGTCCTGGTGATATGAAAAAGCACATGAGAACCCATACTGGTGAAAAACCATACAAGTGCCAGTTATGTCAGAAACCGTTTAGAGTTATCGGTAATCTAAAGATTCATATGAGAACCCATACTGGTGAAAAACCATACAGGTGCCAGCTATGTCAGAAATCGTTTAGTGGAGGTAGTAATCTGAAAATACACATGAGAACACATACTGGGGAAAAACCGTACAGGTGTGAGTTATGTCGAAAATTATTTGCTAGTCATAGTGAAATGAAAAGTCACATGAGAGCCCATACTGGTGAAAAACCATACAGGTGCCAGTTATGTCAGAAAACATTTAGAGCAGTCAGTGATCTTAAGCCTCACATGAGAACTCATACAGGGGAAAACCCATACATATGTTATGTTTGTAATAAAGGATTCACACAAATTGGAAATCTGAACAAACACAGAAGAACTCATGCATCTGAGAAGCAACACATGTCCAATAAACCTTGTACCAAGAGCAGTTCTTCAGGAAAGCAGTTTAAACTCCATGCACAAAAACATCCGCAGGACCTTAAAATGGGACGTGAAGTAATTGCTAACCTATCTGATCAATTCATCACACCTAGTAGCGCAGGCATTATTGATAAACCAAATGATCGTTTCACAAAGAAGATATTTCTGGATTGTAGTGGAATTGCAGGTTCCTTGCCGAAAATTAAAGAGGGAGAATGTCTGTATAATAAGAAATTCAAATCTCCGTTGGATGCAAAAGCGTCTTTGTCAAAATCTTTTGGATGTGGTATATGTAACGAATTGCATGAAACAGAGAAAGAATTTCTAGAGCATTGTTCTAGCCATCGATTTTCTCCACCTGACGACTTAATTATTAACCTGTGCAGAAATATGATTCCGCAAACTTAAATTTGAAAACAATTTTAATTTGAGATAAAGAAAAGATGCTACAGAATTGCTGTGATACATGCATGCATGAATATTAACTTTGCACCATTTTCATACTTAGATAGTAGGCATTCTGATGTAGAGAATGCAAAGGTTCCTCCTTATAGGCACCACACATCTAAGGTGTTGCCTTCTTCTGTCATTATTGTAAGACTAGAATTGCTGCAGGACATCATAATGAAATTTTATGCTATAGTTACTAGAGACGCAGTAAAGTGTTTCATTCTGGGTTCCACTACTTGACAACTCTATGCTAAATATAAAATTGGCTTCTCCTGGACTAGATTTTTATTGTGAGACTATTTTACACTATTGATACTTAGCCTATTGTCGTTGCATTCATGATGTATTATAATTATAGTAAAATTAATTAGCTTATTCTACTTAGATTAAGTGTTTGAGGTTATGTTTGGTCATTATGAAAGATTGTCATTATCCTGAATAATTGTGTTTTGTTGCATTTGGTGATTTGTGTGAAACTCTCGGTTCTTTCTTAGCCTTTAAATAGGGTGACCACTTGTCCCCGATTGTCTGGTAGAGTTCCTGAATTTGAAAAAAATTCCGCTTCCGGGACAATGAAATGTAAAAAAATGAATGAATGAAAGTAAAAAAAATAACAACATGAACAAATATGGACCTATTCAGGTATAACAGAGGCTGATAATATTATGTCTATGACATCAGTCCTTCATGTGGCAGAGATAGTCCTTGCGCTGCAGAATCTGAAGCTCTTTGTGGGTGTCCCTTACATTCCAGTTTGTTTGCGTCTGTCTTGAAAAAGTGGTGATCCTGTCAGTCACATCTGAAAACAGCAAAAACATGCACCACAAGTTTCCAACCGCTCTATTCTAAGAAGTTAACTAGTGAGTGTGGCTTGCTAACAACTGACATATATTTTCGCTAGAAATGAAATTGTCTAGTTGTAGTCCTTCTACATGTGTTATAATGGTACGATGTCTCATAGTACTGCTCATAATCAAGTGCCAACCAAGAAAAAACTAAACAAATATCAACATAAGAAAACGATATGTAATAAAACGTGAAGTAACGGTTCCATTTCATAGATAATTATTAATTGACATGCACTATTAACCCCTTTAGAGTGGAGGCCGAGCATAGTTCGAGAATTCGTGACTTTTGGTTTTAAAATTCGTAAAAATTCGCGAATTTTTGGTCTTTTTTAAAATTCGTAAAAATTCGTAAAAATTCGTTGGCCATTGTTGGACCTTTTCACATTGACAGTGGCGTTTTGCAAAAACAGCGTAAGCCTCATTAACAACAAATGTGATGACGTCATTATTTGTTGTGTTAAGCTTCTGCTTAGAATGTAATGTAAAATTCGTTATAAAAGTTTATTACGTAACGAGTTAATTTAGTTTAAATCTAATTTCTTAAAGATGAAAGAACATGGTCCGGAGTGGAAGTATGTAGTAACTTTGGAGGAGAATTAAAGGGTAATACAAAAATACAGTGTTGTTTTTGTGACAAGGTATTTGTTGGTTGTTCTGCCCGAAATCTGGAGCATTTGCTTGGCGAAAATACAGAAACCAGAGTCGAGTGGGAGCAGTGGGCTGTTCCTGACTCAGAATCAGAGGACGATGAAGTAGATTAGTAGAAGACACAGCTCGGTGAACGTTGCCAACCCTTAAGGCCTTAACCATGTTTTATTGCAAGCTGTGTCATTATATAACTCGTCACTCTGGAGCTGAGGCTCCGGTGGTGTTTCGTTCTGCTGACTGACACTCACAGTGACACACCCCAACTATGATAGAATTCGAAGCTCAAGACAACGTAGAACAGTAACTGAATATCAGTAGGCCTACTGTTGTGTTGCTAGTCAGCTATCTTTTACGGCTGATCATTTGTTTGATTGCCTGTGACATTGACATTTACTTGCTTATAAAGTTGAAAAGTAAACAAATAATAAAATTCGTTGCCATGGCAAAGAATTCTATTATTTTATTATTTCACGAATTTTAACGAATTTTAAAACTGCAGTTTTAAAATTCGTTAAAATTCGTGAATTTAAAAAATTCTTAAAATTCGTAAAATGCGAATTCTCGAACTATGAGGCCGAGTATACTTAGCAGAAATTTGGTTAACGCATTCTTGGAACTGTCCCTTGCCATTATTTTTAACTGGTTACTCAACTACGAATGGAGAACAGTCACTCTATTGTATTGAGCAGCAACGAAATTGTCTTCTATACTTTAAAACACTAATTTTGAGATTTACTATTAATTTTATCTATCAACCAATCAACGATTTATTGAAACCATTGTTTACCAATGATTTACAAAACCATTGTTTACAGATCTAATGTAATTGAATTGCCAGTTCATACACAGAATAGATAAAATAAGAGGTCCAGAAGGGATCTTCCCGCCAATTAGGGATGCCTAAAATAATGCACATTGATAATAAGTACGGCCTAATAGGCCTAGTTGTTGAAACAAATAATCTGAGAAGACGCGCACAAGAAAATTTAGCAATTAAAACTAACTAAACAGTAGACAAAGACGCAAAAGAAATAACAGTTGAGTACCTCTAATCACAACTCCACAACTAAAGGGCTACTCCACTCACGTGGAATACCCAACCGGTATGTGGCTCCCGCCTGTTGATACAAATGTAATGACAGAAGTAGGCTCCCGCCTCGTAAAATCATAAGATAATCTATAGGCTTCTGCCTCGTGATAACGTAAAAGTAATATACAGGCTCATGCCTCTTGATAACGTAAGACAATGTACAGGCTCCTACCACGTGAAACGTAAAAGTAATATACAGGCCCGGCCACGTGATGACATAAGACAATGTAGGCCTACAGGCTCCTGCTTTATGATAACGCAAAAGTAACATACAGGCTCCAGCCTTGTAATAAAGTAGGACAATAGCTATATAGGCTCCTGCCTCGTGAGAACGAGAAAGTAATATATAGGTTCCTGCCTGGTCATAACGCGAGACAATGTGCAGTCTCCTGCCTCGACATAACGTAAAAGTACTATACAGCACCCTGCCTCGTGATAGCCTAGGACAATGTACAGGTTCCTGCCTCGTGATAACTTAAGACAATGTACAGGCTCCTGCCTCGTGATTACACAAAAATAACCAATAGCCTCCTGCCGCGTGATAACGTAACAGTAATATACAAGCTCCTGCCTCGCGATAACCTAAGACAATGTACAGGCTCCTGCCTCTTGATAACGTTAAATTAATATACAGGCTCATGCCTCTTGATAACGTGAAACAATATACAGGCTCCTGCCTATTGATAACGTTAAAGTAATATACAGGCTCATGCCTTTTAATAACGTGAAACAATATACAGGCTCCTGCCTCTTGACAACGTTAAGAGGCTGCAGCCTCATGGAAACGTAAGACAACATACAGGCTCCTGCCTCGTCATAACGTAAAACAATATACAACGTTAAAGTAATGTACAGACTCCTGCCTCTTGATAACGTGAAACAATATACAGGCTCCTGCCTCGTGATAACCTAAGACAATGTACAGGCTCATGGCTCGTGATAACGGTAAAGTAGCATAATATACAGGCACCAGTCCTGCCTCTTGATAACGTGAAACAATATACAGGCTCCTGCCTCGTGATAACCTAAGACAAAGTACAGGATCTTGCCTCGTCACAACGGTAAAGTAATATACAGGCTCCTGCCTCTTGATAGCATGAAACCTCTTGCCTCTTGATAACGTGAAACAATATACAGGCTCCTGCCTCGTCATAACGCAAAACAATATACAAGCTCCTGTCTCGTGATAACGTGAAACAATATACAGATTCCCGCCTCGTCATAACGTAAGACAACATACAGGCTTCTGTCTCGTGATAACATACGACAATATACAGGCTCCTTCCTCGTGATAACGTTAAAGTAATATACAGGCTCGTGCCTCTTGATTACGTGAGACAATATACAGGCTCCTGCCTCGAGATAACGTTAACGTAATATACAGGCTCCTGCCTCTTGATGACGTGAAACAATATACAGGCTCCTTCCTCGTGATAACGTTAAAGTAAAATACAGGCTCGTGCCTCTTGATGACGTGAAACAATATACAGGCTCCTGCCTCGTGATAACGTGAGACATTATACAGGCTCCTGCCTCGTGATAACGTGAGACATTATACAGGCTCCTGCCTCGTGATAACGTGAGACATTATACAGGCTCCTGCCTCGTGATAACGTGAGACATTATACAGGCTCCTGCCTCGTGATAACGTGAGACATTATACAGGCTCCTGCCTCGTGATAACGTGAGACATTATACAGGCTCCTGCCTCGTGATAACGTGAGACATTATACAGGCTCCTGCCTCGTGATAACGTGAGACATTATACAGGCTCCTGCGTCGTGGTAACCTAAGAGAATATACATCGATGGTAAATGGAATGGAAAATTGAGAAGAGGAAGACCAAGAACGCTGTTCATAGATTGGAGAATGAAGAAGGACGGCTACAGAATGATGAAGAAAAAGGCTCAACACCGAGAAGAATGGCGCCGTTGGAGACATGGACCTGCCTGAGGGCATAGAACCGAAGAAGAGGAAGATAGACCTAGAGGCTCCTACCTATTAATAACGTAAAAGTAATATACAGGCTCCTGCCTCGTGATAACGTAAAAGGAATATACAGGTTCTTGCCTCGTGATAGCGTAAAAGTAATATACAGGCTCCTGCCTCGTGATAACGTAAGACAATATTAAGGGCTCCTGCCTCGTAATAACGTAAATTGTAATATACAGGCTCCTACCTTGTGATAACGTTGACCTGCACTTGTTAGCAGAGCCCTTGCCCCATGTCTCCTTTTCGCTCACTATCCGGGATCTCGGGGTGACAATATTATTGACCAAGAGCTTACATTTTCTCAGCATGTTAATTTGGTCACCCGGAGTTGCTACTACCAGCTCCGTCAGTTGCGTGTTGTAATACGGTCCCTTTCTTATGACGCGGCGGCTATCCTTGTTCACGCTTTTAGCTCCAGTAGAGTTGACTATTGCCGCTCTGTTGTCACTGGACATCCATTGGCTCTAATTGGGCAGCTTGACCTGGTCCTTCGCTCTGCCGCTCAGCTCATTGCCCATATCCCAAAATATGCACCAGTTTCAGCTTATATGCGTGATGTCCTGCATTGGCTCACTGCCTCGCAGCGCATCTCCTATAGTATTGCTTCTCTTGTTTGGCGGTCTCTCTCTGATGAAGCTCCATCTTACCTATCTGATCTCTGCTGTCCGCTCTCTAGCCTAATGTCCCGTCGAGTTCTACGTTCTGCAACTGGGGGTGAGCTGTTGGTTCCTCGGTCCCGCTCCTCAGTTAAACAGCGTCGTGCCTTTTCAGTGGCTGGCCCCTCTATGTGGAATGGAATCCCACCTTCTTTGCGCTCTTTTCCACGAGGAAGTTCACCTGTTTTCTACCGCTTCCCTTAAGACTTCTCTTTTAAACCGTGGCTGGACTGGGAGCACCTCTGAGTAGGTTTCTTGAAGAGGCGCAATATAAATTATCAAAATGAATGAATGAATGAGTGTAAAAGTAATAATACAGGCTCCTGCCTAGTGATAACGTAAAAGTAATACAGGCACCTACCTGCTCTGTTCACCGGAAGTAATCCTGGTTGACACTTTTCACCTCTGCCACCCTTATGCGTTCGTAAACAGTAATAGCATAGTCTTGACTCGGATCTTCTTTGGAAATCTCTTTATTTTACGATTACGACTGCAGAGCTGAAACGTCATCTTTCATTGTTGTCACTTTGAAGAATACTCCGTATAACTGAATCGGAGACTGATCAATTTCCAAGTGTATCGTCTTCTGAGCTAAAGAAATTGCACGAAAGAAAGTAGGCCTAATTGTGTTGTAATTATGACAATATATAAGGCAGTGTGAATAGCAAGCTACTTCTAGGATGCTTTACATGGTCAAAAGCACTGTTAGCGCAAATGCTGAGTTAATACATCACATGTACAATTTAAACTGCTTTTTAAAATCATAAAGGCTTTTGGCTTCCTGATCTAGGTGCAGGAAGACTGTTCCAGGCACGTGGGCCAACTACCCGACGGGCCCGATCGCCCGTTTTTTAAGTTTTTGTTGCTGGTACAAATGTAACAGTGGACTTTGATCATCACAACCGCTACCTATCAGTGGCCTGATACTGCCTGTGAGGTAGCGTGGTGGGCATTTGCTCACACACTTTCATTACCATACCATACTGTGGCAATACAGAAAAGGCGTCACTGCAGCAACGGATTTGGCTCAGGGTTAAACGTTGCACGAGATTGCCAAGTCACATCCTGTGTGAGAGACTGAGAAAAGACCCTAGCTGTCTTCGGATTGCTTAGCTGGTCCTCAGAAGTCACGTAATGTGTGACGTCATTTAACGTTCTTTGTCATGGAAAAAAATAGAGATCGAGAACCAAGTTCTTTGGCACGATAGCATCCGTATCAGTGACGAAAGAGATGCGATGTAAGTTGTCAACCCTGTGTGAGGAAGAGCATCAGATTAATTCTGACTTCAATGAATTGAGTTGCAATCGATTACATTTCATCCAGTTAGAGATTCACAAATACAGAATATCGCGCCCGTGTTTGGCGGTAGTCAGTCGTATTCGTTAAGCTCGTGTGTGTTCTCCTATTTTACTTAAGTAGACCCATTGAGACGGAGCGCAGAAGCTAAACGTAGGTGAAATCAGAAGCTATAGGCCTAGATCTGTGAGTCATCTGCTTCGATATATATAATTAAGATGTCGGAAGTATAAATGAGGAAAGAATGGGTCCCACGACTGAGCCTTGAAGATCTCCACAAGTGAGGATAGTTATCAAGGAAGAGAAGCCGACTTGGCGGACAAACTGCTGTCTGCCAGTGAGCTAGGACGTCTTTTGACATGATATCAATATTAATGACTTACGATATGACTTGATTACCGTCGACAGCTCTAAAAAAATTAACTTGCACAACTTACATTTTCGCTTTTGAAATGCTTCTTTCTCTACTTCGGTCCGGCATGACGCTGGAATAGGAATTGACTTTCTGCGATCTGGTGAAGACGATAATTATGTCGAACATTCTTGTATTGTCTGCACCAGAGTTTTTCAAACTGTGGTCCGCGGACCCCTGGGGGTCCGCGAAGGATATGGCGGGGTCCGCGAGAGCGTTCTGAAAATAATGTGATGCTAAACACTGTATGGTTTTATCATTAACAGCCTGTGTTTTCAAATTCATACGCTACTTACATGTATAGTGTGCCTGTTACTGTATGATCCACAAGGATCCAATTAGGTATTCGATCACACCAGTTTTGTGATGCTGCTGATAGTTATTCTTTACGTACTAGGGCCTACAGTGACGTAAATAAGATGTAGGCTTATGGTCACGTTACATTTCTAGCCTAATAACACGTGTGTTTTTATAAAAAAATTAATATAGGGCCTATAATTTCTGCTAATCGACTGCCAATCATTTCTGCACCCAATGTAAGCGCGATGTATTTGAAGCCTTCATCAGAAGTAGGCATATATAGACCCCTAACTAGATTCCATTTTAAAAGTTTAAGATATTCACAAAACAAACTTTGAAAGTCTACAAGTGTTTCATTTAGAAAATCAGCACTGAATATATATGAGCCTGATTGTTTTTTCCATTGAAGAAACACCGAAGCTCTAGCTAGGACTCTATAGGCTAGTTGTTTTTACATAAACGCTATATTTTCTTATAATTGTAACTCTGGACTGACTTGGGTTTTCTGAAAAACACACTTGCTCTATAGTCTATACTCTATAGGGCCTAGCATTAAGTATTACAAGACATAGTTAGCTAAAAATAAATGTCAAAAATGGACCCTAGTGGTTCCTCCAGGCTTCATTTGCAATATGCTGGTCTATTTCCGGATTGTGTACTCTGGACTTTTAGAATTAGAAATTTGTGGAATTCGCCTGGTTTTAGCCTTTAGATGAACGATAATACAGAGTTTTGCAAAGCATATCCCTATTTCGTTCACGTTCGCTGTTATGTGCTAACTATATAATTTTGCTGTTATGTGCTAACTATATAATTTTGCTGTTTGTATTATGGATAACTTTCTGAAACGTAAGAAAACAGTGCTTAGGCCTATCCAAACTAGCACCAATTACGGACAGTTTTTGCAAAGCAAAGCAAGCACATCCCTCTCGCTGACATTACTGGCTTTTGGCGAAACCGATGTTATTCATTTCTTTTAAAAATGACTGTTCCATAGTAATTGCAGGGAGTTAATAACAATTTATTTAGTGTTACTTTTTATATTATAATAGTCCTCAGCGTCATAAATAAGCAAGCGTGTATTGTGGAAATAGTCTATCTGCCTGTTATTTTTTATTAAATTTTAAGGATAGGGGGCTAAATTCTGCTTTGTAAATACTGGGGTCCGCGAGCTATGCCTAGAAAAAATAGGGGTCCCTGGTCCAAAAAGTTAGAAAACCTCTGGTCTGCACCATACGCCGCTCGCTGTCTGCCAAAGCTGCTTCTTCTCTAATGCATGCATTCGTGTGCACTAGGGTCGACTTGAGGAATGTTTTCTAAGCAGGCTTCCCTTTCTCTGATTAATGAACTTCAGTCGGTTTTAAGCGCTGCGGATCGGCTAATACATTTTGGCAGAGCATCACTGGTTGCCATTGCGAAAACGCATTGAGCTGTAAGATCTTTAAGCTGATGTTTAAGCGCCTTGACGGTTATTCTCCATCTTATAACGTTGAAGCTATAGGCCTACATAGGAAGGACTAAAATAAGAAATGCCAATTATTGTAAGGCCATGATAATATATTATGACGTCACAATATATAAAGAAGTCGACTGGTCTCCTGTTTTAGACGCATGTAGTAATGGAGAGGCGGATACAGCATATGACTTATTTAAGTTATTTATGGGAAATATACAGATATTTATAATGCGGCGTTCCCACTAACCCTAAGAAAAAAACCGACGTTCGCACTATAACCACCCTTGGATGAGTCAAGGCCTACTTAAGGCTTGCAATAAGAAATATGCACTCTACTTAAAATATCTTTAAAAACATCAAAATCCAGCCAATAAAAATAGATTCAGAAACAAGTTTAAAACGATAAGGATTAAGGCGGAAAAGAATTATTACTCAGCGGAATTCTGTAAATATAATTGTAATCTGAAAATGACATGGAGTCTAATCCGTTCCATACTAGTGATGGGGGTGCAGTAGAAAATAATCGACTCACTTAGAATAAGTGACAACAAAGTAGAAGATCCGTCAGTTATGGCCAATAAATTTAGTAATTATTTCACGAGCATCGCGCACTCGCTTGCTGGAAATGTAGGCCTACCGCAGTCCAAATTTACCTTTACGAGATACTTAACCCCCCACCTAACTCGTTTGCCCTCAATTTAACGTCTCCTGATGAGATATTGGTTATAAGTAGCTCTATTCGTCCCTCTCATAGCAACGGAATCGAAGGAATTGACACATGCATAGCGAACGCTCATATATAACCGAGATAGCTCCTATTTTATCAGAAATAATTAATTGCTCTTTTTCTACGGGTGTAGTCCTCCGATCTATAAAAATAGCAAAGATTGCCCCAATCTATAAAAAGGAGAAAAGCACGATTTAACCAACTATAGGCCTGTTTCTATTCTTCGGTATTTCTCGAAATTTTACGAAAAATTAATGTGTATTACACTCTATAACTTTAATGAAAAATCCGATATTTTATTCGAGAACCAGCAATAGATGGCCTACTTTAAAGTTTGCCATTCTCGTTCGGCTTGCTGGGCATTAACTCAATACTCGATCGGTGTTTCTTGCAATATTTGTGGCAAGAGGCGACGTTTGTTCTTCTACAGATTCTAGTGCTTCCCTTAAGTAAGTAAGTAAGTAAGTAAGTAAGTAAGTAAGTAAGTAAGTAAGTAAGTAAGTAAGTAAGTAAGTAAGTAAGTAAGTAAGTAAGTAAGTAAGTAAGTAAGTAAGTAAGTAAGTAAGTAAGTAAGTAAGTAAGTAAGTAAGTAAGTAAATTACGTCGCATCTGCACCTGGAACAAACGGTAATGAAAAATAGAATCGCCCAGGGCTGTAGTTGAGGCTATACGCTGGTATACAGCGTGTACTCACCTCTAGAGACCACATACTCACCTCACAAAATATTTGTACTCACCTCTAATTAGTTTCGGAAGTTTCAGAGTAGCGTATTTTCAGCAGCGATCTTCAGTGAAACCCGAAGGTCTTCATTCTTAGAAAGAGGTGCGTCAAAAGAAAAGCATTGTCAGAGGACTCTGTTGATGGTTTGCAGGCTATGGCAAGTATTATTTTGCTTGGATGCATAATATTACGACACAAGTCCTGAATTTATCAGACCCATTCCACACGGATCACTGATATTGGTCTCAACGTCTGAAACCACGGATGCTAAAACAGTGCGAATCATCACGAAAGAGACGACGTGTTAAATTTCTGCGAGAGTTTTACTTCAATATTGGAACATTATTACAGTTTGTAAAATCCAGATTTTCCATGGCTGGGAAGAAGTGAGAAACTCTTCATGCAAACAAGCTGAACTGGACAGGACTTCTTAACTACTTTGAAATTGGGGCCTATCGATTTGAAATGGGCTACGAACGAATAACATTTCGTTCAGAAAACACCGTAAGCTTCAAGAATATTATTTGTTTTCGTCATTAATAATTTATATTCATTATATTGTATAATTGCAGCATTGCGACGTTTTAATTATTTACTAGCTGTTACACCCGTGAAAAATCACGGTATATATAAAAAAACAATTATTATTGCAGTGATAACAATAACGTCATATTATAGGCCTATAGCCGTCGTCAAGACAACCGTCAAGACAACCGTCGCCAAGGCGGCAGTATAGTGACGTAACAATAGTGTTTGTTTATGGGACAGACAGACGTACAACGGTTATTATGTAAGTTGATATAAAATAACACGTTTTGTGACGTCGTTAGCTTTGCACTATGTTTTATGAAGAAACACAAATATGCAATACACGGAGCGTTAGAAATTTTCAGTTAGATATAAGAGCTATCATTATGTTACTGAATCGTTCAGTCAGGTAATCGACCATTCTATCAGTCAAGTCAGCCGATAAGAAAGAGATCTCCTAGCGTTTTATTCTTTAGATGAGTGCAACGCTGGAAAGTGGTCGACGCTGTTTGAACACATAGTTTTTTTCTGTTTTCCGGTGAAGTAGGCCTAATTGTTATTCAGAGACGCAAATGTCTCCGATACGTACAGAGCTTCCATAGCCACGATGCAGACGAGATGGATGGCAGGTTCAATTAATTAATTAATTAAACTCAGTCCAGGTGCAAATACTTTAAGCTTTCCCTCTTTCAAAGTACCCCCGGTAATCTGAAATCGATTCCCTATTACCCCAGGAGTAGCCTGAATGCGATTTCAAGTTACCCCTGCGCTGTGTACAGTACCCCTATCTGATTTAGCTAAAATTATAAATTCTCATGCTTACAACTCATGATGCGTTTATTGAATAAAACATATGAAACGTACAAGATTGAAAGTTAGTCTCAATATCGGAAAAAATTAAATATGCGTGTTAGCTGCCCCCATATCTTATGATAGCACAACAGGTTGTTAGTTCACATGAATTATTATAATGGGTATCTCAGAAAGTAATACGGGCAGTTACCATAACATTTTGTTAATGTGAAAGATTTGCCTGTTTCATGTGTAGGTCCCTAGTTGATGTGCGATCTAGCCTAAAGAGAAAGATAACTTAATTCACATGCATATAAGCATTTATGGCTAATGGGTATCTCAGTAAGTAATGCAGGCAGTCACCATAACATTTAGTTAATGTGCAAGAGATGCATGTTTCATATGTAGTTGATGTAAGTGTGATCTTGGGTAATGACAGTTTAATGATAAAATTTAAAATTGGCAATTATAATTATTGTAAAGTCGAAAAGTGGCTCCATTGATTTGAGGGGTAATCTGAAATCGATTTCAAGTTACCCCCGGGGGTAACTTGAGATCGATTTCAGATTACCCCTCCCCCACACACTAATCTGAACACGGTTTCCACTTATCGGGGGTAATGTGAAGTGGGGTAATCTGAAATTGCTACACCAGCGCTTTGAGAATATCCTATTGACCTATTCAACCAATCAGCACTGGTCTGTTGCCATTTTCTTTCTTATCGACATGGCTGTCTATGCGTAGGCCTATGTAAAGTAGAGGTTTAACAAAATTCTAGAAAATGAGAGTCAAACTATTTCTTGTCGTATTTTTATATATGTCAAATATTATTAAATTGTCAAAATATATTAATGGACTAGTAGATTTATCTCAAAACTCGGAAGTTTTAAAGGGATATTTCTTTGTCAGCATCTGTTGAGGAATCTGTTGAAAAGTAAGTTTAATTACGACTCTACGTGTAAACAATAACTATTTGAATTCCTCCGACGATCAATTGCTTCTTTTCTTCGTCGTAACACAATCTCCATGGTCTGTGGGTCCTCGTTTCTTCTTCTTTTATTGGACAAAGAATTCGATTCCATGTAAGATCGGAATCCAAGAGAATCACTCTGTCTTTCCCCTCGTCAGCCAAAAACACGCGATCGTCTGAGTCTAGTGACAGATAGATAGGATTTTGATTTTTCAGTTCTTGTGTTTCATTTGAAGGAATAAAACGGCGGATGACCATCTGTCCATCTCTCGTCAATTCACTCACGACCCACATTTTCTGCACGTCAAACCACGTGACCCTTCTTCTCCCACTTAACCCACTCTCTCTCTTTTCCTTTTTTTCCTCCCACTTGTGAAGGATGATGAAATTCTCGTCGGATGTTTCAGCTGCATGACGAGGGTCTTCAATGTCTCTTGGTAAGTGAATGGATCGAAGAAGTTCTGCGTTTGTTCTATAGATCCAGAGAATTGACGACTTCCAGCTGACCACCAGCACATGACCATCACTGGACACTGACAAAGTGTATGGCTCATTAGCAGTGGTCAGCCATTTGATGATTGTGTGTTGGTCATCTGTCTCTCTTGTAATCTTCCAGACGTTGTTCTCGTTCTCAAATAAGTCAGAGACGTAGAGACAATTTTGCCTCTCACTAGATCCAATGTCGATGGGATATTTAATCTCATATAGATTGATTTTCTTCTGTAAATTAAAAGGATTTCGATCCTCAAAGACGCAAATTATATTTGGATAAGAGGATTGACAGAGGACGTAGATTTTATTTCGCAGTTTAGTCACTCCAAACGCTTCTTCAATACGTCGCAGCTCGATTCTCTTAGTGAATTTTATTGAAATTGGACACACGACTAAAATAAAACAAAATAATCAGTAATATGGAAATAATTGACTGCTAATAATATATTTCCTTTTTATATATCGATATTTATATTATAACGGACTCCTGATATTTAGTGTATTTTCAGTTTTTGATAATACACAAACAAAGAAATCAAAAACTGAAATATAATTTATATTTATTTTAATTATGTAATTAGAATTAAAGTGCATCTGGTAAATGTTTGATCATTCAATGCCGGTTACTCACATCTAAAGAAAACAAAAATTACTAGTATATTAGTAATTAGATATTATATTCTTTCATTGTGTTTCTATTATACTACTAGCTGTAACCCGTGAAAAATCACGGTATGTAAATTTAGTTTAGAAACTTTAAATGTGCTTTCCCAGCTTACCTCGATCCCTGTAAGCCCGAGAGCCTCGCAGCTGGAGGCAGCGGCCTTTGTCCGCTTTCGTCTGTAGCCCAAAGAGAGAGAGAGAGAGATAGAGAGAGAGAGAGAGAGAGAGAGAGAGAGAGAGAGAGAGAGAGAGAGAGAGAGAGAGAGAGAGAGAGAGAGAGAGAGAGAGAGAGAGAGAGAGAGAGAGAGAGAGAGAGAGAGAGAGAGAGAGAGAGAGAGAGAGAGAGAGAGGGAGGGAGGGAGGGAGGGAGGGAGGGAGGGAGGGAGGGAGGGAGGGAGCTTTCGTCTGTAGCTGAAAGGTTACGGGACAAGACATTCAAAATTGTGTTGGTAGGTAGGAATACGAAATAAGTGCAGTTGAAAACTTAGCTCAAGCATGGCGAACCATTTTTTAGCTGGCGTGCCAGAAAATAGTTCTTTTAAAAAGAAAATGGAAATTTCGCCTGCCAGACATTTTACTGAACCAATGAACACGGAATGAAGTACCCCAAAAAGTGAAAGCTAATATTAAGAAGTCATTGCATTATTTTTGGACGTGGCTGCTTAATAATGCGATTTATTCATATTTATAATTTTATATGAAACATTTTCAGTGTGATTTTTCTTACTGGACAGTATAGACGCCAGCTGTTTTATGTCAGGTTTGTATTTTGTTGTTTTAAGTGCCACGCATGCGGTACTTTATTGTATCATTGATTAATCTGTTACTAACGTCAGATTTCATGAAATTCTTGGTTGAGAAGAAAGATACACACATAACTTGACAGAAAAACGAAAAAATGCCAAATGCGACTGTTTTGAGTTGTTGAATGTGTCTGAAAGCGATATCCATGTTCGAAGAACTTCATTTTCTGCCGAAATATCCTATACTGTTCGATCAAAATGATCATGTTCGATAGTTTCCAGTTGCTGTCTCAAGTCAGCGAATTTTTCCTCCCAGAATGAAATTGACTCAATTTTTACGGTTTACCGCTAGTGTCAGCTATTGAATGCATTTCAAAAATAAAAGCCTAACAATTAGGCCTACTATAATATTATTTCATATGATAGTGAAGCAGAAAAGAAATTGCTCAATGTAAGAAATAAAGAAATATTAAAAGTATGAAAAAACGAAAGTACAGGCGGCGTGCCAGGTTGATGTGCCAGCTTGGGTACGCGTGCCATACGTTCGCTATCCCTGACTAGCTCATCGAATCTATTAGTCCTACTCTATATTTCTCTTTATTTATGTTATTTTAGTTACTTATTAATTTGCTGCTAACTGTCTCTTTTACTGTCTGTCTATCGTTTTGAGTTTGTCTGCTGCTGGTTTTCACTGCCAATATCTCGCTTCCGAACGTTTAACTTCATACCATTTCTCCTATCCAATTAGGCCTACATGATTTTTATTGTTCATTAGCAATACCTAATTTACTTGTTTTCAGTTTGACTACCGCTCCCTGCCAATAATGTCGATATATCTCACATTTGATCTTTTTTACATACTTTCCATCTCACTGCAAGTCTTTTCTTGCCTCTCTGCCTTTCCATCTTTTGTATATTTGTCTTCCACATCCACCTCGTGGTTTTTTCTAAGGTCTTGATTTTACTACACATTTTAGGTAGGTTTTGATGACGTGATGCCATCTGCTATTACTTCTCTTGGTAGATAGTTTCTCTCTCTATAACAAATATTTATCAAGACTCTCTTTCTGGGTCTCTATTTTCATTTAGGGCCCACTTTCATTCGACTCACATAAATGAACGCCATTTTCTTCAGATTTCTTGTCCGCTTCAATATCCTGATGATTTTGTTAATCAGCGCCGTCTTAGTCAGTTCATTCATGTAAACCCTATATTTTGATTAGGCCTACATGTTTTAAGTTTTCTTTATTATAATGAGTGCATAAAACTTGCCAACAGTTTTCTTGAATTGATTCCTATCGATGTTGATCATCTGTGTAGTGGATGGTTGATTATTTTCAAAGATTACATCTCTCAGCTGATTCGATTCGTACAGCCGCTGAATATGTTGAAGGGCTGCTTGTGAATGACACCAAATCCAAACGATTACAGTCTGTCTGTCCAAATGTGAGCTCGGTATATCTATGTCTTTCTCCCTCAGTTTATTGATGAGTGTATCAGTTTCAGGTGACCTTGGTTTGGTTCTGTTTCGAAGATCTTCGAGTTTTTGATGAAGTAGCTGTGTTTGCATTGATGGTGAACACTTTGCGCCACGAATTTGCACTTCGATTTTTATTACACCTAAAAGCAAAAACGTATTTCAAATGTCAAATTACTAACTCAGACGTAGTTTTTTTGCAGTTGAATTAAAAATATTCTTTAGGTTGTGGATACGCTACCATTTATGGAGATTTGTCTAATTAAAGCGAAATATGCAACTCGACATTTTCATACGGAACATTAGCATGCTTTTCAAATCAAAAGTCATCATTGCTCAGGTATTTATGACGTGCATATTCATGAATTCGCGTAAAAACGCAAACACCCGGACTGATCAATGTTACGATGTCAAATAATATTGAATAAAATAATACCCGGATTACGAATGTTATGGATGTTAAATAATATTAATAATAATAACCAATATGACAAAAAATCAACTAACACTACATTACTTTTCTGCTTTAGCTATCCATATTATTATTTCGCTATGATTCCCATGCACTGGCGTAAACTTGTCCAAAATATTGGGGGGCATTTTGTTATTCATTCTACGCGTGTTGCATTTAATGTACAATCCATCACTATTATCGGGGGGGGGGGTAAGTGCCCCGGCTACACTCCAGAGTCTACGCCTATGTTCCCCATGTTAAATTTCCATCCAGTTTTCTTCAATAAACGAAAAAATTATATAATATATATCAATTTCAACAGTCAGCGAGATACGTTATGATAAAAATTAGGGTGCAACAAAGTAGATGGCAGTGAACTAAATAGTGCGTACTGTGGGTCCAAAAATGGACTAAATCTATAGAGTTTCGTTGGACGTCGGAGATGAACAGCTGGAAATGTGAAGATGATGATAACTCAGCTGGCAGAATAAAGTGTCAGTAGAAAGCACAAGTCAGCAAGGTAACTCTATTCTATACAACAAAGCGCATTGGAGCAGTGCGACTAGCTTCAAGTTTAGCATATTTAGTTACTACTGAAATTATTTTAAGGCCGTGAGATGCATCTAACACAATTTTCTTAGTTGAAACCTATTATTTTTCCTTCAACCTCCAGTAGGATTTCAATGGAAATTACTTTCTTCATAGTGGCCATGACCGGGTGTCAGAATGGTTTTATTACGGTCCTTCTGAATTTAAGTTTGCCCTGAAAGTACCATATTGTGACTGTTTTGTATGAATGTTTCCACAATTTTCATTACTTGCGCTGAAGTTGTAACAATGGCTAGTAGGCCTACATGATAAGATATGCCGTAATTAATTATAAAAATTATTCAAGGTCTCTCAACGATCTTGATGTAATTCGAAGTAAATTCATATCTAGGCTACTATTATTAAACGAAAATAATAATTGTGGTCCTTTAGATAAAGTTTGTACTTTTAACCTCCTCCATTTTCTATGATCTTTGCCACTGTCTTCTGGTTGGTTTGTCGAAGACATTTGACGAAATTTGCAAACTCTGTTTCGTCGAGAGGTTCCACAATGTACAAAAGCTCTGCGTTCTTATCTCGGTTTGAACGTTGTCGTTGAATTAAGTGACTTTGTTCTTCCGTCATGCAGTTGAAAGACAGCAGTAAAGCGATTAACTCGTCGTTTGGTTGAATGTTTTCTAAGAGATAATTTCTATTGTTTCTAAGGATTGCAGATCTTTTCTTGGTTTTTCCATAGAATTCTAAAAAGACACAAATTTATCACTACTTTTGACTGGCATCACAGCTTCGTTACTTTCACAATATATCACCAGGGAAATATTTTTAACTGAAGTAAACAGAAAACACTGTTGCCTTTTTATTAAACAAATGTGATAAAATTTATTCAAGATGTCCAACTCGTCTAAATGCAAATACCTCGTATCTTTTTGACGTGCTGTGACTCATAAGGTACGAATTCTAAGTATGTTTTTTGACGTGCTGTGACTCATAAGGTACGAATTCTACGTATGTACCATGGACATTTATTTTGCGCCTGGTGAAACTATCGTGCACTATTTCATCACAAAATGCTTTTCTGAATAATCTAAAAAATCCTGCGTCACTTGCATGATACATTGGGTATTCTCGTCAGTGGTTGCTGGAGAGTGAAAGGTAAGATGTTACTGTGTATCAGTCCGTTTGAAATTTGGAATATTTGCAACCACTACAACAGCAAAACTGTTGTAGTGGTTGCTAACAAGAAGGAATTAGGAACACTAACTTCCGGTTGAACACGAAATGTTGCCTGTTAAAGACATAATATGCTGCCTGTTTTCCTGAATGGAATAAAGACCTGTCCAGACGCGTACCAAGGACGTGGAGACAAAGCTCGATGTCTGCCAGTGGTGGTACATCAGGAAGATATTGCGCATATCCTATACAGCGCAAGTCACCAATGCGGAAATATACCACCATAAGATGCAAACTAGTGTTGGAGATGATTCGGTTGTTTGGAAAATATAGTTGTAAAGGTGATGAAGACCATACCAGGGCCTTGCGATCAAAGCTTTTTTGACGCTCCGAAATGAATGGTGGACAACAATCTCGCCACAAATGTAGAAGCCGAGTTAACCACCTGTACCCGAGGCGGCTGACTCAGAGGAATGTCGTGGAAACCATAATACTCCATAGAGGAGCATCCCTCAGAGTCTCAGACAATGACAATGATGATAACGATGATGATCGGCCATGCCTATTTTCAATGACCTGATCGAGTGAGATCTTGAACTGTTGGTAATTACGCTAACAACTATATAATTACAATATTTGTAAATTGATATTAATAGAAAACATGAGGTTTATCTAGCATACTTGACAACTGCAACTTTATGCAAAGCTCTCTGACTAGAGCCACAGTAAAAGTACACAAATGTGGGCCTGATAAGTACGTTAAATGCTGCCCATCAGGAAAAAATCCAGTTTAAAATCTGTGAACATAGGAAAAGGAATTACTTTTAAATCATCTTACCTATAGGCCTAATTATCCGCTCGTTTGACTTGCATGAGGACAGAACTTGCTGGGCCAGGATGTGACAAATTAGCTCAAAAATAAATATTTTCATTTTGACGAGACTGGGTAAATTACATATTATTTGAATTTCAAGTAAACAATGCATAAGACTGTGTAACGAAACATTTAAAAATTGGTTTATTAACTAAGCTCTGTTTTTTTCTCGGTCACGTAACAAGGAACAATAAACGGTTGCAGTTATTCAGTTTGGATAGGTCCGAGTTGCTCAATAGCCCTAAAGTAGCCTGTAGAATTCCAGAATTCCTAACCAGATCAATCCTGTCCTCAGGCCTTCGGTCTTTCTCGCCTCAGATGGAATTCGTCTTAGCAGATCCTCTGGCTCTTCTTCCTGGTCTCCTGGCAAACGGAGCAGTAGGGCCTATGTTTTGTGACTGGCAGCGAGAATGGCTGTCATTCTTGGATGGTTAAAGGACGTTCAGTTGTACTGTCTACGAGGGGTTCCTGGAGGGTAGAGTCATCTGTCCTGGAGGGTAGAGTCATCTGTCCTGGAGGGTAGAGTCATCTGTCTTGGAGGGTAGAGTCATCTGTCCTGGAGGGTAGAGTCATCTGTCCTGGAGGGTAGAGTCATCTGTCCTGGAGGGTAGAGTCATCTGTCCTGGAGGGTAGAGTCATCTGTCCTGGAGGGTAGAGTCATCTGTCCTGGAGGGTAGAGTCATCTGTCCTGGAGGGTAGAGTCATCGTGTATACCAACGTCGACCGTGGTTATCTTCGATGCAACTTGGTGCACGAACTCTAAATAAGGTGTCAACCCTTTACTCTTGATGGTACTTCTTCGGTAAAGCATTTCTTGTGTGCAAAGACCCATTAATTATCATTATCCTCTGGCTCTTCTGGGTGCCTGTGAATAGTATATACTACGATATGCGCCTTCTAAATTACTAGATACGATACGGCACGATAGTATGAGTATTGTTTGCATGGGCGGCGATCCTGAGGAGGTCGAGGGGGACAAGACCATCCACCTTTGACAGTGGGGGGACTGACAGTGGGGGGACACGATATACAGTCCCCCTAAATTTCGAAGAAACACCAATAAAAGGTTACAAAGTTTTTTGTGAGCACGAAACAAGGTTTTCATCTCTTTTTTGACCAAATCAGTTCAAAAGTAGGCCAAGCTAACCATATGCGTGTCGATAATGAAACTCTGAGAGTTGTCAGATTATACCAAAATATTTTATCAAGTAATCCATGTGGTCGAGAGAAATAACCTGGAATGCAAATCTTGCGAGGCATCTAACCTTTCAGGTAACGCCAGATTGCCTTCTTGAACCGTTGTCTAGTAATTCTTCGATTGAAGCAAATGTCGACTGATATGAGAGACCTGATAACTTCTTCGTCTTTCAGCTTTGTTGGAGATTTCAAAATCAAATGTAAATAGGACTTTTGTAAGATAATGTCCAACATCTCTAGTGGAAGATCGTACAACTGAAATGAAAAAAATGATGCAGCGTTAACACTGGAAGACAAGACTGAATTTTAAGACTAGTTATTCTAGAATTTGTTAGCGTTACCTAAATCTTAAACTAGAATTTTTCAGGTTTACCGAAAATAAATTAGCTTAGCATAATTTCAACAGTTCAGAAAGGGAGGGATACAGAAAGACCTAAAGAGAGAAGAAGAGCGATTAAGGTAAAGGCTTTCTCAGCGCTGCTTGTTGAAAATGGTTGAAAAAGAGTGGGTGTGAGCGGGGAAATGAATTTTTCCCCGCTTTTGCGAATAAGAGTGAAAATAAAATTGAGTAGAGAAACAGTCTAGTCTCTTCCCGCCGGAAACGTTGAGTTAGCTGTCTCGTGCTCTGACTTTGAACCTTTAATGGCTAAGCCTCGCTTTAATAACACAGCATTGAGGAAATAATGAATAATTAACAGATAAGGAATACTAAGAATACAAGATTTAAGCATTTGGATAACTTCATTTAATTTTCTAGGTAAACAATTTGCTAGTTTCTTATGATAGATGAGGTTAGAATGTCGGACTTGGCTGCGTAAGGAAGACAAGGCTCAAAGAAAACAGCGATATACTGTATGTTAAGTCTTTACTTCAGACAAATTCTAAAGACTATAATAAACGTACAATTGTGAGTAATGAGAACAATCATCAAACACACTATCCTTGCAAAGATATTTATATTTTATATGGACGCTGACTGGGAAATGTCAAGATGTAAGTCCTTCAACAACAACGGAACTTACAACTGTATAAACCTTGCAGTTTGTACACTTTAACACCACTTCAAAAATGTTAGAAACAGGAATAGTCTAAATTATTTTGATCAGTCTAATATTTGATACAAAACGCCAAACAATTAAAACTTCTAAATTAGCGCAGAAATTATCCATTACAAGAGTTGAACACGTTTGCACTAGTATGAAGTATATTGCACTCTGTCAAAACTTACAATACAATACAATAGCCTGTAATTTGATGATGCCCTCCTTACAAATTTCAGAAATAAAGAAAGGAAACGTAACTTAGAAATATTAAGTTTTGTTTCTAAAGATATAATATATTCGTTTATTCAAAAATGCATGATGTCGCACAGCACCAAGATGCAGCTGAGCATGAAGGAATGATGATAAACGTAACAGACTAGGTGAATAAAACTGGGAGATGTGTGATGTGGAGAGAAAATGCACATACGCATTCTGGCTACCAGTGAGGCGCATTACATAACAAACGCTAGTCAGCAGCACTATACGGTGGATCAAGTAATTTTAATAAAAAAATCCGAATTTGTAATCCCGGAAATGCGGGATTTCACTTTTGTCAATCCCGGGATTACGGGATTTAAAAAATTCCAGGGATCCCGAAAATCCTTCTGGTGGCAAAAACTTCTATAATTGGCGCGGCTCCTAAAACATGAGAGGTCTCTGGGTTTCTGCCTCCTGCCAATGTTCGTAACAATTTTGTTTTAGATAAAAAAAAGTGCACAATCTTACCTTTTTGCTTGATCGAGCTTCATTCTTTTCAGTTGTATCATTCGGTAGTCTTTTATATTTTTCTTGTAAATAAAAATATGTAAAAGAAATTATTTAAATATTTTCATCATAAAATGTGCTCTACATTTCTCCAGTTTGCAAACAGTTAGTTTGTTACATCATTCGTAGAAAAGTCGAACTTTACGAAAAAAACCACATCGTTTGATTTTCGTGGTTTAATTGATATTAAACAAGAAAACAAGCAAATTGACCTACTTACAGAACTGCAAACTTGTGAGATCTATATTCAAGAATTGTTCCTTAATTTTTCAAATAAATCAGCCAGAAAATGCCAACGTTCGAACACATAGCATCAGTCCGAAAACAGATGCAATAGGCAAATATTATATTTCCAATCAGCTGCTTGTTCATACGCCACTTGATAAATAAAAATGTGGAAAGAAAAGAACGCTCATAAATATTGCACCTCTTAAAATGTGATGAAGGGATACTTTGAAGTAGATTTTCTAGTAAACGTATAGAAGTTTGAAGCTGCCATCTTATACACGAGGCGGCACGATGTGTCCCAGTTGGCTCAGATTTCACCATAACCAGTTTAGAACAATTCGTCATTAAACATTCAATACAGATGCTGGACTATTATAGCAAATTCTCGAAGCCATATTCGACATGCACTTTTTAGTCCTAGTTGAAACTGGTTGGTTGCAGTCCCCATCAACTCGAGAGACATGAGTGCTATTAAGGTTAACAAGAAGACTCTGGTTGTTTGGCACTTTGCCCGTCGCGATAAAACGATAAGTGTAAGAGACCGGTAGGAGTCCCGTTGACACATGGACCCGGATTGTGGAGGCAGATCCCCGTCCGATGAACGTCGGGCTATACAGCTTTGAGACGAGCCCTTAATGATGATGATGATGATGATGATGATGATGATGATGATGATGATGATGATGATGATGATGACGATGATGATGACGATGATGATGATAATGATGCCGATGATGATGACGATGACGCCTGCGACACAGACATGATGTCGCAGGCGGTAGTCCAGTTGCTATCGCCCTCCAGCAAAAGAATTTTTGACAGAGAAAATAAACTACTAACAAAACTACATGCACTACTAAACAGAACCACCTCAGTCGGAATAGGTTATGCTTCATAATGTGTGGCAAATAGCAACAGCAAAATCGCCTGCGTAGGCCTATAAGATGCTACATCGTTTCTTGAAGAAGCTAATGGCGATAGGTTTCGGTGCTTTCTGTTTCCTAAGGCTAATGCAGAGTGTAACACATCGATAGAACGTCCACGCATTTGCTGAAACTGTTTGTTGAAACTGGTGCAGTTTAATTGGTAACAGGCCTAATAAATTCTGTCCCCACACGAGAATGAGAGAGTTATCAGTCGGTGCACTACTTTCCCACCGATCATTTGCAATTTTTGCATATGAAATCTTTTTCAGTGAGTGCTTGTATTGAAGTTGATTCATTACGTTTACCTCTTGGACGAGCTGAAGAAATTCGGAGTTTACGTTTCTGGCGTTTACGATTACTTTCGTTATCGGTTGTCTTGTCTTTTCCTGCACAGGCGTCCATGATGCTCGTTTGCGGAAGTTAATCTGAAGAGTCCTTAAATTGATACTAGAGTTGCCTAATTTAAACGATGAGTTTTCAAATTATAAACGTTAACCTACTAAGAAGTTTCTGCATATAAGATATGGCTAATAGTGTATCACCGCAACTTTATGCTTGATCTAAATATATCAGTAGGCCTACATACACTGCACCTGTTTGCTTGACCTACATAAATTAACGCGCAGGAACCCTGCCGTAGATTCGCGCCGCATATTCGCGATTTTCAGCCACAGATTCGTTGTCCGCTACAGAGTCACCATCTGGCGGTGGACTATGTTATAGATCACTAAAACGTTCTAGCAATAATAGTAAATGGACGGACAGGAATACAGCAACTTTTTAATGCAAATTGGCCTATATACGCCTATAAGCCTACATATAGGCCTCTTAAGGGCCTATATGTGCGCCGTAATATATTCAAAGACACGAATACGCCTCAATAACAGCCACACATTCAAATAGGCCTGAACATGCGCCCATATGGCCAGACCTGCAGCCACAGATTCAACAAGACCTGTATATACGCCGACATAGCCAGCCACAGATTCAATATAGGCCTATATAAGCGCCCTAACGACGGCCACATATTGAACTAGACCTTTCTATATATACGCCAACATGGCTAGCCACAGATTCGCCGGAACCACCGCCACAGATTCAGTAGGCCCTATAGGCCTATATAAGCGCCCTAACTACGGCCACATATTCAACTAGACCTTTTTATGCGCCAACATAGCCAGATTCAGTAAAGTATATATAAGCGACAGACCTACAGCCACAGATTCAACTAGACCTTTCTATACGCCAACATAGCCAGCCACAGATTCGGTATAGTATATATAAGCGACAGATCTACAGCCACAGATTCAACTAGACCTTTCTATACGCCAACATAGCCAGCCACAGATTCAGTATAGGCCTATAAGCGCCAGACCTACAGCCACAGATTCAACTAGACCTTTCTATACGCCAATATAGCCAGCCACAGATTCTTCATACCCTAGTGAGCCTTTCTAGTTAAAGTAGATACATTTGGGGGGACCTTGTAACATATGGGGGCTCGTCCGGGATGTTACAAGGTCCTTCTAAATGTATCTAGTACGACTAGAATGGCTCACTAGGGTATGATATAAGTAGTTTAATATTTACACGATAATGTACAATTATACCTGCTCGAAGCCAGAGCGAACACAACCAATAGTCTTCAACAGTAGAACGACTCGGTAGAAACAAACGTACTAACACTAGCTCTGCACCTTAACAATATGGTCGCAGGCATGAAAGAGAAATCCCAAAAAGAAGTAACCTGCAAAGGGGCTTACTCTTAACTAAACAAGTGAGACTTGGTGCCCTAACAAATAAGTATCTCGTCAGATCCCAATACCAAGCTCATCGACAATCCTATAACAGTCGCTTCTATAATATTCACATGACCGCCAGATGGCGTTAGACTCAGTGAAAACTAGTCAAGCAGAACTAAACGAGAATGTTCCATCTCAACACTCCTACAGAGTACAATATCCTACATCCTTCTGTAAACCTTAAGTAGGAATATCTAACAATATATATATATATATATATATATATATATATATATATATATATATATATAAAGAGAGAGAAATAGAGGGGGAAGGAAGATCTGTCAGTGTGTGTGTGTGCCATCATTAGCTTCGTTCATTCTATGATTCCTCCTTGAATAATATCTGGTCCGTCTGTCCGTCAAAATCTACAGACAGTTACAGTGGCTGCAGACAGTGAGTTTGACAACATGATAGCAACCCTCCCCCACCCTTAATCCTGACCAACCCAACCTTCACAAAACGGATTAGTTCAATACAAGTCTGCAGTTTAATTATCTGGCAATTTCAGATGTAAGTATGTATTCTAGTGTGATCTAATCTCAAATTACTAACTTTAAATTTAATCAGGTTTAATTTTCAAATCAAATCAAATCAAATAGCTTTATTAGGACTAACACATTCAATAATAACACATCAATCAGATTATGCTGATGGTTGCCCATCCGGATTAAATTAAAGCATAAATTAAAGTTTGACACAAATGAACAAAAGGATATAATGACTAGTGTAATTCTAATGGGATGCCAGTAAGGGCGTTAGCCCGCTAAGCTGTGGCACCCCAGTGTCGCCGGCCGAGCAGCATAGACAAATGAGCATGAGATTTAGTGAATATGTTCCACATTGAATTATACCCCGTGATCGACCGAGTCGAACTGCTACGATCGACTTGGCTCGGCCGACGATCGACTCGATCGACTTTGTCGACTAGTCGACCTCTCGTCGACTCGATCGACTTGGCAAATAAAGGATCGACTTGGTCGACTTTGTCGACTTGGACTGTATCTCTTGGCCATGGGCCCGGGAGCCAAAGGTGTCAATGCTCACACAAGTTTTGGCTCTGTAGCGCCGAGGCAGAAGCATGCTCACACAACTTTTAGCTGGCGCTTTGTATTTGATGCTTGCTAAAGTAGTTATTGACTTATTGTGCTATATCAAGACGCGTTTCATTTCATGAATATATAGGCCATGTAGGCCCTATAATAAACTTTTCCACTGATTGTAAGAAAATGACAAACATTCTTATTGGTTATATCGGATATAATGTATAGGCCTAATTCTATCCATCTTAGATCTGTAATCTACTTGGCTGAGGTTAGCTTACGCAACTTTTAAACACTTTCCGAGCCACCTCTCTTGGCCAAAATCGAAGCATTCAGTCCCGTCCTAACATACAGATATTCGAACGTTTTGAGATCGTCGTTATAACTGACTGCAGAGCTGATATTTCCTGAAACTTGCGCATTTTTAACGCATCTTAATCTTTCCATTTTCACCGTAAAACTGTGAAAAAATTCTCTGCAGCTTCCACTATACGAAATCACCAAAAGGCTCATAATTTGCACAGAACTTCAAATCAGGTTAATACGGTAGTTGTGCGTTTACAAAGCATTACGTAATCGCATCGTGTGGGTCATTTTGTGAAGTAGCCGCAAAAATAGTAAGAAAATATTTCATAGTCGAGTTGAGTCGAGGAAACAACGATCGACTCGACTTGTCAAAACATATGATCGACTCGACTTACAAGTCGATCGAGTCGAAGAGTTTTCGACCGACTCGACTTGGCCGAGTTTCGATCGACTTGATCGACTGCTTTGATAGAAGGTGTGGCGCTTAGGCGTGAAACACCGAGTTAGGTCTGTTTCTGTTTATATTGGATATCTCAGTTCAGAAGTGTTCTTCTTCGCTCGTTTTTGGCTGCTATATCGCTCTCGGACTTATCTTTGCGATTCTTCATTCGGTTTTTAAAGTTTGAGCTTCTTTTGTACTTTATCTGACCATGATGGATATGCCTAGTGTGGTCTACTCTGGTGACCTATTTTGGTCGCTACGCTCCATTGCGTCTAGGATTACACGCGCTTCACGTAAGTCGCTGTTTAGCGCTGGGCTTTGGCGCCCTACTCCTACCTCCTTCTCAGCCCATTGCCTGGCTGGACAGTCAACTCGATCTACTCAACCGCGACCGCTTCAAACACAGCAGTGCCAACTGGCCGCTTCGCTGACTTCTTCGTCCCCTCCTCCTCCTCCTCCTCCTCCTCCTCCTCCTCCTCCTCCTCCTCCTGCCGCTTCTGCACCCGTCGCATAGCGCTCTCTTCGTCTGGCTACGTTGAATGCCAGATCTGTAAAGGAGAAATACGTCGCCATCGTCGATACCATCATCTCGCACGAGCTCGATGTCTTGGTGCTGACGGAATCCTGGCATCAGGCATCGACGGACGTTTCGGTTCTCCGATCTACTCCTCCGGGCTTCGCCTCCATTGATCGCCCGCGTCCTCCATCATCGTCGGACACTGTCTCTCGCGGTGGGGGCATTATTATATACTATCGTGATCATCTACGTGTTAAGACGATCGCCCTCTCCTCCTCCCCTGTCACCTTCGAAGCCCTCGCTGTATCTGTCTCATCCTCATGTGGGCCGCTTACTGTTTTGGCCATTTATCGCCCTGGCTCTTCATCTCCGCCATCCCTGTTCTTTGATGAACTTGGAACAGTACTAGAACAGTTTGCTCTTCACAATACGCAATTGGCTATTCTCGGTGATTTAAATCTCCATCATGAGAATGTGACATTGCCATCTACTCTGGAATTTCAACTGAACATGGAGCAATTTGGATTGGCTCAACATGTAACCACGGCGACGCATCAGGCAGGTGGCTGGCTGGACGTGGTTGTCACCAGAGACGACTGCACTCCGAGAGTTGAGGTATTTCCTCCGACCATTTCGGACCATGGGCTGGTCACTGCCATCATTCCGTTTCTGCACGAAACACCACTCTACGCCGTCAGAGAGATCCGGGGATGGCGACGTCTGGATCGTGAGAAGTTCGCGGCTGCCATCCTGGCTGTTCCAGCCTTTCAAGACCCAACTCGGTTCCGGGCTGAGCCTGCGGAGCTTCTCTTCGACATCTACCAACGTGAGATGACTTCTATCATCGACCGCCTACTCCCTCTACGTCGGGCAAGGATCCGTACTCGTCCTCTATCCCCCTGGTTCGATTCGGAGTGCCACTCCTTACGTCGTCAAGCTCGTCGTTTGGAGCGCGTGTTTCGCCGCAGTGGGCTCATGGTTGACAGAGCTGCCTGGGTGAAATTCGTTCGCACAATGCATCGTAGCTACAGGGACAAGGAGGGTCAATACTGGGAAAGCAAAATCAAGTCCAGTTCCGGAGACCCGAGACGATAATGGTCCACCTTCAAGGACTTGTTAGGGAGCACAGGAGCTTCCTCCTCGACGGCTCCTCCTCCGTTCTCGGCCGACGAATATGCCAACTTCTACGCCACTAAGATCGATGCTGTTCGTCGGGACACCGCTGACTCTCCTCCGCCCTCGTTCTCCTCGACTGAGTTCTCTTTGTCCACCCTTGCTCCAGTCACTGAGTCTGAGCTTCGCCGCCTCATTCTTGCCTCGCCTGCCAAGTCGTCGGAATTGGATCCTCTTCCGACCTTTCTCATCCAGGAGCAAGTTGAAACTCTCCTTCCGTACCTTACGATTCTTTGTAACTCTTCTCTACGTGATGGTGTCTTGCCGGCTTCACAGAAACGTTCCATCATTTTGCCTACCCTGAAACAGATAGGCTTGGATCCCTCTAGCCCTTCGAATTTTAGGCCAATATCGAATGTTGGCTTCATATCTAAACTAATTGAGAAACTTGTTGCTTCTCAGCTACTGACCTATCTAGACTCTAACAATCTTCTACCCTGCCGTCAGTCGGGTTTCCGTAAGGGACACTCTACTGAGACCCTCCTTCTTAGTCTTCTTAATGATGTTTACAGTGCCATTGATCGCTCTCAACTTACTCTTCTTGTACTTTACGATGTTAGTGCAGCCTTCGACACGGTAGATCATGATCTTCTACTGCGTCGCCTTTCTACCTCCTTTGGTATCTCCAACCTACCTCTACAGTGGCTTTCGTCATACCTATCTGACCGCACTTCGTCTACTGTCTTCCACTCCTCGCGTTCTCCTTGGATTCCTGTACCTGTTGGCCTCCCCCAGGGTTCTGTGCTTGGCCCTCTTCTTTATATCCTCTTTACTGCTGACCTTGAATCTGTTCTTGCTGCTAGTGCTCTTTCTAACCATTCTTACGCTGATGATCTCCAGTCCTATCTGCATTGCTCTGCACGGGATGCTCTGAGTGCTGTTCGCTTGATGTCTCGTGCAACTGACACTCTATCTGCCTGGCTTTCTTCCAATCGCCTGAGACTTAATCCTCTTAAGACACAGTACATATGGCTGGGTACTCGCCAGCAGTTAGCAAAACTTGACCTGACCCTTTTGGCTGCTGAATTTCCTCTAATACCATTTTCTACCTCTGTCCGGAACCTTGGTGTCATTCTTGACCAGGAACTAACCTTTACTAAGCACCTCTCTTCTCTGTCTCGCTCCTGTTTCTACCATCTCCGCCAGCTCAGGGTTGTTGCTCGCTCTCTCTCAGCCTCTGCTGCTTCAACTCTTATCCGTGCCTTTGTTTGCTCTCGTTTAGATTATTGCTCATCTCTCTACACCGGTCTTCCTCAAACCCGCATGTCCTTCCTTGAGAGGATCCTGCGGTCTGCGGCGCGCCTTGTTGGCTCCATACCCCGCTATGGTAGTGTATCCTCCTACATGCATCATACTCTTCATTGGCTTCCCATCCGGCAGCGTATCCTGTATCGGCTTTGCTCTCTCGCCTGGCAATGTGTATTGGGTATGGCTCCTTCCTACCTATGCTCTGTTTTCACTCTCTCTTCTTCTCTTACGGGTCGCTCAGCCCTCCGTTCCTCTTCTCGGGGCGACTTTATAGTCCCGTATGCCCGCACTGCTACTATGCAGCGCCGAGCATTCTCTGTCGCTGGCCCAACTGCGTGGAATGACTTACCACCTCTCCTTCGCCTGTCTCCTCGTACTCACCCGTCTTCTTTTTACGCTCTATTGAAGACTTTTCTCTTTGATCAGGCCTGGCTTGGGAGTGCCTCTGAGTAGAGCCCTTGAAGAGGCGCTATATAAATTCCATGATTGATTGATTGACTGACTCGATCGATCACGGGGTATACATTGAATGGATCAAACTTAACTAACTGTGTGATTGATATCTGAATCAGCTACGTTTAGATTGCAATAATGTACGCAAGGTCTGGGTAATTCAGCGCATTTGGAACTCAGCACATTTGGTCTTCACATTAGATATTCACCTCACTGTACCAACGACTATAACAAACGTAATCAGCACACCTGCTCCCAATAACCGCATGACACTTACACCCCCCGAGAACGACCAACCAGACAAAGCCAAACTATGAACCTTCCAACGACCAAGCCAGTAGGACAAAGCAACACCAAGAAGTTATTATACCGTAAATTTATGGGACATTGTGGATTGCTGTTTGGTTGATCAGATGTGACTTGAGCAGCGTTTTAAATATAAATTATGTAGTTGCGTTATTAATTTTAGTTCCATGGGAAGGGCACTCCATAGCGTGGGTCCTATACATTTGATAGAGAATCTCTTTGAATTTATACGTGCGAATTGAGGTCGATAATCTTTAGCCCTACGCGTATGGTGGGAGTGAATGGTGGAGCCAGTTACAAAGCAGGTTGGCATAGAGAGTGGAAGACACTTATTATGAAACCTATGCATAAATACCTACATTGGTAACTTACTTGTGATGGGGTTAGAATTTTGTGCAGGAGAAATTTATATTTCGTACTGTTTCTCCAGGGAACTCTGAAAATTACCAGAATGGCAGATTTTTGAAGTTTGATTAGGGGGAGTAAAGTAGATCTGTTGTTAGTACCCCAGAAGATATTGCAATAAGAAATATATGGGAACACAAGCGTGTAGTATAAGTTGAGTAGTAACTTGGTTGATAGGCAATGAATAATTCTTTTCAGTATACCAATATTTTTAGCTACTTTTTTATATCATATTAATATGTGGGATCCAGGTAAATTGGGAGTCAATCATAACGCCCAAGACTTTGTGGTTGTCACCTGTTCAATTGGATTACTGTTTATAGATATGGTTAAAGTAGGGGAGGGGTAGTTTTCTTTTTAGTGTGACATATTATATAATTAGTTTTATTTAGATTTAATGCTAATTTATTCGCCCAGAACCGGAATAAGTTAGTGATGAATTTGTCGCTTAAAAACACATTCGTATCATCCGCGAAGAGGATAAATTTAAACACTGAGGAGACTTTAGCTAGGTCATTTATATAAAGTAAAAAAAGGAGTGGGCCTAGAATCGATCCTTGGGGTACCCAACAGGTTATTGGTAAGGTGATGAAAGCGCTGTGTGGATTTGAACCTGTTGGGTTCTATTTGACAAATAGCTGTTTATCCACGCAAGTGTTATTTACTTTAATCTAAATCAATTTAATCTAACCTGACATGATTTCATCCGATCATCTCAGCTGCTGATTTGTTTCAATTTAACCATAAATTACCAAATCCAATGCAATGCTAAACAATGCAAACCAATTGATTCCTTTCCATTGTCTTTCATTTAATTCTATTATATTCTAACATGTTGTCGTATTCCACGAGGCAATATTCAGTGGTTGTTTCTTACAAAACTGAAGGAAACATTTGTAGTTTAAAGAAGTCCAATCCCAATACAAAGAGATTCTAACGTTGACTGGAGCCAGGGTCGTCTCCCCCCCACGAAGTCATTGGAGCAACTTCCTTTCCCCTCCCCATTCCTTCACTTCCCTCTGCTCCCCTTCCCTCCCCCGGCCATTGGATTGCAAATTCCAAAGCAGTCAATTGAAAAAAACACTCATGCATAGAATTTTTTACAGTGTTTAATTTAAGTGCATTAACTTAACAAACCAACGCAGTTACTTGCAACAAACAATTCAATCTTAATCCACTGGCAGTGAGGGCAAAGTCCATAGGCTAATTGAAAATTCTATTATGTTGTCACACTCACTGCCTGCAGCCACTGTAACTGTCTGTAGATTTTGACGGACAGACGGACCAGATATTATTCAAGGAAGAATCATAGAATGAATCAAGTTAATGATGGCACACACACTGACAGATCTCTCCCCCATTTCTTCGAAGGACCACTTGCTCCAAGGTTTCCATGGTGTAGACACCTCTGACTGCAGCTACTTGAATGTGACCGGCGTCAGTTTAATCGGCCACTAGGACGAAATTAATTTGTTTGTGTGGAATATTTGACTTACTGAGTAACAATATATACATAGATATTAAGTGTAGGTCTGATGCTATGGAAGTCTAACCGATTGTTTGATTATATCCAGTATAAGATCCTCCTTCTGGTTTCCAAATCCCAGCTACGGCTTGCCCCTAATACCTATCTGACCTTATGCGGCAACCTCTCTCTGCAACTTCTGCTCGTCCTTTGCGCTCTACTGGCCGTCTTGATCTCTTTGTTCCTCGTACTAGGACCACTCTTGCCCAACGTCGAGCTTTTGCTGTCACAGGTCCCTCTGCCTGGAATGGTCTTCCATCTCGACTTCGAACTAAACTCATGATGGGAATCTCCCCTGCATCTACTCGCTTGCTTAAGACGTTTCTGTTTCCACGGGGCTCATGCACTGAGGGCGCCTCTGAATAGTTTATACTGTAAGAGGCGCCTTATAAATTACTAGATACGATACGATATACTCACTATATCCAGCCCTTCGTCATGGACTATCGGCAGTAATGTAATCTATCTAGGCCTACTTGCAGCATAAAGTTTTTTTAATTTAACGCACTATGCCTTCTTTCTGTTTTTTTCAACAATATTGCCCACCCACACATCACATTCTCCTCCTCCTCAACATCCCACCACTGAATGCTGCCTGCTCACGCTGAACGCGATTTCTGGAGAGGAGCTGCGTCGCGTCATCCTCGCTTCTCCACCCAAGTCGTGCGAACTCGACCCACTCCCAACCTTCTTGCTTCAGGAGTTCGTGGATGCTCTGCTGCCTCTTCTGTTGACGCTGTGTAACCGTTCTATCAGCGAAGGGGTTCTACCGCCGACACAGAAGAGGTCCATTCTCATTCCTGCCCTGAAGGACGACGGCCTGGATTCAGCTGACCCTCTCAGCTACCGACCAATCGCCAATGTCTCCTTCTTATCCAAGATCATCGAGAAGATAGTGGCAGCTCAACTCATCGTCCACCTAGAGAGGAACAACCTCCTTCCATCATGCCAGTCTGGGTTCAGAAAATTCCACTCGACTGAAACCCTGCTGCTCCGCCTTTTATCGGACATCTACGGGGCTATCGACAGAGCAGAGTTGACTCTGCTGGCCCTATTCGATGTTAGCGCCGCTTTTGACACTGTAGACCACGACATCCTACTAAAGCGGTTGCATATTACGTTTGGGCTGGCTGGAAATTTTCTGGAATGGATTAGCTCTTTTCTCTCTGGGCGTTCTTTCAGGGTGGTGCATGGATTGACTAGGTCTCTGTGGGTCCCTGCCCCATATGGTCTGCCCCAGGGCTCCGTTCTTGGCCCCCTACTGTATATCATATACACCTCTGGCCTTTCCCTGCTCCTTGCGGATCATGGTGCCTTAGCTCAGCTCTATGCAGATGACACGCAGGCGTACATGCATTGTCCGCCGCATAATGCTGCTTCTGTTGTAGAGGCTATGGCCCAGACACAGTCTGATCTGGAGATGTGGATGGCGTCAAACCGCCTCCGCTTAAACCCTTCTAAAACTAAATTTATGTGGCTGGGTACCCGTCAGCAATTGGCTAAACTCAACCTTCCCTCTCTCTCCGCACAGTTTCCTGGCTTTACTTTCTCTGCCTCGGTCCGTGACCTTGGCATTCTATTGGACCAGGAATTAAGTTTTGCACCACACCTTCATCGCCTCAGCCGCGACTGCCTTTATCAGCTCCGTCAGCTTCGTACTGTCGCTCGCTCTCTCTCAGCAACAACAGCAACTACACTTGTTCACGCCTTCGTCACATCTCGTCTTGACTATTGCCTGTCTCTTTACTCTGGCCTCCCTTCTGCACGCCTAGACTGCCTTGACCGCATCTTGCGCTCTGCTGCACGCCTTATTGGCCAAATACCATATTTTGGCCATGTATCAGATTATATGCTGGAGGTCCTGCATTGGCTCCCTGTACGGCAGCGCATTGAGTACAGGATCGCCTCGTTTGGTTGGCGATGTCAACTGGGTCTCGCACCAAAATACCTGATGGATCTCTTCCGGCCTGTGTCTGCTTCTCGGACTGCTCGAGTCCTCCGTTCGGTGGGGAGGGGAATGCTATCCGTCCCGTTTGCCCGTACTGCTATCATGCAGACCCGCGCCTTCTCGGTGGTTGGCCCGACCATATGGAATGGCCTTCCCCCTGAGCTGCGCCTACATCCTAGGTCTTCCTCTGGTACCTTCTATGATCACCTGAAAACTGCTCTTTTTCGCCGTGCTGGAGTCGGGAGCGCCTCTGAGTAGTTCCCTTGAAGTGGCGCTATATAAATATACGAATGAATGAATGAATGAATTCTATAACTTAATCACTTCACCCTATCTGATTTCTTTGAATATTTTAGAAGTTTTTCTGACATTTTTGTAGTATTTCCGCCCCATGTGACAATAACAGAATAATTATATAAAATGGCTTTAAATAACTATCTTATATTACTAAGGGGCCATCCATATATTACGCACGCATGGAGGGGAGGGGGTAACCGAAATGCATGTTTTGCGTACGCCTGCGAATGGGGGTGGGGTCTACTGATAATGTACGTACGCAAATTGATTGGCCTTCAAGTGAGCTAGAGTTCAGTCCTTCCAGCTAGCTGGTACTACCAGAGGAAGTAGGACTGTGGGAGAGGTGTCACTTGTATGTCACCTTACCTCTGAACGCTATTAAACTATCACACAACTCAACAGTGAGTCCGTGGATTACTCATCCTTCAATCTGGCCTAAGGTGCAGACAGTCGCTGTCTGAACCGGTGTAACTGACAAATTCTGCAGCTGGTCTTGGGGGTGGTGCGTCAACTGTATGTGCGCAGATGGGGCGGGGGGTGGAAAAAAGTACGCGTTCGAACAGGGAGCAGGAGGGGTCCAATTTTCCCGGATTCTTGGGTACGTAATATATGGATGACCCCTAATTAGAACCTGTATTAGTTCTTAAATTGACGCGCCATCTACTTACTATACCTCCTCCCCTGTTGATCCTTACATTATTTGTGATTATACTCTCTTTTTATATTGCTAACTAGAATTTGCTTTGCCTTTTATTCAGATGTATCATCTATCGACCATGCAGTATGTAGCATTAGAAATTATATATTATATCTATATACGGATTGAAGATGTGTTCGCTAAATATCCGCCGCGACGCTCACTATAATAGTCATTGCTAACTTACGATATTTATTAACTTGCCGCATATATTACCATCTTTTACATGGATTGAGGTTATGCTCCCTCTAATATTCGCCCCTGCGTTTATTATAGCCAACGATTCAATGGTTGTGCTCAAGACATAATTAAAAATACTTACTTTCCGGTGATTAATTATTCAACCGGGTGACAATTCCATCAGCTAATAGCGATCTGGTAGTGTCTGAAATAGAACATGTCTCGGCTTTGGCGGAATCCTGCAATTTAAAACTGGACCATTCAAAGATCCAGGAAATCATCGTTCGGCGACCTAGGAAAGGGCTCGGAGAGGAAACATTCAAAGTTATACCGGGCCTTGTCAGGGAAGGGCACCTGAAGGTCTTGGGTGTTACGATGACAGAACAATTCAATTTTGACATGCATGTAAATAACATCATCATAACAGCCAGGCAGTCGATGTACGACCTCCGCATCCTTAAAGCACATGGATTATCGGGCCAATCACTGAGTGATGTGGTGAGCCCAGCCACAGTTTTACGGTTGTTGTATGCGGCACCGCCGTGGTTGGGCTACGTGGGAGGAATGGGACGCACACGTCTTCAGGCAACAATGCGAAGATTGTTCCGGTCTCGATATTTACCGGAATCCTGTCATACTTTCGAGCAACTCTGCCAGAAAGCTGATTCTAACATTTCCTCAGCCATCATATGTTCTGCATCAGTTATTACCTCCAGAGCAAACTGTCGTATGCTCACTGCGCCCCAGGGCACACAATAGAATTATACCTAATGCTGACTCTTTAGCTCGTAAAACCTTTGTCATTGGAATGTTATATGCTTAAATTAATTTTTTGAACTATGTACACCAAAATGCGGTTAGCAGTTGGTTTTGAATAAAGGATATACTTACTTACTTACTTACTTACTTACTTACTTACTTACTTACTTACTTACTTACTTACTTACTTACTTAACACTTTTCTCGACTACATGTATTTGAATTCGTATTTCAGCTAAACATTTTTCACTCCACTCTAATGTATTATTGTAGTAACTTAAGGTTAGTCAATGTAATTTTAGGTAAGGTAAGTTAATACGAAGATAATAAAGATAGTTAAAGTATGAATGCTACGCCTGGACGTCTTGTTTCTTCATCAGGTACATTTAAAACAAAAGCCAGTCATGTTTATTCATCAAGTGCATTTCAAACAAAAGCCAGTAACTGTTAAATTAGTTGTGAACGGATGCATCAAGAGAATTGAACAATGCAAGCGAGCATTCATTGGCATTGTTACTCTAATTTAGCACAGGTAGAGCGTATCTAATGGATCTAGTGGGGCGAATCTATAATTTCTCTCGAGACAAAACATCATCAGTTAAGCATCAACCGATGTTTGAATCTAAGATAATGGAACCGACGACTAAACTGAATCGCGCTCTGTCTGTTTCATTGTTCCTCTGTCAGTGTTTCATTGTTCCTCTGTCATTGTTTCATTGTTCCGCTGTCATTGTTTCATTGTTCCGCTGTCATTGTTTCATTGTTCCTCTGTCATTGTTTCATTGTTCTTCATTGTTTCATTTTAATTCCATCGACCAATATACCTACAACATCCCACAATATAGAAGCTACGCTGTTTTCGTTCCGCCGTTTTCAGAAGAGGAGCCTTCTGCTTTTCAAAGTACTCGGGTAATTTCTCCAGTTCTTTCTACCACGGTGGAAAGGGAACTCTTCAAAATACGGTCTAAAGAGAGGTTCAGGTGAGAGCCAGGCTAATATTTTTAACATCTATGGTTATTTCTATAAACTAACGTGAATCCGTTTTTTATTTTTCCCGAAAATCGTGGTTTTTTTCGTTTTTTATTTTTCGTTTTTTTTCGTTTTTTATGCAACTTTATTTATTTATTTATTTACTGTCTGTTAATGTTTTCAGTTTCTGTTTAATTTTTTGTCTGATGTTCCTTACGTTGTCTCCGTACTTTCAAGGATTCAGCTAATGTACCTCACTGTTTACGTCATCATTTGAGAAATACATACTTAATGAAGTAGCACAGTACAAGAAATAAAGTTATTTCTACGTTATCTAAACTGCCAAAAGAAAAGGGTGCAGAAAGGATTCACGTTACTTTGATAAACGAGAAAGACAAACTCAGCATTGGCTAAATTAAAATGCATTTACTGTGAGAAAGTTTACACTATAGGCCCTATAGGTAGTATAGGCCCTAGTCTATACCTCCAAAGTTTAGTTCTTAATTGTGTTAGCTTAGTCAGCATGGACTTATGTGGACTTATGTTTACAATTTAAATTTGAAAAGGTTTCAATATTTTTAATTTCTCAATTTCTTATTAAACCAAACTTATAAGAAATAAAATAATTGTTGTAGATTGGTGTTACTTAGTGTTTACTAATAAAGTTGTGTTATTTGCTGATTAAATTCTGTAAACAAGGTTGTTAATTTTAAATTGCAGTAGGGCCTATAAGATGTGAGAAAGTCAAATTATTTCCTTTTTTGTTTTTCCCGTTTTTTCCCGTTTTTTATTTAAAAAAAAAACCGACGTTTTATTCCGTTTTTTATTTAGCTTCTACCGTTTTTAACAACTATGGAAATAACATTTCAGTGAACGTCGTAAATGTCATAATGAGTATACAAGAACGTTAAACTTTATGTCGCGATCACTTTGCTGTTGGCGCTTAATGACTAACTGGTGATATAGGTTATTCTATGATCGCCATCTTCTATACATCACCTTTATCATCATCAATTCCCGACGTCAGTCCATTCATTCATATGGAGAATTTATATAGCGCCTCTTCAAGGCTATCTACTCAGAAGCACTCCCGACCCAACCCCGGCTGAAGATACAGTCAATTGGTAGTGATACGAATGAATTGCCCGTGGTCAGTTCTTCCTTGTCCTCGGTTAGTTCTCCATTGTCTTCGGTCAGTTCTTCCTTGTCCTCGGTCAGTTAGCCCATGTCCTGGGTCATTTCCCCACTCCACTTGGTCACTTCTTTATTATCCTTGGTCAGAGGGGGAATAGAGTAACGGTAACACACATGGCCAGGAGAACTGTACCGTAACCCCCCTGTAGGGCGGCGTCTTACATGGCTGCCAAACAGTGTGCTTAATTAAGACCTTGATTGTACTGTCAGGTTTCAATGTAATCTTACTGCGCTTGTCAGTTCCAAGTAATTATTATTAGATATCCACTGTCTTGATCAGTTTTTCATTGTCCTCCATCAGTTCCTCACTGTCCTTGGATCGTTTTCTATTGTCCTCCATCAGTTCTCCATTGTCCCTGATCAGTTGTTTTCAGATCTTCGTTGTCCTTGGTCAGTTCTTCATTGTCATCGATCAATAGTTGCAGATCAGTTGACTGTTTATCTTAAAACAAATGGTTTACTCCCTCCGCTCCAGTCAGATTTTCGGAAGAACCATTCCACCGGGACCCTATTAGTTCGCCTCTTGTCTGATATATATGGCGCCAGATATAGTGGTCAGGTAACTCTTTTGGCCTTTTTTGACGTTAGCTCTTCATATGACTCAGTTGACTCCAGTCTCATTTGGAATGGCTGGAAAACCATTTGACTGGCTCTGCTCTTTTTTTTGCTGGTCGCTCTGTGTCGTGACTTGCTCTTCTAGGTCCTTCTGGGTTCCTGCTCTGTTTGGTGTTCCACAGGGGTCTGTGCTCGGCCCATCACTCTACTCTCTGTTAAGTCTGTTCACTCCTGATATCAGTTCCTTATTGCAGCTTGTTGACTACTTCATCACCTCTGTGCTGATGGCATAAAGCATACATCCATTGCCGTCCTACAGAGGCAGCTGCTGTTGGCCTGATGGGCTATGCCATTGATACCCTTTCTGGAAGGATTCCAACACAAAGCCTTTTTGTTATAATTTATTTAGTTATTATTCATTATTTTTGCTCTATTATATCATTATTCTTGTAAATAGACTGAGATTATTAGCCATTTGAGGGAAGTATGCGATATCTATCATAAATTACCTAATTAGGCAGTTCATTTGGGCTCTATGCCCTAGGGGATTAGGGGGCCTATGATTATATCCTGGGATTATATCCGGGGTGATTATGCCCGCTTACCGGACCACTACTGCTTTAGCTTTTGCTGTCAATAATTCCTTTATGCAGTGTTTCTAACAAATGAAATAACATATTAATGTTATTGATGCACATTAATCACATGTTCACCACAATGGAGTTGAATTATTTAACCCTGAAAATATGTTGGCCTGAATACCGTCCAATTTAGTCAGTACAGCGATCTCATTGCAGAATTGCAACTAAATAACGAATGATATTATATAAGTTTTTAGCCTATAATTATGGCAATATCGCGAGGCTTATAATTCCACACATAACTGAAAATCGCGAAATCAGTAGGGTTAGGCCTACATCGTGCCACCATAATATTTACTTTTAAAGCTAAACGGAAGTTGGACGTAGGATCTACATGCGTGGCGGTTGTGTATGTGGTTTTAACGCTAGGTCTTATATCCAATAGTAGGCCTATTGGTTTGCACCAGTTAAAAGGATTTCATTTTCTTGCACTAGGTGTTCGCGCGAACTTGTCCTGTGCCTCGGTTTAAGATCCAATGACTTAGCGCGTCTAAAAGTGCAATACTCAACAGTAGCAATTAAGAAGGCTGGGGAACAATGGCAACTAATGCTTCATACAAAATATTTTCAATACAGATTACAGGTTTCATTTTCAAATTGATCTTTTGTGTGTGCGGGCGAAGTAAGAGAAATTGTAGTTAGTAACTTCTGTTGCGCCGGTGTATAATGAATATACCAAAACCAAGCCGTAATTAGGTCATTAGTCAGAAGATCAGTCCGCAGAACAGAAAGGCAGCCTATGATGGATAAGCAGTTTCAAAGAGAAGTCTTAAGTTGAGAACGAAATGACACATTCAGCGACTGAGCAGAACGCACAGACGCAGGGAGAGATTCCAAAATGTAGGTCCAGCAATCGAAAAAGCTCACTCACCAAGAACAGTTCATGATATAGATATGATCAGACAAAGATTATCAGATGACCTGGTTGAATAATGACAAGCCTGGGGAATAAAAACTGATTTCACGTATTGTGACTGGACAGACTTCACAGTTTTATAAACTATGAGCCCCAATTTGAAATTAATTCTTTGTGGGACTGGACGCCAATGCAAAAATTTAAGCACAGGGGTTACATGTTTAAAGTTGGATGTATCAGTTGTAACTCTATTCGAAGAGTTCTGAACTCTCTGCAGCTTCAGCATGTTTCACTTATTGATACCACTGAGAAGCGAGTTACAGTAATCTAGGCGACTGGAAACCAATGCATTTGCCAGATATATCCTTGCAGACATGGGCACATAACACCTAAATCTGAGTACGTCACGAATGAATATATTATATGATGACTTACAATACTGTTTTCATGATAAATGAGAGACATGGTGGGATTGAAAACAGCGGCTAAGTTACAAGCAGCGTCTGTCAGCTCAACAATTGAGCCACCCAGTTTCAAATGTTTAAGCCGCTCCAATTTTTTTTATGTTGCTGTGGAGTGCCCTGCAGTGACAGAGATTCAGTCTTCAAGGAGGAGTTTACTGGCTGCCATCCAAGACTGTACCTCATCAAAGACAGAAGACCAGCGTTACCACTCCTTGTATTTTTCACAAGATCTTTGGTTTTTAATCCGAACTCGGAAAATGGGGTTTTTTCATGGAGACCTTGGGTTTTTGCTTGGGTTTTCTCTTGTTTTATTGAAACCCTACTTTTCATTATTTTAATAAAACGGTCTGGATGATTGAGGTCAATAAATAAATGGCGCAATATGTGTGCAAGCATGTGTTAGTGTTATACTAATCTATTGCTATATTTAACATATAACTCGACAGACTAAATTTGCTATTCTTCTCTACTGCTGTAATTATTTAGAAAATATAACTCAAACGACTAAAAGAAACTCCAGACTCAGATTTTACTTTCTCGGAAGTTTCCCCGAAGTAATCAGCTCTTGCCCTTTCTTAAAAGTTAAGATATAATATTTTGAGTTTCATCGTTGGCGTCCGCAGGAATTTTTTAACGGGGGACGAATTTTTTTAGGGTGAAAATTTTTTAGGGGGAGGCAAAATGTTTGTGCATAGAAACAAATTTGCATAGAAAAATGAAAAACTTAATAATGATCAAGAAACTGTACCTAAATAAGGGTGTTTTTCGCATTGAAAATCGTGTTGGGACTGTTGTAATAATCAAAATAATCAAAAGATTTTATTTTTTTAAATATTTGCAAAATCCAGGCCCTCCTATGAGTTTCATAGTCTTTTATCTTTATTCTTGTTTTAAAAAAATAAATTAAATGTGCGTTAGAAGTAATAATTCACCTGATTCGGACTCTGATGAAAATAAAAACATGTATGTAAACATTTTTAATTTGCTTTGAATATTTACTAATAACTTTTAGCAATTAACGATTACCCATAAAATTGTAAAAAATTAAAGATAGAACAACATTTGTATTGCAGGAATTGGTACAATTGCATTATATTATTATATTTTATCTTATAATGCGTTTCTTAATTAAAAAAAGTCTGCATAAAAACTTCCTTGGGTTTTCTTGGGTTTTCAATGTGCTAACTTGGATTTTTCATGTTTTATGAGTTACAACACTGCAGCAGACAACAGCTGCACAGATGAGTCACATAACAGACTCTCAACTGAAATGTAGATTTGAGTATCACCAGCATAGAAATGATATTCATTGAATCATTATCCAGCATTGTTCCTAATGATGTGGTGCATAATGTGAACAAAAGAGGACCAAGCACAGAACGTTGTGGAACATCAGATGCCAACAAAGCACTAGATGAATAATTACCATTTAAAATACACTGATTGAGTGTGTGGACTAAGAAAAGTACTAAATCAATTTAGTGCAGGACCAGAGGTCCCAAGCCAGTGCTTGAGGCGATAAAAAATAAGACAATCATCCACGATATCAAAAGTAAGTAAGTAAGTAAGTATATTTATTATTACACCATTAGCAAACGCACAATGGGACAGAAGCTAGAAGCATTGATTGTAAAACATTGAAGTAATAATAAATCGAAATAAAAATGATAAAATAAGTAAATAAAAAAGCAAGTGTTTTCTTATCATTTATGCAGTTATCTAGCAATGTATCCCTTCTCTGGCAAAGGATCACATCGTGGTAGGCCCTATCTCACGATTATGCCAGCGAGGTCGAAGAGAGTACCCGGAAGCGGACAAGTCAAGAAGAACATGTGCTGTAACCTTACTTTGTCCACTGAGCATATGATGTCATTATAAACAGCAAGAAGTGCGGATTCTGTTATGCGAAACTTGTGATAAGCCTACTGAAAAATGGGAGATTAGTGAGTTTGATGATAGATGAGTGTGTCACAGTGTATGCGATTCATGGCTATTCGTTCAAGAATTTTATATATAAAAATTCAAGGTTGAGATTGGTCTGTAATTTGAGGGTTGAGAAGGTTTCACTAGTTTTTTAGCATCCGCACTCAAAAAATTAAAATTATCGCAAAAGACAAAAGAAAATAAGCCTACATCGGACATTCAGTTTTTATGTCCGCAACTTAACGTAACACACCCAGATTTAGAGCTAGAAAGTTTCGTAGTAATGCTTAATTTGTAGTTATCCTTTGGAAAAGCTACAGATTTAATTAATGATTTGAGAAAGCTTATTAAAATTCAGGCGTGGACTCAACTGATAAGTTCTATGGACTCTCAAGCAATTCTAATGCAGTGCACTGACGCGCTCCACTTTGGACAATAACAAAACCATTGTTTCCCGGTGGGGGACGTACTTTTCTTTTGAAATCATATTGATTCACTTTTTCTATTCCAGCTCCCAATGCTGATTTTAACAAAGGTCTACAGTTCTTAGTACAATTTGACTTGTGCCTTTTAGAAGGCGCAAATGTGGATGGTGACCAATAAACACCTTAATACCGGTACATCAAAATTATGAATTTCTATTACTGGGCCTACTCAACAGCAACGAAAGAAATTTCACAGGCTTAAATGTTTGACTTTCTTGCTGATTTGACTAATGCTGCTCGTAACTGTTTTCATTCTAATATCATGTAATATGTCCCTTACCGACTGTGTAAATGGTATGTGTAAGTCATCATATATCCACTTTCGTAAATCGTACCCAGAATTAGACATAATATTCCCATTTCTTCGAGTAGGCCTATATTTCTCATAAACGCGCTGGTTCCAAGTCGCTTCGATTACAGTAATTCTCTCCTTGTATAACAAACATCCTGAAACTCCAACGAATTCGGAACTCTGTGTTTAAATCTTTATATTGACTTTATGTTCAGCAAATAGTTTGTTACAAATCATTCCTTCTGACTTAAGACCTACTTTTCCAAATAACGCTCTGTCTTAATGGACACAGTTTTTCAACACACGGTAAAAGCAAGCTCTTAATTCACTCTGTAGACAAAACTGAAGATGAGCCATCCATTTACCCTCGAATACATGAGGGAAAGCGACGTGTTTTCAACTGAGATCTACGTACGTGGTACAAAAATGCAAGAAACTCAACAAGAGTCATTGGCAGACAAAGAGCAGATCAATTCAAGACCAAACACAAGTACTTGCGAGAGTAATTTGTCGATCATCGGCGGATGCCAGACCGATCCAGATGTAGAAAATCTTGGAGCATTGGAAGCGATAAAAGAGGAGAGGAATTTAACCGTCGCGGAAAATGAAGGAATGAGTTTCTTGAAGATCATGAGAATGGTCATTAGACATCGGATGGAAATCTTTGCACAAGAAGCATCCGTTGTGGGATTGTCTTATTTGGTGAAACCATCATCCTACAAAATCGGTTCCATTATTCGTAAGGTTATGTGGACAATGCTTCTACTGTTTGGAATAGGTTTCATGGTTTTCCAGATTTACAATAGCATATCTTATTACCTGACATATCCAACCATTGTCAACTATCGATTAGCTTACAACCGATCTCTACGCTTTCCGACGGTAACCATCTGTCCAGAGTTTATTTTCAGCAGAGCAAGTATCTTGTCGCTGGGTAACTAAATCAATTTTATATTTTATTTTCCAATTAAATTCACAAAGCCATTTTAATTAGCCCATAAGTTGTGTTCTTGCTGCACGCGTGTGTAACTAACTTGCACCTGATTAATTATCTTGTTCTTCTTTCTTCTTCTTCTCCTCCTCTTCTTCCTCTTCTTCTTCTTCCAAATATAAAATTGATAATGATCAGTGCTTTTCTCAGCCGGAACGCGCCGGAACTGCTGAAATACTGAAATAATAATAACAACAACAGCCATTGCCTAAATGCTTTCTCGTTTATTATGATAGAGCAACAACCAACTTTCCTCTTTCCTTGTGGTAAAAGTAATAATAATAATAATAATAATAATAATAATAATAATAATAATAATAATAATAATAATAATAATAATAATAATAACAAATTAATATCTAAGCCCCCGAGGGATCATATGTACCTTGGGGCAAAAAAAAATAAATAATAGTAATAATAATAATAATTATTATTATTATTACTATAGCAGCTCCCGTAACAGTTCCTAGCGTAAATCTTTTATTCTTTGGACTACACTAACCATGGGATAAAAATAATAATAGCACTAATTCTAGCAATTCGCTCGAGATCATTTAGTTCTTTACATGAAGCCTGAGGCATACTCTGTCAGAGAGTACTTTATATTCATCTTGCTACGGTCTCCGTAACGAGATACGTTCAGTTTGAACTATGGTTATAAATGTTTCAGGTCCGCAAACACAGAGCTTTGCTTCAGTTCGTTACCCGCCATTGTGGGATTTGGGAGTAGGTATCGACAACAAAACACTCAACTTTCCACAGTTGGATTTAGATTGGAGATTCGTCTTCGATTACATAGGCCTAAAAACGGAAGACTGGATGCTTGCGGTAAGAAATTACCTAAAGTCGTATATAGCAATGAATTGTATTTGATCACTTTTTCTTAGTTGGCCTGAGATGTCGTGCCATTGCATTCTATACAATATATTATGCATCATATTAGACCTACATTCAGTAAGTCGTCATGGTTGACCTAACAGTGTGGCTATTTTTTGTAGGTCATTTTTAAATTCTATGACAAGAAGTCAAGAACTATTGATTTTGTATAATTCACCAAAAAGAAATCTCTCGTCTCATTTCAAATTACTATATTAGTAGACTACTTGTCGACTTTAGCCTCCTTTGTCACCTTGTGCCGTCAGTTCGTGGAACTCTAGCGACCGTCATGACCAGGCACCTCCATTCCTCCCTGTTCCGTACCGCGTCCCTTAGTTGTGCAAGGTTCATCGCTGTCCTCCTGTGTATCCCCTCCATTCATCGAGGTCTCGAGCGACCCCTTTTCCTCACCCCCTCTCCGCACGCCAGCATCATCTCCTTCTGAAGGTACCAAGAACTGAAGTTACCAAGATCGAACCCCGTAGACATCCATTAATTTAAGGTTAATTCTGCCTTCCACTCGCTAGGCGGCGGCGGTGGTTAAATGAATAGTAGACCGTGATTTGGCGCCGTATATGGCTGCCGCATAAGCAGTTATATTCGATTCCTGTAAAACTGTTATCATGTGTGCTTCTACTTAATACATGTATGTAAGGCGCCCTGCGTGGCTGCCGTTTCTACTATATGTATTTTCAATGTACAGCGCAGTGCGTTTGCAGGCGCTTAATTAAAGAATAATAATATTATTATTATTATCCATTCCGTCTGCTCTCATCACATGTCCAAAGTACATCAATTTCTGTCTGATGGCCCTTTGTTGTAGCGTCATGTCTTCTCTTAGTTGTCCTATCTCCTGGATTACAGATACATTTGTTCTCTTTTCTCTCCACGATATTCCCAGCAACCTTCTCCATATCCACATTTCACACGCATCGATCTTATCTTCTGTCGCTTTTGTTTTTGTCCACGTCTCGCTTCCGTATAGCACTATCGGGAATATCACTGATTTCACCAACCCTGTTTTTGTCTCCATGCTCACATGCCTGTCTCTCCATATCTTTTCCATTACCTGCATTGCGGATATTCCTAGTGTTATTCTCCGTCTCACCTACGGGTCACATGTTCCCTCTCTTTCGATCATTGAGCCCAGAAACGAAAAACATGTTACGACCTGTATATCCTCTCCGTCTATCTCGAATGTTTCCCATTCTGCCGTTGTCATGATCTTAGTCTTCTTGATGTTGAAGTATAACCCTGCTTTCTCGCTTTCTTTCCTTAATCTTCGTATGAGTTCTGCGAGGTCATCTTTTCTTCCGGCCAAAAGCGTTGTGTCATCCGCATACCTTAGATTACTTAGTATTTGTCCTGCCATCTTCACCCCTTCCACCGCCGTTTCCAGCTCTGCCATTCGGATTATTCTATCAGCATATAGATTAAACAAAACCGGAGATAGTATGCACCTCTGTCTCACTCCATTCCCTATCTTGAAATTTCCAGTGTCGCCGCGTTCCGTCCTAACCACTGCCTCCTGGTTCTCATATAAGCTCTTAAGCAACATGATGAGATGCGTTGGTATTCCCATCTACTTTAGGGTTCTCCACATTATTGAATGATTTATGCAGTCAAAGGCTTTGCTGTAGCCTCCTTAGGTATAGGAAATATGGCTCCACAATGTCCGCATCACCGAGCAATATCTGACCGAAGAGACAGCAGAGTCTGTTTAATGGGTTTCTTCGTAACTTAAGACTTTCTGCAGCGAACATGAAATTGCATTACTTACATGTAGAATAAATGAATAAATAATAAATAAGAATGAATACATCCGTTGAAGGTTGCCTTATTATTTTTGGAAAATAGTCTAGAACTTTATAACAAGATAAAATCTTAGGAAATGGATCTCGTAATGCTTAAGTAAAATCTCACCTAATTGCATTGCATCACAATAATAATGTCATCTTTGCCATGTCAAAATGACTTTACTCTCTAAATTGGAAGCAGGTCTTAGAAGCACGTTCGAATTATACAATGTTTCAAGTCTGTGAAAATCAGGAGTAAACTAATTTAGACTATTATTGGTTCACATGTATCCGTGTATTTCAAATCATCAGCAATATTTCAGTGCACGTTCGGGAATCTACCTTGCAAGGGAAGCGATGCCATTAGCAAGACAACGACTGCTCATGGAGTTTGTTTATCCTTCAACCCAGGTAAGCATGGAGAGCTCCTCGGTGAACCTGCAAAAGCAATATTATAATTGCTCCTAAGAAAGTAGCCGAAAATTTCATAAAGATGGACCACCGGTAGATGGACCAAAAACAACCAATTTGGACTTTTCTGATTAAGCGTTTCAAACCCGATTGAAAAGGACCTCCGTGTGTCTTGACTGAAGCACAAACCAGGCAAAGTCTGATGCTGTCGGGTTTAAGTTTTTAATCTCTAACATATCATAATTTTTCTGGCAACCTGATACATAGTGATCAAAATCACTATCTTGTAGATCGTCTCCTTAAGGTAAAATTCTTTGATCTCTGAGCTCATTTAGATAGTCTATCATGTGTGAAATAGCAAAAGGTTCGAAAAGGCAGCAATGCTTAACTTCTAAACTGTAGGCCTACCCTTAGAAAGTTAAGGTGCTATAACGCTCAAATTTTCTTATGTTACAGGTGTATATTTATATTGCTTCGGCAATGAAACTCGTTGAAGTGCGAATTATATCATATTATTTATTCCATAGTTGTGAAGCAATTGTAAATGCGTTGTTGTAAGATTTCTAAGGCACTCGTAAAGCTTTATCCCGTAAATTTCAGTTACGGCGAATTACGTGACAACTCATCCTGGAGCCAATAGTGGTCTTCGTCTTGTGATGTGGGTCAACCAGTCTGATTGCTTCGCTACGCTGACTCCGGATGTTGGATTTAAGGTAGGCTGACTCCGGCTGTTGGATTCAAGGTAGGCCTGCCATGTTTAGCAATTTTTCAATTAATCTCTGTACTACATTTGTTGCCTTTTTATAAAATGCAATGTGACGCTATCATTGGATCCTTCTAACGTGATTTTATCTAGCCAGCCGCGGGCCAGTTATGGATTAAAGGATAAAGCCTTCCCATTTCGGTTCAGGAAACACTGAAATGAATAACTGTAATGTAAAATCACCCACAGTTAAATGTGGCGTAGCATTTCGTTTAAATCGGATGAATATACCTGTGAGATACTCCCAAATACTTATCTTTTGACCTAACGAGATAACAATAATTTTACCTCGTGACAACGTTTGGATATATCTTATGGATTTTGGACTGCTGATAACGAAAATCACCTTCAAAGTCTCCTATCACGTATTGTTTTTTGGAGTCAGCTATTTATGTTGTCTAATATTTTGCCCACAGATGAAGCTGTTTTGTTCAGCCCATGCCTGCTTGGGCAAGCATTTAGTGAAGGTTTCTAGACGTGCCCCGGAAATGTTAAGGCTTATGGTGTGCCCAGGCATGTCTGAGCAGGTTTAGTTAGGATGGATGCTAATAATAGGACAGGCTATAAAAGTAACTCGCATACACAGATGCTATGCACTACGTTGATATTAGCTTGTACGTATTTTGATGCATATGTTTCACATGCATAGAGAGCACATAGTGCAGTAATAAATAGCATTTCTGTCTAAAGTCAATGTCGCAATACATTCTGTTACATATGTGGCGAGTTTATGTACACGCTTAAAAGCCTCAAAGACGCATCATGGCAGCACTTATTAAGAAATCGTATCAACTCTACTTCAGCTGTAAAATTGGTTATCGAGACAAACCCTGAACTGCTCCCGTTTGCTACGCAACATGTGCTGTCGACCTGCGCGGTTGGCTTAGCATGCCGTTCGCAGTCCCGATAATAATGGCAACAACATAAGGTTCACGTAACTGACTGTTACTTCTGTTCGACCAATGTCTCTGGTTTCTCTGCTAAAAATAAGAAATCCACCATCAGCCTTTGCCAAGGACCAATGCTGCGTGACGTCACTTTGCCAAGGACAAGCTGGACATCTCGAACGCATTCAATGGCTTTCACCGAGACCACATGTCGGTTGACGAGGTCATTCCCGCACTGGCGGCCTACTGCCACCTGGCCTACGCCGCGTCGACATCTGTTAAATTTGGCAGATTTACTATGCACTGAGAAAAGGGCTCAAAACATGTAGGGTGACCCGTTGGGATCTCTGCTTTTCTGCCTGCCCCGCTCTCGCCGGCTGAGGCCCTCGCCTCGGGCGTGGACGCGATCCTGACCCAGTTATCATTACCCTTGGACTTTGGCTACCTGGACGACCTCACCATGGGTGGGAGGCTTGCGGTGCACATGGTAGAGGCAGATGTGAGCCTGATCGAGGAAGAACGCGCGCGACTGGGCCTCACGCTTCAAAAATTGCGAGCTCATCATTTCCGATTTCGCGGGATCCAGCAGGGGTCCCTGGGATAGTTCGCCCGAGTAAACCCCCCACATCGGCCACGCTCTTCGGTGCCCCGCTGTCGCCGGCTGAGGCCCTCGTGTGTCAGCCATGGACGCTTGCGTGGCCAACCTTCGCAACGCACTGCACAAACTACAGCTCATCACCAGACAAGACGCTCTCCTGATCCTCTGGTATTCACGAGGCTCACATAAGCTTATGCATTTTTTAAATGCACTCCTAGCCAGGGCCACCCAAGGTTGACTGACTTTGACGAGCTGAGGCGGGATGGGATCGGGCGGATCTTGGATTTGTCTCTGACGACGAATGGATGCAGGATACCCTCCCAATCAGTTTGGTGTTTGGGCATTAGGAAAGTGACTTCGTTAGGCTACCCGCCTTTTTGGCTTCGGTCGCGAGCATTCTCTCCGCCCAGTCACTCATCTTGGGCGAGGCCTTGAACCACGACAACGCTGCCAACACGTGTGCGCTATCTGACTGGCCACAGATCGTTTGAACTTGGTTACAGTCAATCAATCAATCAATCAATCAATCAATAATTTTATTGCAACCAAATCAAAACAAACAAAAAACAGTTAACAAGCGAGGTTATAATTCGTTTACAATTGGTTCATTACTACAATTTCCACGCTGTTATACTCGAGAATGTGGGCAAAAGTCATTGGTGGCAAAGGGTGGCCCAGAAGGGATAAAAATCCCGCTATTAGGGACACCCATACAAAGCAATTACCAATGCAAAATAGATGGCTACTCGATTAAGGCTCCCTCCTGAGATCCCTAGTCGGCTCTAATCTTAACAGAAACTATTGTGTCTTCATTCAGGAGGGAGAAACCAACATAGTGGTCTGACTTAACTAACCTTAACTGAGGAATCTTAACTAAGTTGCTCTAGGCCCAGGCCCAGGTGTGGTCTCTTTGTCAAAGATGCTAAAGGTAGGGTAGTCGTGTTCATTCTATGTAGTAGCGGGAGATCAGGTTTCAGTGAGAAATGTCCGTATTCGTTTTTAAAGTCCTGTCGATTCTTTGCAAGTCTTGTATCTAAGGGTATGGAATTCCAGATTTGCGGCCCCGATGATTTAATGCTAAACAATCTTGTATTGGTACGTGCTTTAGCAGTTCGAAACACGGTAGCTCCCCTCGTGTTATATTTATGTAATAGTGAGCCGCGGGTGAAGTAGCCTGTGAAGGACGTGGGTAATAAATTATGTTCTTATCGATAGATAAGGTCCGCAGTTTGGAATATCCTGATTTGCTTTAAGTCCAATAATTTAATTTGCCTAAAAATAGGGTAGCGTGGGTATTTCTCCGGGCTCCATCGATCACTCTGACTGCCGTTTTTGTAAGATTATTAATTTATGAAGACGGGAGTCGTAGTTTGAGGCCCAGACTAGATTGCAATAGTTTAAGTAAGGGAAAATTAGCGAATAATATAAGTTTAGCCTAACTTCTTAGGGGAGCAGATGCGCAACTCTAGATATTATTCCTAAGTTTTTGGCTATTTTTGAGGAGATATAATTAATGTGCTTATTCCAGGTTAAGTGCTGCTCTACACACACACACACCCAGGAATTTAGTAGTTTCTACTTGGGTGATGGGCCTACCTTCACACGTCAAGTGCATGTTTATTGGTTCAATTTTTCTATGGGATTAAAAGATGATGAAATTGGTTTTATCAATATTAAGGGTGAGTCTGTTGGAGGCGAACCATTAACTAACTCGGGCTAGTTCCAAGTTGAGGGTTTCTATTCAGGTGAGCCAAGAGCGGTTGGAGTAGAAAATGTTCGTATCGTCTTCGAACAGGATAAAGTACAGAGTTGAGATACATTGGCCAGGTCATTAATATATAGCAAAAAAAAGGCGTGGCCAAAGTCACATTAGGATAGGCCGCTGCTCCTCAAGGTGACATCGCAGGTCGACGCGCATCTGCGGAGCCCCTACGATCGGTCACGCCTAAAGGCCATCGTTATGGCTTCACACGCCATTGACTGGTTGTATGCTCTCACGCTCACCGCATTCGGCCTCAGTCTGAGCGACGAGGCCGTGCGCGTGGCGGTAGGCATTCGGTTGGGCGCAGTCATATGTGAGTCGCACACTTGTGCATGCGGCGCCCCAGTATCAGCAAGGGGCTCACACGGCCTCTCGTCTTCGCTGGGCTTCGGTCGACAGGCCATACACAGCGCCATCAACAATCTGTCGGAAGGGCAGCGAGACACGTCGCTATCAATGTCATTACCTGGGGAGCCATCGCAAAGGCGGATATCCCAAGCTCAAGAGAACCTTTCGGAATGATCCACACAGATGGAAAAAGACCAGATGGAGCGACACTGGTCCCTTGGACGAGAGGCAGATTTATAGCCTGGGACGCAACAGCCATCCACACTTGCGCAGCGTCGTATGTCCAGCTTACGTCGATAGCAATGGGAGGAGCGGCGGAACGTAAGCGCACCAAGTACTCATCTCTCCCCGCAACGCACGAGTTTATCCCCGTGACCATGGAATCACTCGGCCCCATAAACCGCACAGGATGAGTTTTTACAGGAGGTTGGCCACCGCATCACTCAAGCCAAGGGCGACCCCGCGAGACGACTCATCTTTTCAGCTCCTGTCTGTTTGCACGCAACGGTACAACGCCGTGGCATTTAGGGGCTCCATTGATCAGCACATGGGGACGAGAACCTCGAACTTGATATAGTCTCTTAGAGCCTGAGAGATCCTGGCTACCTCGGGCAAAAGCAAAATAATAATAATAGTAGTACAAATTTTTACTGCAGTTACATTTAACTTCAGAATTTATGATACGTACGCGCGATGCATCGTTGCTACAGGGAGAAGGAGGGCCAATACTGGGAAACTAAGATCAACTCCAGTTCTGGAGACCCGAGACGACTATGGTCCGCCTTCAAGGACTTGCTGGGGAGCTCAGGAGCTACTTCATCGCCGGCTCCTCCTCCGTTCTCGGCTGACGAATATGCCAACTTCTATGCCACAAAGATCAATGCTGTTCGTCGCGACACCGCTGACTCTCCTCCGCCCTCATTCTCCTCGACTGAGCTCTCTTTCTCCACCCTTACTCCGGTCACTGAGGCTGAGCTGCGTCGCCTCATCCTCGCCTCGCCTGCCAAGTCGTCGGAATTGGATCCTCTCCCGACATTTCTCGTCCAGGAGCAAATCGAAACCCTCCTTCCGTTCCTGACGATCCTCTGTAATTCTTCTCTACGTGATGGCATCTTACCGGCTTCACAGAAACGTTCTATCATCATGCCTACTCTGAAACAGATGGGTCTGGATCCCTCTAGCCCCTCGAATTATAGGCCAATATCTAATGTCAGTTTTATTTCTAAACTAATTGAGAAACTTGTAGCTTCTCAGTTATTGAGCTACCTAGACTCTAATAATCTTCTACCCTGCCGTCAGTCGGGATTCCGTAAGGGACACTCTACTGAGACCCTTCTACTTAGTCTTCTTAATGATGCTTACAGTGCCATTGATCGCTCTCAACTTACTCTTCTTGCACTTTACGATGTAAGTGCAGCCTTCGACACGGTAGATCATGATCTTCTACTGCGTCGCCTTTCTACCTCCTTTGGTATCTCCAACTTACCTCTACAGTGGCTTTCCTCGTACCTATCTGACCGCTCTTCGTCTACTGTCTTCGACTCCTCGCGTTCCCCCTGGATTCCTGTACCTGTTGGCCTCCCCCAGGGTTCCGTGCTTGGCCCTCTTCTTTATATCCTCTTTACTGCTGACCTTGAATCTGTTCTTGCTGCTATTGCTCTGTCTAGCCACTCTTACGCTGATGATCTCCAATCTTACTTGCATTGCTCTGCAAGGGATGCTCTGAGTGCTGTTCGCGTGATGTCTTGCGCAACTGACACTCTGTCTGCCTGGCTTTCTTCCAATCGCCTGAGACTTAATCCTCTTAAGACCCAGTTCATATGGCTGGGTATCCGCCAGCAGCTGGCAAAACTTGATCTGAACTCTTTCGCAGCTGAATTCCCTCTAATGTCATTCTCTACCTCCGTACGAGACCTCGGTGTCATCATTGATCAGGAATTAACATTTACTAAGCACCTTTCCTCCTTGTCTCGCTCCTGCTTTTACCATCTCCGTCAGCTTAGGGTCGTTGTTCGCTCTCTCTCAACATCTGCTGCTTCTACTCTTATTCACGCCTTCGTTTGTTCTCGTCTAGACTACTGTTCTTCCCTTTACATTGGTCTTCCTCAAGTCCGGTTGTCCACTCTTGAGAGGGTCTTACGGTCTGCGGCTCGCCTTGTTGGTTCCATTCCTCGCTATGGTAGCGTATCCTCCTACATGTATCATACTCTACACTGGCTCCCTCTCCGGCAGCGTATCCTGTATCGGCTCTGCTCTCTTGTCTGGCAAAGCGTCTTGGGCACAGCTCCTCGCTACTTATGCTCCATCTTTACTCTCTCTTCCTCCTTTACGGGTCGCTCAGCTCTTCGTTCCTCTACTCGGGGTGACTTTCTGGTTCCATTTGCCCGCACTGCTACAATGCAGCGTCGAGCATTTTCTGTTGTTGGTCCAACAGTGTGGAATGACTTGCCATCTTTCCTTCGCCTATCTCCTCGTACACACTCGTCTTCCTTCTACACCCTATTGAAGACTTTTCTCTATGATCAGGCCTGGCTCGGGAGCGCCTCTGAGTAGAACTCTTGAAGAGGCGCTATATAAATTTTATGATTGATTGATTGATTGATTGATTGATTGTTCTGAAGCAGGATTTTACACGTTTGTCATCTTTAGGTTGCGTTGCATGATCCAAGCGAGCAGCCTAATATCTTCGATGTAGGATTCAGGGTCGGAACAGGCGTTTCAACATCCGTTTCATTTTCGCTCAGAAACGTAAGTAAAACGTCATGAACACATTACATAAGTATCTTTGTATTAATATATATATGTATGTATGTATGTATGTATGTATGTATGTATGTATGTATGTATGTATGTATGTATGTATGTATGTATGTATGTATGTATGTATGTATGTATGTGTATATAAGTAAGTAAGTAAGTATCTTTTATTAGTATAAGACAAACGCTCATACTTTACAACAATGCATACAAAAAGATCAAAATATCAGTAAGACTGTAAGACAGTTTAAACACAAGCAGTATTATTAACAATTCTATGTCTTATTTACATACATATACAGTATTATAAACAATTTGATAATGTCTTATTAACATACATAGGCCTATTTATAACTAAAGTTATGATCTAAGGAACATAAGCATTACTATGGTGTACAAAAAGAGCCAGTTTAAATATCAAAACAGGTACTAGAACTAGCATTAACCCAGTTTTTGTAGTTGTACAGTGAACGAATGATGAAGGATTTCTTATGCAACAGTGTATTAAAGTGCGGTAATTCAAATGCATGTCCCCTTTTTCGTAAGTTGAATTTATGAGGGTGCTCTGCAGGCAGTAATTGGTGAAGACAGTGTTGGGGTGACTGGATGCTTTTAAAGAACTTCAATTCAATTTTTTCACAAATCTTCTCTAAAGTTAAACCATCACCACAAAAGAGGTTACTGCGCCCAGCCCTGAGCAAAAATGATTCAATTTTTCCACCCAATTCAGCCGACAGGAATCCCCCCCAAGATGGTATGGCATACGTTAGTCGGGAGACTATAAGGGCTTGAAAAATGTTCTTTAGTTTGCAGGGAGGCATTCCTTGAGATCGGAGGACTTTTAGGGGTATAGGCGTTGGCTGCATGTCTTCAAAATCAATGAAACATGGTGATCAAATTTTAAGTCTTCTCGAAAAAGAACACCCAGCAATTTGATAATTTTAACTCTTTCAACATTGCTGATAGGATCCGGAAGAGACAAGAGTCTTGGACTCGGTCTATGAAATACAATTTCTTTAGTCTTGGAAAAATAAAGTGTCATTCTGTTCCTGGAGGCCCAATCCTTAATATTATCAAATTCAGATTCCAAGCTAACAGGAGAGTTTTGGGGGGGTGGGAAGGTTAGTATCATCTGCAAATTTGAAAAGGATGTTGGACCGAGAGACGGGTTTAAGATCGCTCTCCATTACAATGTAGAGGGTGGGACCAAGACCCATACACATACATACACATACATATATACATACATACATACATACATACATACATACATACATACATACATACATACATACATACATACATACATACATACATACATACATACATACATACATACATACATACATACATACATATATACTAGCTGGTTTACCCGGCGTTGCCCGGAGTTATAAGTTTCAATCCCTGTAGCGAATAAGCAAAAATGTAGGTATAAGTTTAAATGCGTGTAGCGAATAAGGAAGAAATTTAGGCGACCTGTGGGGGACACCGCTTCATAGTCTTGTGTACGCCTTCTGGCGTACAGCGGAGACTGCTTCGCAGTCTTGTATACGCCTTCTGGCGTCTTGCGACCTCTGCCGTGGACTGACTGCTTCGCAGTCGCCCTCTGGCGACGACTGCTTCGCAGTCTCCCGTGGACTTACTGCTTCGCAGTAGCCCTGTGGCGGCGACTGCTTCGCAGTCTTGGAGGCCCTTGTGACGTCTGGCGACCTTAGGGGGAGACTGCTTCGCAGTCTCCCGTGGACTGACTGACAGTCGAAGAGGGTGAACCCAGCGTTGGCGGGTAAAAGAATACGCCAGAAATCTAGCCGTCACTGCCCTTAGTAAAGCAGAGTCTTTGAACATACAATTTTGCTGTAAAACGATAAATATAGTTCGAATCGATCGTAATAAAAAATTTTGCGTAAGTAAACAACGCCATTATGCGCATTATTAATGACGTTGGGGAATACCCGCGCCATAAATAGAAGCGCTTGGCAGTGGAAGAGCGTTATGCGCATTATTAATGACGTTGGGGAATACCGGCGCCATAAATAGAAGCGCTTTGCAGTGGAAGCGTGAGGGACGGTCGGTTGGGTAGAGTTTGGGGGATTTTCACCATGTTAGCGGTGAAAAGGGGGTACGCGAACCCCTCCACTGGGTGTCCGGTGCCGAGGCCGACACAGTAGTGAAGGTTTCGAGTGAAAAGGTGCAAAATTGTAGAAGTTAAGCCCGGTCAAACAGACACACAGAATTCTCGCTTTATTTATATAGATAACTAGCTGGTTTATCCGGCGTTGCCCGGGGTTATAAGTTTCAATCCCTGTAGCGAATAAGCAACAAATTTAGGTATAAGTTTAAATCCGTGTAGCGAATAAGGAAGAAATTTAGGCGACCTGTGGCGGAGACTGCTTCGCAGTCTAGGCGTGGACTGACTGCTTCGCTGTCGCCCTGTGGCGAGGACTGCTTCGCAGTCTCCCGTGGACTTACTGCTTCGCACTCGCCCTGTGGCGACGACTGCTTCGCAGTCTCCCGTGGACTGACTGCTTCGCAGTCGAAGAGAGTGAACCCGGCGTTGGCGGGTTCAAGAAAACGCCAGAAATCTAGCCGTTTACTGCCCTTAGTAAAGCAGAGTCTTTGAACATACAATTTTGCTGTAAAACGATGAATATAGTTCGAATCGATCGTAATTAAATATTGTGCGAAAGTAAACAACGTCGTTATGCGCATTATTAATGACGTTGGGGAATACCTGCGCCATAAATAGAACCGCTTGGCAGTGGGAGAGGCGAGCTGGGGCGTGATGGACGGTCGGTTGGGTGGAGTTTTCGGCGATTTTCACCATGTTATCGGTGAAAAGGGGAACGAGAACCCCTCCACTGAGTGTCCGATGCCGAGGCCGACACAGTAGTGAAGGTTTCGAGTGAAAAGGTGCAAAATTGTAGAAGTTAAGCCCGGTCAAACAGACAGAGAGACAGACAGACAGACAGACACACAGAATTATCGCTTTATTTATATAGATATCATTATGTGCTGATGGGGCAGAAAGGTTTTTGCTCAATTTGAGGACCCTGGTAGATCCAGAACTATTCTTTGCGCATATTTGCATTTCTTTCTTAGTTGTAGAGCTGTATATAGATTTGGTTGAAGATTGCTTCGGGATGTTAAATTCAGATTCAAATATTAAATGACAATTCCTGCCAGCTGAATAACATTCATTTCTATTTGGAGTATTAATATAATGTTTTTGTGAACTGAGTTTTGTGTACAGTCTTGCAGTGCGAGATATTGGCGTATATATTTAGTGCGCTTACTTTAGTTTCACGTGTATATGTATATATGATAGATGTATAACGTTTAGTCTTAGTGACACGCGCGGCCGGCCAATCTCGGCTGCGGCGCGCTATATGTATATTATTAGATTTCGCTTATGCGCACAGAAGACAGGTGTGTCAAGCGGCGCGAAGAATTATGCTGACTAGAGAAGTTTGAATTCGAGTGTGTTCGCTGTAGTAGTGTGGCTGACTAGTTGAGTTGTAATCGAATTGAGTTCTGTCTGTTTGTTTCTTATTAAACTAGAAGATATTAAACTGTGTTGCTGATTAATTCAGGTTATACTTATACGTAGAATTAGTGTTCAAAAGGTGAACGTTAAATAGGCGTTAAGTAGACAGAGAACAAGGATTTAATCAGAAGGATTGTCAACGGAAGGATTGGGTTGACAGTTTTGTTCCTTTTTTGTAGCTATCTATGTTGCCTTCACCGTATGGTGATTGTCGTAATGCTGAAAACTACACATACCAGAAGTGCTTTATGCAATGCACGGAAGATTTTATATTTTCCGAGTGTAAATGTCAGGTTAATTCCAATGGTACGTAAGTAATTCACGCATTTTAAGTTAATTTGTACATAATAATCTGTGGGTGCATGTGATTGAGTCTGTGTGTGTATGTGTAATTGTGCATATTTATGTGTTGCATGAGTTGTATCGATAACACGGAGTGCGTTCTTTGCCAATCTGCTCAAAGCACTACCAACAATGTCCTCCTGCGGTCACATCGACAAGCCGTGTGATCATCACTTTAACAGTGTCATTTCCAATCGCATATAACTATAAACTGCCTTTCTCTGCTTAATATTAGATTATAATCACATCGGATATGTATATGTACGTTGACTGTAACGTCGGTTGTAATATGGGTTGGCACTGCAATGCCACTATCAGATACTGTCAAAATATTTGGGGTAGCCCTGGACAGCAAGCTCGCATTCCGACCGTACATAACAAACCTTTGTAAATTTGTTTCTATCACATCATTATTTTCAATACGACACGTCAGGTCGGCTCTTTCTAGGAATATGTCGCAAACCATAGCCTGTTCCCTTGTCTCCTCGCCCTTGATTATTCCAATTCGGTGTTTGTGAGTCTCTCAGTCCCTAAACTCAACAGACTGCAACGCATCCAAAACTTCTTAGCTCGCGTAGTACAGCGCGTCCCACTACGAACAAGCTATACTCAGTCCTACTCCATCAGCTGCATTGGCTTCCTGTTGAGTTCAGAATAAAATTTAAATTGACCTGCCTGACCTACACAGCCCTCAGCACCAGCGAACCTCCATACCTTCAATCACTACTAACTCCTTACATCCATCCTCGTTACCTGCGATCATCAAGTACGGGTCTCTTAGCTGTGCCACGATGAGAACAGTTATGGACTCGCGTGCATTCCATATATGCCTCTTGCCGGGTCTTCCCAAGGAATGGAATCGACTTCCACTCTCTCTTCGTAGCTCAAAAATCACTTCCTTCCTTCACAAAGGCTAAAACTCACTATTTATCCTTTGCTTTGAAGCACTTGCTAATCTAACTGCATCTTCTCCTGGTGGCTGACTATCCGTTGACTATCCTTGCCTCAGATAAGCAGTTCGTTGTGACCGTGAGCGCATTGCAAATTTAATTAATAATAAATACTAAAAAGGGATGGTTGCTCGGGACGATACGCGTTTGTGGAACAACGAACCACTCAGATATATTGACATCCAGCAGTGCAGAAAGCGCGACCACCTGTATCGACTCTGTTTTGTAGGACCACGTTTACAGCACTTGACAGCACGTGCTGTTTCGGGCGACATAAGCGACTTGGCTTGACCACAGCGTAGGCTTCCTGTGGTTAGGCTACCCAGGCTCGTACATACCGGCCCAGCAGACGAGCAACGCAGATCCTCACTTTGCTTCTCTCTCTGTCTCTCTCTGTCTCTCTGTCTCTGTCTCTCTGTCTCTGTCTCTGTCTCTGTCTCTGTCTCTGTCTCTGTCTCTGTCTCTGTCTCTGTCTCTGTCTCTGTCTCTGTCTCTGTCTCTGTCTCTGTCTCTGTCTCTGTCTCTGTCTCTCTCTCTCTCTCTCTCTCTCTCTCTCTCTCTCTCTCTCTCTCTCTCTCTCTCTCTCTCTCTCTCTCTCTCTCTCTATCGTCCTCTCTCTTTTTCTCTGTCTGTCTCTGTCTGTCTCTCTCTGTCGGCGTAAGTTTACTTAACTGTTGATCACACTAAATGTGCACGCACCTGTGGGCATAATTTTCTACTGCACCATGTCTCTTTCCGACCATACAAACATTCACCCGTGCATGAATACATACATACACGCATAACCTACATACATTATATAGAGAGATTGACAGGCAGACAGACAAACAGTCTGTCTGCCTGTCAATCTCTCTCGAAATCCTGTGCCCTACATACCAGTACATATGCATTCATGTGTGTATGTAAGTATGTATGTATGTATGACATGTATGTAGGTTATGCGTGTATGTATGTATTCATGCATGGGTGAATGTTTGTATGGTCGGAAAGAGACATGGTGCAGTAGAAAATTATGCCCACAGGTGCGTGCACATTTAGTGTGATCAACAGTTAAGTAAACTTACACCGGTAAATTTGTGAAGCTGCTGATTAGTGCCAAGAAGAAGGACTTCTGTCTTAGAAGAATTTAGAAGAAACTTAATACTATATCCATTCAGATCTGATCATCACTGAAAACAGCTGCAAATAATGGTAGTCAAAAAAGCTTTCAGTACATATATATAGCGAACTGAGTGATGCGGTTTAGATTATAAACAGGAGCGGAACCACTACAGAATCATGTGGAACACCCCGCAGTTCAAGAGAGTTGGCGCCAAGTGAATTGCTTTGTATATGATGAATAAAACTAGTAATTGATGGAAAGCAAGATGAACGAATTGCACCAAATCACAAAGTGCGCTTTAATGATTCCTACATGACGCAACTGATAACATTAGGAACTATAGAGGAAGTTCACATGCTAAGCCATGAATAAATTTCGCCCAGATGAGAATAAAAGCAGACATCCAGGCAATCGCGAATGCATTAATTCTTCATCGATTTAAAAAAAAACTTTAAGTATATAGCGAACTGAGTGTTGCGTGTGCTTAGCCAGATGTGTAGACTCGTGTTAGCGTTATCGCGTCAAGCAAGGTGCCAAAACGAGCCTTACAATTTGCCATGAAAGCAAAAACGAAGAGTACTTTTGGCCAGTACACGTCGCTTTAGTCAAGTTTTGGCTGATTTACAATTGCTGTCATCGATGTCATATGGTAGTGTACACTTCTGAACGTTAGACGGAGAGCAATATCAAATGCAGCTGTATCGTAAATGATTATTGTAATGTGTTAGACAATATTCGCAGTAGTGTGAGATTATTTGGTCAACACCAGAACGAAGAAAACGTTGGTAATCCCAAAAGAAAGCCACGATAGTTGTGAACAAGCCACCGTGACTTTCTTAATGCAATTCTTATTCCTCCCATCCCACTTAATAGAATGCATTATCGTATATCCTATTTAGGCAGATTGTTATTGGTTACTGGCAGGGGCGGCGCCAGACACTTATTGTAACCAGGGCATAGCCAGGGCAGTCATGCAAGTAACCAGGGCAGAGGGCGGCGATTCATGGCGAGCGTGGTAGCGCGAGCTTAAATGGTGACCATACAAGCTTGCGCTACGGCAATTTGCGGTCATATCATTAACCTAACTGATTTTTGCATTTGCATTCAATTCAATTTTTTCAATTCAATTCAACTTTATTCATCCGAATTCAATACAAAAGTACAGTAGGCACCAATCGGAATGTAACACTTTCCGGATACAACATTGATTATAAGTTAAACTAAATGGTATTTCTTCTCAGGGCCGTATTAACTTAGGTGGAGGCCCCAGTGCACCGCCGCGGTGGAGGCCCATAGCACGCCGCAGGCCAGACGCGGGTGATGCCTGATAGCCGGTGTCGCGTGACAGAGTATCCGTCCTAAGACTATCCGGGGGGATGAATAAATTTATCCCCCCGGATGGAATCTACCGGTATAGAGTATCCGGGGGATAAACCATTTCTATCCCCCATCGTGTAAAATCATCCCCCGGGGGATAAAAATTCACAGGCATAAGGTATTATTGAAAATGCGTATAATTGATAGTCTATTATTATTATCATCATCATCATCATCATCATCATCATCATCATCATCATCATCATCATCATCATCATCATCATCATCATCATCATCATCATCATCATCATCATCATCATCATCATCATCATCATCATCATCATCATCATCATCATCATCATCATCATCATCATCATCATCATCATCATCATCATCATCATCATCATCATCATCATCATCATCATCATCATCATCATCATCATCATCATCATCATCATCATCATCATCATCATCATCATCATCATCATCATCATCATCATCATCATCATCATCATCATCATCATCATCATCATCATCATCATCATCATCATCATCATCATCATCATCATCATCATCATCATCATCATCATCATCATCATCATCATCATCATCATCATCATCATCATCATCATCATCATCATCATCATCATCATCATCATCATCATCATCATCATCATCATCATCATCATCATCATCATCATCATCATCATCATCATCATCATCATCATCATCATCATCATCATCATCATCATCATCATCATTATTAGGAGCTTTTAAATAGCGTCCCTTCAAGGTGATCTACTCAGGAGCGCTCCCAATCCAACCACAGCTAGAGAGAGTAGTCTTTAAGTTGGTAAGGAACAAGGTAAAGTGAGTCATAGGAACCAGGCGGTGTGCAAAAGGGAGACAAATCTATGCTGTAATCAAAATCCAAAACGAGAAATAGGTAAAGCAAGTGACTCCAGGCTAAGTGTTCTAAGTCTTCTAAGCAATGTTTAGAGCAAATCAAATCGAAGTTACGGTAGGAACAGCATTACCTGAAACATTTGTTGAAACATTTATTAAGATATTTTCGCATTTCTGAAGGCTCACCGAAGTCAACATCCAGCGTGGCAAAAGGGGACGCAATCTCAAATGCTGCGTACAGCTCACACGAAGAGAAGTCCATTTGCTGCTAGCAGAGAGGACTTTAACATGTGGGTTCCCGATGTGGTTAGGTGCCTTGTGTAGAGCTGACGCAATTGTCGGCCGAGATTATCATTTGCCGAGATAGGCCTACCAATCGACCGATATCAAGCGCGGAGCTATGCCAATTCACCTAATTAGCACCTTAGTCCCTTTTCATGACACCGTGTCTTGTGACTAGCAACTGATTGCTGATATTTGTCATCCTTGTTTTAGACACATCCATCGCAACAAGCCCTTCACGCAACTAATTAGCCTATATGGCATATGCGAATAGACATTGTTTAATTTGAGTGAGATTACAACACCACAAAGAACACAAGAGTCAATGAAGTTGGTTCATTGCCTCAAATGGCGCTTCACTGCAGCGTTGCTGGTGTACCTATTGATACGAATCGACCGATATCAAGCGCGAGCTACCAATTCACCTAATTAGCACCTTAGTCCCTTTTCATGACACTGTCGTTTGTGACTGCTGATATTTTGTCTTCCTCGTTTTGCTGGTGTACCGAACTACCGATTGATACGAATCGACCGATATCAATATCACAACTTGCCTAAGAGTAAATAGAGTATAGAGTAGAGAAAGAGTAATGCGAGGATCATTGACTTCACTCAGTTCACTGGATTCTTTTCCCACGCATGCCAACATTAAGTAGCATATGGCTTAGCATTTGACCACGACTGCTGTAGTTCTAAACTGACTTAAATCGCACAATTTGTAATTATGTTGCAGGGGGATACTTCTTGATGGGGGGGGGGATAATTTCGTACGACTCATGGGGGATACGTTTGCACGAGGGGGGATAGTCCCTCCCGTTCACATTCATCCGGCCGGATACTCCATTCTGCTAAGGGGATATACTTGTATGGGGGATACTCTATTTCGTGACACCGGCAGTGAAAGGTTCACGAGTCACGACGCGTCGACTCCAGCATATCACAAAGGCAAAGCTGTAGGCTACTAACTGAAGCTAGAACTAGTAACTACTGTACAGTCGCTACTTTATTTTAATCTGCTCTTTAAGTCAAAGTTTCTAACTTTTCTATTTCACTGTTATGTTAATGACGTCAAAGTCTTTGTGGTGGAGGCCCCTATGTGGTGGGGGCCCTGTGCACTGGCACATGATGACCATGCACAAATCCGGCCCTATTTCTTCTCCACTCCAGTAATTGCAGTTAGAAATATATGAGTACGCCAAAGTCCTGACAGCCACGTTGTGGTGTGGAATCTATATTATAGGTTGATACTGGTAGCTCTTTCAAGTTTCAAATAAAAATTTTTATTAGTGAAATTAATTAATTCATTTTATGAATAGAATTGAAAATGCAGATTTGCGTTACTTTTGCAATTTTACGACTATTTTCACGCAATATGATGCCATAATCACGTACGGTACCAGATTAAACGAATAAAGAATCGGGCGGCGACGCCGGGGTGTAGGACGTTGTTTGTTAGGCTGGCATTTCTATGCTTTGCTTTAAATTACTTACCGTCGTCGGAAGGTAAACGAGGGCGTTTCGGATTCGGTTTCTTCAGATACCGATCCATCCTAACGGTATCGATCACTCAAACTTTAAGAATTAAGTAGCAAGATTATCAAGATATCGAATAAAAAATAATTAAAAATTACGATGATCGATGAAAATGGATAGATCGCGTATTGAGTGACGTCATTGTGTTGAATATTATGACGTTTTCGACTGCGCAGACCATCGACTTATATTAATAAAGGTCGATGGCGCAGACCATCGACCTTTATTAGTGGACGCAGCGTAGGCCAGTACATTGCCTTTTAGATTCTGAGGTCTGCACATAATATGCTAATGAGCTCTATGCCTGACGTCATGCTAGGGGGAACGTCGATATCTATATTTAGACCATTGACTCTGTGAACGGTGACCCATGACCTTTCCCGTCATGCATTCCGCCCTAGCATTACGTCACAGGCAAGCATACCTATTCTTAGCAACAGGCCAGGCTTCAACTTGAATCGCTCATAGTGGGTCCACTTAATATAAGTCGATGGCGCAGACTCAGAGCGTATTGTTTGTTAGGCTGGCAATATATATTGGTATATATATATATATATATATATATATATATATATATATATATATATATATATATATATATATATGAAGTCGTTGCTTCGGACGGAGGGAACAGTAAGTAAGTAATGCTGTTGAGGCAAAGTAGGTCTTTACATTTACATTTAACTCACTCAATATAACGAACTATAGCGCCCATATTTTAATATTTTTCTAAGAATATAAAAAATACGCTCCGAACAAATTCTGGACAGGGTAAAAATACTGGCAGGGCAACGACCAGGGCAACGACGTTTTTTACCAGGGCATATGCCCTGGCTCGCCCTGGTGTAGCGCCGCCTCTGGTTACTGGGTGCAATAAAGATGATTGATTGATTGATTGATTGATTGATTGATTGATTGATTGATTGATTGATTGATTGATTGATTAGCCAGATACAACGGATGATAATCTGAAGGGCTCAATTGCGTATCTTATGGACGAAATGGTGCAAAAAGAACAATATCAAAACAATTTTTTATAGCAAACAAAAAACCGAATAATGTCTAATGAATAACGTTGAAGCTAAATGAATTACTGTTTATCGCTTATAGACCTCAACAACTGACAATACAGCTACCGCTCTTAAATATAAGAAGTAAGCTAATGTCAGAATTCTTTAATTTGATGGCAATAGCATTATTACAGTCTAACGTTTAGATGAAATCCATTTGAATGTGTTCATTTTGTGCGATCAGGGAAACAAATATGCTCTCTTGACAAGACCATTTCCTGCTTGCCAAAAGTCTCAACACTTTGGATTTCTTCCCGCGCGTTTGAAAAATGTGACTGTCCTCTTCAATGCCATATAGCCACTTATCCATATTCAATCACGACAAGTCCCCTGTCAGAACATTTCCTCAATTACACAACGGAAAGATCGCAGTTCAAAGGACGAAATCTGACGATGTCGAAACTGAGCAAGGAACTCGTCTACCTGGATATCTTCTACTCTCAGCTGAGCTACATCGACATACAAACAAGTCCAGCCTACGATTTCTTCACAATGGTGTGCGAGGTTGGCGGTGCCTTGGGACTAATTCTCGGAAGCACAATACTTACTATTGTAGAAGTTTCCCAGTGCTTCGTCCAACTAGTAGATGAACTTAATACTGCTGTAAGGCTCGTTAAAATGCAACGCCGTTGAGAGATTGATTCTTAAGGCATACCAGATGCAAAGTTTTGTTCTAATTCTTATCTCTTAAATAGTTTCTACGGACCTGTCACGTTGAGAGCGCTTCTGTATAGCCCTGCTGAGAGAAGCGCTTTATAAATGTTCAGATAAGATAAGAAGATAAGTTTCCCAGATCTGTGTGTCCTACGATAAACGCTGTTGAATGTCTCTGCGTCCTTCCTCCTTCCCTCGCGGCCTCACTCCCTCATTATGGCACACAATCTGACGGGAGGTTGAGGGGAGGAGGAGAAATACTGATGAGGCGGAGGCAAACTGATTAGCCTAAGCAACGATTGGTCACGCACAATACAGGGGAAATCCTCTATTGTTCGATCCAGGGCGGGAGGGAGGCAGGGGAGGCAGGGAGGGAGGGTGGTAGAGACAAACTTACTATCCGCTTCTTGTCTGTCTATCAATCCGTCCTGTCTGACTCCCAATATGACTTATAATTACGCCATCCAATAAACAAATTCTTTTCTCTTCCTATCAATCCATTCATTTTCTTTTACAACCCGTCATAGGTGACAAGCAAATACTCTAGTTGACCAATAGAGTTGGCCATTGCTCTTGAAATATATAATAACAAGCGCATGATAATCTAATTTTAAATTTAACGAGGCAGCTGAAGAAAATATCATTTTATGTCAATAATATATTGTTTGTTTTATTTTGAAGCATATGACTTTAAATGAGCTGATTTGAGTATTTTGTAAGATATTGTCATAATGCCATATTGCCACTGAATTTCTTAATACTTGCACATATGAACTGTTTGACATTCTATGTTATGGAACTTTTCAAGGGTATCTCTATTTGTGTATGTGAATATCGTTATATACATCTGTCAACTCAGGTTTGTGCACAAGCTCTTTCTGTGCGAGATACTGCATCAGATATTTAGAGCGCTTAAATATTTAGTGCTCTTTACCTTAGTTTCGTTTATATATATATATATATATATATATATATATATATATATATTATAAAACGTTTGTTTGTATTGTCTTAGTGAAGCACGTAGCTGGCCGGTCGCGCTGCAAGCGGCCGCACTCTGTATATAATTAGATTTCGGTCTGGCGTAGAACACACGCGTCTAAGAAGGGCGCGAAGATTTCTGCTGAGAGTCGATAATTTGAATTTGTGTGTTCTCTGTAGAAGTGTTGCTGACTATTTGAAACTGTGAATTCATTTATGTTTTAAAACAAAGATACTGAAAACTGTGTTGGTGCTCAGTGAAGGCTATACTACACAATAAAAATTAAGCTACTTATACGTAGACTTAGTGTGAAACAGTGAACATTAAATAGGCGTAAGTACGAAGGAGACAAGTGAAGTTGTTAGAATTATTGTCGACAGAGGGAAAGTGTTGAAAGCATCATTGTATGATGCTTTGTTGGCATTGGCCGATTTTGAAGCCGACGTCTAAGTACATCAGTTATCACTTAAACCCTATTCGTTCATTATAATTAAAAGAATTCTTCAATTGTGAATGGTTCCATGACAAATATGCGCCGATATTTCTGCACAAGACATATCTGCTCAGCGACAATTCGCAGCAGTGAATGCCTTTTCATTCAAATTTCAATCTTAGCTCCCCAAATTCCACTTATCTGCAAACTATAATTTTCTGGGGATTTTCAAAACAATACTCTCTGAAAATAGTCCTAAGCATACGGACCATAAGTATTCATTCTGTCCCGTATGGCATCTGCTGTGGTTATTCACATTTTAGAATGCCAACTTATTATATCAGCAAATAAAACAAAACGCCATTTAAAGGTTGATTCATAATGTGTGCTGCAGGATGCAACGTTTCTACAGCAATTCTTGGGAATTGGTCAAGATGGAGTTCGCAACTCTGTCTGGAATTCATAACTGAAATATTGCTTGGCATTCATAATATGGTCTTTCTTCTGTGCTAACTCTTTGGTTCGTTATTACTACGTTCCCATCTGCAATACCGATACATCTAAAGCTTCCTCCAATATGATTATATTTCTTGTGGATCTTCAAATTAACAAGCAAAGCAGACGACATCTGAAATGCTTAAAAATGGTACTGTTTTATTCAGTAGAGATTTTCATGAAACTATGTCTTGCGTGGATATGGCCTTTCCATAGTACGCATGTCTAAGGGTATACGTATGTCTCTGGTTGATCTATTAAAGCCTTTTAAACTCATTGATAGTTTATTTATGTATATTCTTATTCAGTTAATTGCAGCGTTTGAAAATTTTCTTCATATGTAGACCCATATCTTAGATGAACAGTCATCAAATGAGTCAGTTTAAAGGGCAAGTTTCGCATAATTATAGCTTTTATTCCTGAAATCGATGTCGTGAATTTCCATCTTAATCAACTGTAAACTATAAAATATAGAAAGGCCATATCTATGCAAGACCTATAGTATGGCGAGGTCTCTGTCGACGACTGTGTATTTGTGGGGATATTATAATTGCAAAACTATCTGCTCTGATCCTGTCAGACGCTGTACTTTGCGGTTTCTTCACGCTCTTACCGATGTAGCTAACTGGGTCTCATTACAAATATAGCCTATTTATGTGTCCAGACCCTTACTATAGCGCCTTTTAAGTACCTCACAAAAGTGCTGCTTGCACCGGTCTATATGCTGTCAATATGTCATTAAAAACACATTGCATACACAAAGAATAATTATACGCAGATCTTAATAATTGCTCAGCGAATTTTGCGAGCGAGATTTGTAACACCTGCCTATTTTTGAATATGGCCACCTAATTTTAGGTCCTGTGTAGGCCTACTGAATAAGTCACTTAAAACAGCGTGTCTTTCAATAGTCCCAGGGTAAAGTTTCTTCCACAGATGATCCAAAATTGCAGGCACAGATATGATCAAGTTTGCTGAATCCAATCAAGATTTTCTTTAACTTTTTTCACATGTGACCAAGATCCTGACATTCTAATTAGAGTAACAGATAACGAGACTAAACTCTAAAATGAACTTGACGATGTCTAAAGATTTTAGTCTGATTTCCGTAAAGGATGGCCTTATGGAAATGCTAATGAGTCCATACCTGACCAGTCGGCCGTTTCCTACTTTTAAGCTCCAGCTTATTCACCAGCGTTGTGCCATATCAGAAGGGTTGTCATACTCTATTTAGAACTATGATTTCCTTCCAAAGGGCATAATAATGAAATCAACTGAGCGATGCTTCGTACTTGACCAAAATGGTTCTAGGACTTTTCGCCCCCGGAAGATTCGCCCCCGACATTTAACCCCCAGTAAGTTTCGCCCCCGTCGATCCAGCTTCTATTCTTAGTTACATTATCATCGCTATTCCAGCTTCTAGTCTTAGTTACATTTTCATCATAGATCCCGGAGGCGAAACTTCCGGGGGGGGGCGAATCTTCCGGGGGCGAAATTTCCGTATCCCGACCAAAATACCTCTGACACACCAAAAAAATCGATTCTTGGTTTGAAGTAAGCGCAAATTTATTTTATTTCCACTGTTCTGTGTTCTTGTCAGACGACGTTCCATTGAGTTCGTTGTTCAAGTCCTTAACAATCGACAGAACATGTGAACATGCACGTGACCGTCTTTGCATTCTGTATCTTCATCTTGATCACATTGTAATCATCACGTTTATCATATTCATCGTCGTCGTCATCGTCGTCATCATTGTCATCATCAACGTCATCATAGTCATCATCATCATCATCATCATCATCATCTTCGTGATCTTGACCCTCTCTCGATTGTTGCCGTTCCCACAGCTGATGGCCATGCGGCCGTCTCTAGCCCACAGCTGATGGCCATGCAGCCGTCTCTAGCCCACAGCTGATGGCCATGCAGCCGTCTCTAGCCCACAGCTGATGGCCATGCAGCCGTCTCTAGCCCACAGCTGATGGCCATGCGGCCGTCTCTAGCCCACAGCTGATGGCCATGCAGCCGTCTCTAGCCCACAGCTGATGGCCATGCAGCCGTCTCTAGCCCACAGCTGATGGCCATGCGGCCGTCTCTAGCCCACAGCTGATGGCCATGCGGCCGTCTCTAGCCCACAGCTGATGGCCATGCAGCCGTCTCTAGCCCACAGCTGATGGCCATGCAGCCGTCTCTAGCCCGTTGACCATTTGACAAAAACCATGAAATTAGTTGCTTTATTTGAATCGCTTTATACAAATCAGATTTAGTCTCATGTTTACCGACCAACAGTCTTTTAGGTTCTTTAAATTGAAAATATAAAATATTATTAATGTGAATTTGATTTCAAAGCGGAACTACTTTGATGATGCAGAATCGATCCACACAGTCCACTGAATCAGAAAAACTGCAAACGGAATATGTCTTCTAGAGTTTCCATACCATAGACTATGACTGTTGCTAATCCAGACGAAATAGTGTACTATTTCCGATAAAGAACAAGGTCATTATAATTAGCCTATATTGCTACTTCAGTGTAAATCTCATTTTATTGTTAACAGCTGCGTTCTGACAACCGTCTGAAGGAATAAATGACTATACCTAACTAACTCCATTGGCTCCCTCTCTCTGCCCGTATACAATTCAAAGTGCTTATTCTTGTGCTTAAGTCTCAACTGGGTCTTGCTCCACAGTACTTGCGTGATCTAATTCAACGGCCTCATTCTACTGCTTCGCTGCGTCCTCTCCGATCTTCTGATCGTCTTGGCCTCTTAGTTCCTCGTGTCATGACTACTGTGGCTCAATCCAGATCCTATGCCTGCATAGGTCCCTCACTTTGGAACCGACTTCCTCCTTCTGTCCGCACCACCATTCTCTCTGGTAGCGTTGCTTCTTCCTTTTATCACCTTAAAACCTGCTTTTTCTCTCGGGGTCTCGCGCACAGGGAGCGCCTCTGAATGGTCTATACCGCCAGAGGCGCTTTATAAATGCCTATATACAATACAATACAATACCTATCTATCTATCTGTCTGTCTGTCTGTCTGTCTGTCTGTCCGTCCGTCCGTCCGTCCGTCCGTCCGTCCGTCCGTCCGTCTATCTATATCTATCTATCTATCTATCTATCTATCTATCTATCTATCTATCTATCTATCTATCTATCTATCTATCTATCTATCTATCTATCTATCTATCTATCTATAATGAATTTATATAGCACCCCTTCAAGAAATCTACTTGGGGTGCTCCCGATCCATGCCCGGTCAAAGAGAAAGGTCTTAAGATGGCCATAGAAAGTACCTGAGAGGTCTCTAGGGAGAGAGCGAAGGGGAGAGGGAGGTTATTCCAAACGGTAGGATCCACCACGGAGAATGCCCTACGCTGCGCCATAGCAGTACGAGCATAGGGGACAACAAAATCACCCCTGGAGGCCGAGAGCAAGGTACGGCGCCCCGCACAAGCGGAAGTTCAAGTTAAGAGCTCGCAGAGGTAGGCCGGGCCCGCCCTACGACACAATGCCACGCCATGGCGGAAACCCTGTAATGAATACGATGCTGGACAGGAATCCAATGGAGGATGTCTCGCATAAATTCAGAGACGTTGTCAAACCTGGAGATACCGTCAACAAAACGTGCAGCCGACCACAGAACCCTCTCTAGACAAGGAAGTCCAACAAAGAGAGAGGAGCAATAATCCAAACGAAATGCATGTACCGGAGTGGAAGCCGCAGAGAATGAAAGGAAGCGGGATACGACACGCAGTTGGTAGCAACAAGCACGAGTCAGTTCATGAATGTGCTTAGAAAAGGAGAGTTCTTGGTCCAGAATGATACCTAGGTGACGAACAGAAGTAGAAAAGGTAAAGGAGGGGAATTCAGTGGCAAGAAGCGTCAGATCAAGCTTGGCCAGCTGCTGTTGACGAGTGCCAAACCATATGTACTGAGTCTTCGAAGGATTAAGACGCAGACGATTAGAAGACATCCAGGCATTAATCAAATCAAATCAAATCCGTTTATTAGAACAGCCCAATAAATGCACTTACAATTCAAGGATAGGTAAGGTAAGGTGGGTGTCTTAATGGGATGACCATAAGGGTTGATTCCCGCTAATTGCGGCATATGTGTGTTGAATGATAACTTAGACATGAAGAAAATTTTTAACAGCTTAACTAATGCAGGTTCAGAGCATCAAAACATTACGATAATTTACTGCCTACAGAAATAATTATACATCACTCCAACGCCAAATATTTACCCTGTAGACAAAGCTATGAGTTCAGTTAGTCCGTGTCAAAATTATACTGAGCAAGCAGTTTTGTATAGTAGTGAGATGATCATGCACAGATTTACCTATAAAAAGGGTGCGGTAGAATAGCTAACGAATGCCAATGATTTCATTAAGGGTGGAAGTAGCATCTGACATAAGGCGAACAGCAGCAGCAGCAGCAGCCTCAGTTGCAGAGCAGTGAGTGTAACATCGTTGGCATAGCTGCGACTCGAAAGCGATCAGGATGCAAGAAGAGAGCCTAGATCAGCCGTGAAGAGAATACAAAGTAGGGATAAGAACAGAGCCTTGGGGATGCCAAAGGAGCAGGAAGCCAGAGGGAGCGAGAAGAGCCAAAGACAACAGAAGAGGAACGGTCAGAGAGACACGATGCGAGACAGGCTAAGGGTAAGGCCGTGCTCCCAAATGATAAAGAAAGGCGGCGCAAGAGAATATCATGATCGAAGGAGTCGAAGGCGGCTCTCACGTCATAAATTGCCAGAAGAGTAACCTCTGATCTGTCAATGGCACAATAGATATCAGAGAGAAGATGAAGAAGAAGGGTCTCAGTAGAGTGCCCCTTACGAAAGCCAGATTGGCATGGGGAAGTAGCTTGTTAGAATCGAGATAGTTAAACAATTGCCTATCTACCAACTTTTCAACAATTTTAGACATGAAACTAACATTAGCTCTAGGCCTATAGCTAGATGGCGTAGACGGGTCAAGACCCGACTGCTTGAGAGTAGGCGTGATAATCGATCGTTTCTGCGAGGCCGGAAGAACTCCCTCGCGAAGGGATGTATTGCAGAGAAGAGTTAGGAACGGAAGGAGAATGTCGATCGATTCGTGGATGAGGAACGAGGGTAGATGATCGAGCTCAGCAGACTTAGGCTGAGAGGCAAGCACCAGGCGACGCAGGTCTTGCTCAGTAACGAGCTCGAGAGAGGACAGGCAACAGCCAGTCAGGATGAAGTCCGGTGGAGAGGAATCATCGGTGTCTGAGCGGACGGAGAGGATCCTGGAGGCGCAGTAGTTGGCGTATTCGGTGGCTGTAAATGGAGGGACAAGCGTCGCAGCGACAGGTTGAGGCCGGCATAGAAGATCCTTGAATGTAGACCAAAGGCGTCTGGTGTCCCCGGAGTAGGAGATACTGCGCTCCCAGTACTCACCCTCCTTCTCCCTATGGCGTCGATGCATTTCTCGAACGAAGCGTAGCCAGGCAGTGCGGTCTGTTGACAAGTGCGTGCGCCTGTAGATCGCTCTAGCCAACGAGCCTGGCGACGGAGAGAGTGACATTCGTCGTCGAACCAAGGGGAGAGAGGGTGTGAGCGAAGCATGGCAGGGTGAGCTGGAAGCAGGCCGTATACAATACTGTAATTAATGTCGATAGAATTAGTTTGTGGCTCTCGTCTGATGACGTAGGTCTTAGGTTAGCTCGACAGCGCATAAATGTCGCTGCTAGGCTGAGTTGATGTCATGTCATGTCGCCGTCGTCGCTCAGCGATGGTAGGCTACATGAATGGGTCAACATTGTCCAGCGTTTTCTATCTCGTATTGCCACCATTAGGCTGGTCCCAGATAACGCAGCTTCAGTGTAACACATAGACTTCTGTTCGTGATAGGAAACGTAACTAGTTTATCGAATCTAGTTTATTCAATATAGCACCGTTATTAAGACGCAGAAATAGTCAGTCGCTTCAAATGATATGATCCTTTAAAGAAGTCAGACTGAAATTCATTAAGTCAAAGAAATCGGAAACCAGGCTAATACAGGTAAGCAAGTTGAAGCACCTGAATGACAATAAATAACTGGTTTCTGGTTCTCATACCTATAGCAGCGCTCATTAACACAAATGTCACGACGAAGAATCTATTTTGAATCCTAGATAGAGTTAGCATCGTCCTCAGTCGATTTAAAGCCCTTTTAAAATGCCTCATTTAGCGAAGATGACTAAAATGCCTAAGTCATTTCATTTATTGTACTAAAATTTCATTATCACAAACTTTTGTAAAGGTAAGAGCAGAATTTCTTAAATTAAGAGCGCATGAAACAAAGAATAAAAACAATAGTTTTTGTTTGTTAACTTTGTCATCGACTTCTCAACATATATTTCAAAGGTAATATTTCAACGCAGTTTTTAAAGTACAGGCAGAAATAGCAGATGATGGTAATTATTACACGAGATATCGAAACTATATATAGCAAATTACTTCCATCGTTAACATCAGTTAGAGTGGTTTTATTCTTCTGTGAAACGGAAGATGGTTAGAGCACAGCTATCAGCGTCTAGAGAATGAATATTGAGTACTCACTACTTCATTCTTCTCTCTATTGTAGTGAAGTGTATGATGATGACTGAACCGGCCTCCATTCAGCTGTGCACCAGTAAAATTCAAGAGATTCAACTCAGAATCTAACAGCTCGATCCTGTTGGGCGGTTCACTTATCACAATTCTGCCATAAATATCAGCAAAAGCTACAGCACTACCATCACCAAGTGTTGACTGGTATTGGCATACAATTCTTCCACTTGTATCTATCTCCGTTAATTGTGTGCTACCTTGGTGCTGTTGGAAAACCAGTATAAGGTTTCCATTTCGTTTCTTAAGTACTTTTGCGCCATATCTGAAATCATAAATGTCTGAGGACAGTTAAACTCGGAGATTTTATCCTTACATCACTAATCCACGGCGATATACTAAACCGATGTTCTTCCTCCTTCGTAATGCGTAAGACTGAATAGCAATGGCATTCCGGGATTAGGCCTAGCCCCATTACATACACACAGTTGGAAACGATGCAAGCTGCTATGTCCAACGTAATTATTCCTGGTAGCGAGATGATATCTTTCACCTCTGCCATATTGTTGCGATCGTAAACAGTTACTTTCGTTGTCCCGGTGAGTATAAAAATGTCATCTTTCAGTGTAGCCAATGTGAAGACGAATAGCTGGATCGGAGACTGATGCAAAATTTCCAAACGAATTGTTTCCTCGGCTGAAAATATTATTACTCTGTTTATAAGTCGCGCAGACGAAATGACATTTGTTACGGATGTCGCGTATACAGTGTTTTTCTACGTGAAACTAAATATGAAGGGGACTGATAGCTGCGTAGGCTACACAGCGACTCTGAGAGGCTCTTCAGATCCGCTTTACAAGAGTTCGCACATTCCGTTACATTACATTACATAATGAAAAATTTAATAACTGTGGTTTGAATATCGCAATCAGGTAGAACAACAGTGCATCATAAATAATCTAATCAAGACGCAGCACACACACGTACACACGTCTCAACCAGAATTAACAGTTCAAACTATGTTCAGACGAGATGGAAATCTATGAAAACATTCTTATTCTGGGCGGCCTTTTATGCCTGTGAAATTTGTACATTCAGGAAGGTCGCCAGAGCATAGCGAATGACACGGTAACCACGAGAGTATCCACATACATGGATTGTAAATCGAGTGATCGGGGTTCAAAACCCGCTTGGGCAGGTACTTATTTTGTTCCCTTACGAATTCAGCCCCACAGAGAACACGAGAATTATCAGTGAAAATATCAGGAGCAAGATAGTGACCTGACCACCCGCCACAATACGCCGAGATTAAGATAATAAAGTCGCTAACTCAGAATACTAGCCGGCGACAGACTTAGGGCCTACACATTGATCGTAATTCTAATTTCAGATTTGAGTTATTCGTACGCACAAAACAATGCTTATTCTTTTATTTTTCGACCTTACCCATGCGGTCTAGAGTTCTGTGAAGTTCAATTCGAAAGAAGTTCGTCGTAAGGATGCTGCTCCATTGCGAACAGACAGATAGGAGTCGACTTATCACAAGGTCGGATTTCTCTTTCCACACACTTTTAGCCAGCTTCATACCCTTCACTTCCATAGACACGGCCTTAACTAGAATTCTCTCAAGCATCTCAATTGGGAGATCATGCAGCTACAACTAAAAGATATCACATCTGTTTACAGACATCTTAAGAACTCCTCAGCATAAAATTAAACAAAAGCAAGGACCATTTAAGCTGAGCCGTAAGTTACACGGTACATTTACAAAGCAACTTGCTTTACGAGGCTAAACTCAGTTAGAAAGACGAGGAAGAAAAGGACACAGAACGACAGGACTTACTTCTTATGTCACGACTGCTATCTAGATCTTTACAAGTATAATGTTAGCACATACGCAAATATCTTTCTCCGATTTTGCCTTACTTGATACAATTAAGCGAAGTAAATTTTCCTCTTTTTAATTACGATCTTTTAGTAGTTATCAATATTTTCGAACTATTTCTGTGGCGGACAGGCCACAATGCATGAACGAAGGAATTTTAATGATAGCTGTCTTAATTAATTAGCGTTTTATTCGATGGGTGGCGCTTTATAACTTTTCGATTATAATTATAATTACAAGTGCTGTATTTTATTTTTGCAATTTTAACACTTCAATTTATTAATTAAAATAATTAGACACACCGTCCGTCCAATATTTAGTGGCTAAACATAGGGCGACGCTTAATATAGTTGGTAGATATTTCGATTTTGGACACCTGTATTTAAGAAGATGTTGATGGCCTACTATATAAGTATGGAGGCGAGAATATGTCTTGCGTACTAAATTATAACACGCAGGCAGAGACTGTAGCCGGCCTATGGAGGCCAGATAATGTCTTTCGTGCGAGGCCATAGCATGCAGATAGATGCAAATAGATACATAGAGCTTGCCTCACGCTGCGTTGCCTATATCGTAGAGTGGCGGTGCTGCATTCTACATATACAGCGATACGGTTCTTTAGTGTCGTTGGTTAGCGATAAATGCTGCACTCCGTGTGGTAGTATACGGCGAGTGATAAAGCGAGTTCCAGGTTTCGGGCAAGTTGAAAATATATTTACGGACGAGAGGGCGTCCGAGAAAAGGCTAATCTGTGCGATCCCGGGTTTCAGCCGAATCGATCGCTCTCGGGTGAAGGATTGAGTCCGCCGATCCGACAGGTTTGGGGCCCACCCTGCCGTTAGATCGCGAAAAGGTCTGAATCTCGATTGTTGGTAGTTTGCGGGCTGAGTATAGCTCGGGGAAAGACCGATAGTGAGAGATTGAGAGCTCACAGGTCTGTTCCGGTGGTAGCCGTTTGAGATACACGGGCAAAGTCCCGCTGTTGACAGTCAGAGATACACGGGCAAAGACCCGGTGGTACCCGTCAGAGATACGCGGGCAAAGACCCGGTGTTGACCGTTAGAGATACACGGGCAAAGACCCGGTGGTTCCCGTCAGAGATACACGGGCAAAGACCCGGTGGGACCCGTCAGAGATACGCGGGCAAAGACCCGGTGGTACCCGTTAGAGATACGCGGGCAAAGACCCGGTGGTTCCCGTCAGAGATACACGCGGAAAAGCCGGTGGTAGCAGTCAGAGGGATACGCGGGCAAAGACCCGGTGTTGACCGTCAGAGATACACGGGCAAAGCCCGGTGGTTGCAGTCAGAGAGATACGCGGGCAAAGACCCGGTGTTGACCGTCAGATATACACGCGGAAAGACCGCGCTGGTGACCGTCTGAGAGACACGCGGATAGGCCCCGCAGTAGACCGTCAGAGATACACAGGCAAGGACCCGGTTGGTGATAACTCAATTCAAGTATCGTCCATAAGAAGCTGAGCAGTGCGATCCCGAGTTACAGCAAAAACTAATCACTCTTGGGTATTGGATTGACCGCCGATTCGACAGGTTTGGGGCCCACCCTGCCGTTAGATCGCGAGCCGGTCTGAATCCCGATTGTGGGAGTTTAACAGGCTGAGTAAACCTCGGGGAGAGACCGATCGTGAGAGATATATAAAACACAGGTCTGTATCGGTAAAGTGCGAAGAAACATTCCGCTGGTAACGTCCGGTGAAGTACCGGAGCGATCTTGTTGAAGCTGTTCGATAACATCGGGGAACTACCGGTAAATTTTCCATTCGCGGTCACCGTGTTTGGTTCCCTTGCAGTCATAGTTACTCCCGCGGTTTACCGGCAAATATCAGTCCGGGAGACCCTCCGAGCGATCCGACCGTTGTCTGTTCAGGTGTTCGGGAAAGTTCCCAGGGTGGAAAGCTACACAGGTCTGTGTGCAATAACGGGGTAAAGTTACTGATATTTACCCACAGATACCGTTAGCAGAATCGAGTGTGAGTACGAGTCTGTGCGCTCCCGGAAAAAGACACAACTGTTACGTTCTCTATTGGATTCAGAGAGTCAGGTTCAAGAGATACGGCTTGTGGAGTAAGGGCCCACTCTGCTGCTCAGGTCTCGAGACAGACTAATTCTGAATAGTGGGAAGATAAAAGGTTGTGTAAACCGGAAAGAGATCAGACCAAGATATTCGGTTCGGGTATTCGGGTACGATACCCAGGTCCGAAAGAGACACGTCCGCTTTACTAGCGAAATCCAGCTAGTCAGAGTCCTAGGGTGAAGTGTACGAGAGTTCCCGGTTAAAGGAACATTAACGCAGACCAAGAGTAAACGATACCAGAAAGTCCGGTGTGAACTGAGTTTTGTGTACAGTCTTGCAGTGCGAGATGTTAGCGTATATATTTAGTGCGTTTACTTTAGTTTCACGTGTATATGTATATATGATAGATGTATAACGTTTAGTCTTAGTGACACGCGCGGCCGGCCAATCTCGGCAGCGGCGCGCTATATGTATATTATTAGAGTTCACTTAGGCGCACAGAAGACAGGTGTGTCAAGAGGCGCGAAGAATTATGCTGACTAGAGAAGTTTGAATTCGAGGGTGTTCGCTGTAGTAGTGTGGCTGACTAGTTGAGTTGTAATCGAATTGAGTTCTGTCTGTTTGTTTCTTATTAAACTAAAAGATATTAAACTGTGTTGCTGATTAATTCAGGTTATACTTATACGTAGAATTAGTGTTCAAAAGGTGAACGTTAAATAGGCGTTAAGTACGAAGAGAACAAGGATTTAATCAGAAGGATTGTCAACGGAAGGATTGGGTTGACATTATTGGTGGCAGCGGTGGGATAAATACTCACGGTGGATAAATACTCACGGTGGAATAAATACTCACGGTGGATATAAACTCACGGTGGATTAAAATTCACGTTATCACCTCCTTCGGCGGATAGAAGAATCTACGAAGGTGATTGAAGAATCTACGACGGTGTTAGAAGAATCTACGCGTTGTTGCTGTGTGACGAGTTTACGATATCAACGACGGTGGAACACGAGAAACGGTATAAAAATTTCGTTGTTTTCCACGAACAAATATAAAAGAAATCCCGTTTGTTTATCGATTCACACAACAAGAAAAACCGTGACTTCTTTGAAAAGAGAAATCACCAAAGTAAACAAGTAAGATGGAGAAACTAAGTGCTGAAAGACAAGCAGATATTAAGAAGATGTCTACGGAAAGGCTTAAACAGCGTTTGTTGAAAGCCGGTTTTAAAGAAGAACAATTAGAAGGTATGTCACGTGGTGACATGATACAGGAACTCGCTGAAGTGTGGGTGAAAGAAGAAGTCGAAGAAGAAGGTGCCGTTGGCGGTGCCGTCGAAAAGGCTATTGAAAAACCTCCTGCGCCTATGTCTATGGAGATGTTGATGCAGTGGATGATGATGAAAGAAGATAGGGAGGAGAAACGGAGACAAGAAGAGAAAGAAAAAGAGGAGAGACGAAGACAAGAAGAGAAAGAAAGAGAGGATAGACGAAGACAAGAAGAGAAAGAGCTAAGACAAGAAGAATTACGTCTTCAGAGAGAGAAAGAAGAGAAAGCGGAACTTGCAAGGCAAGAAGAATTGCGCTTGCAGAGAGAGAAAGAAGAGAAAGCGGAACTTGCAAGGCAAGAAGAATTGCGCTTGCAGAGAGAGAAAGAAGAGAAAGCGGAACTTGCAAGGCAAGAAGAATTGCGCTTGCAGAGAGAGAAAGAAGAGAAAGCGGAAATTGCAAGGCAAGAGGAATTGCGCCTGCAGAGAGAAAGAGAAGATAAAGCAGAACAAGTGCGTAAGGCAGAACTGGAATTGCAAAAGCATCAGTTTGAGATTCAATTAGAACAGTTGAAAAGAGATAGGGAAGATGCTGAAAGAAGAAGACTGGAGCAGATGATTGAATTTGAAAGAGCTAGAAAAAGTGATGAAGAGGTTCGTCAGCAACAGATTGAAGCAAAGAGAATGCGTGAAGAAGAAAAAGAAAAAGCGCGAACGTTAGAGTTAGAACGCGCCGAACAGATCAGACAAGAAGAACTCAAATTTCAGAAAGAAAGTTTGGAAAAGGCAGAGACAGAAAGACAGGAACGTCTGAAACTGGAGAAATCAAAATTGACATTGAAAGAAACGCAAATGAGAGAAGAACGGGAAGCAGAAAGAAGGAAACAGCAAGAAAGTGAAACTTTGGTGTCAAAAATTAAGAAAATAGGTGATGCAATGAAGCATGTATTGCCTCAAATGCCAACTGATATGATGGAGGTGCCATTATATTTTGAAACAGTCGAGAACGCATTTCGTAGTTTTGCTGTGGAAAAGCCGTTTTGGGTGAAATTATTACTACCATTGATGACGCCGAAAGCTCGAACCGTTCTGAATAGATTGTCATACGATGATCTAGACAATTATGATAGAGTCAAGCAGCACTTATTAAAAGAATTTAAGTTGACCTCGAGAGAATACAGAGCCAGATTTGTGGATGCTAAGAAGACGACAGAAGAGACTTATACGATGTTTACGGCAAGACTGAAGAACTTGCTAAACTATTACGTGAGAAGTCGAAACGTGAACAGAGAGTATGATACGCTCTTTGATTTGCTGGTAGCGGATAAGCTAAAAGAATGTTTACCGCCAGGTCCACTACAGTTTGTATTGTCGAAGGAAGGAACTGACTGTCTCCAAGCTAGTGCAGTGGCAGACCTAGCAGACATTCATGTAAACAATCGAATTGGGTTTGCGATCCCAAATATAAACAGTTATCCTTCTCAACGTTCCGTAAACCAAAGCCAGAGTGGAAAGTGGAAAAGTAATCCAGGAACAGGGAATCAGTTCATAGGTAAAGAAGTCAAGGCTAGTGTCCCTGTACCCAATGAGACCAGAGAAGTGACGTTTGGTCGTCAGGGATTTAACAAATCGTCAGCGCCGTTTGCCAAGAGGGAAGGCAACACATCGTTTACGCAGTATAAGAGATATGAAGGAAATGAACAACGAGGTATTTCACAACCATACCATACAGTTGTGAAGCGTTGTCACAACTGTGGTTCAGACAAACATTTGGTTAAATTTTGTCCAGTTCCAGTGGCAGCAGCTAGTTCTAGCAGAAATCAAGAACACACAAGGGTGAATTTGATTCAAGTGGTTAGTGATACAGGTAATCAAACCACGGGTCAAGAAAACCAAGAGACTGAAGTAAAGTCGGTAATGAAATGTGGTATTCAAAAAGAAATTCTATTGGATGCTGAAATTCAGAGAGAAGTCATAGGAAAAGATGACAGTCGAATATTGAAGAAATCGTTCTTGCAATATGTCGAGGTTGAAATTCGTGCAGTAGACGGTAAAGAGCCAGTGAAAGTCAAAGCACTGAGCGACTCGGGTGCAGAAATTCCGGTGATTAGTGAAGAATTACTGGAAGGCATGAAGGTGGAACAAATTGGAAAAGTGAATTTGCAATGTGTGGCAGGAGATGCCATTCCTGCGAAGTTAGTGAAAGTCGATGTTAGACTGTGTGGTAGTGACGTGGAAGAAGAGGGATTTCCGCGTAAAATCCAGTGTTCACTTACACCTTATGTCACCTTGATGTGTGCTAGTATTGCAAAGATGGGCAGTACAGAAAGATTCTTGTTGCATCCAGAGATAATTGCCGAATTAAAAGCCGTACCACAGATGAAAGTTAAAACGATACAAGGAGATGTGAGTGTACGAGCAAATGTAATGACGAGAGCGCAGAGTCGGAAACAGGAAATGGTAGATGTTGATGAGAAGAGTGAAACTGAAAGTTCAAGTGATGAGGAAAACGAAAGTAATGAGCAACGAAGCTTATCGCGAGATGGTGTAACATCAGAGATGAACGAGCAAGAGATGGCTGCATGCGAGAATGGCACATTAAATGAAACGGAAGAAGACAATGAATGTGATGTGGGGATAGGAGACTTGTATAGAGATGAAGAGATGGACGAAGAACAAAAGGTGCAGATTGCCGATTCGAAGAAGTTCGAAGAGCAACAGAGAAAGGATGAATCGTTGAAGCCGTGGTGGAAGTTAGCACAAGAGAAAGAATCTGAATTCTGTGTGATCAACGGTTTATTGCATAAGAAATATCAGATATTAGACCAGACGATATATCAACTAGTGTTACCAAAAGAGAGACGAATTAAAGTGATGGAGTTGGCACATGAGTCGGTATTTGGAGGACATCTAGGAGAAGAGAAAACAAGAGAACGAATAAAATTATCTTTTGTATGGCCAAAGATGAGAAGAGACATTGTGAAATTTTGTAAGTCTTGCGAGAAGTGTCAACTAAAGGCAAGGAGTTTGGTGATGGATAGAGTGCCTATCACTCCAGTCTCAAGAGAAGAGGTCGCCTTCAAGAGAATGACGATGGACCTCGTTGGCCCGATCGATCCAGTATCTGCTGCAGGTCACAAGTATTATTTATGCATTGTGGACTCGTGCACCAGATGGCCTACAATCTTTTTATTGAAATCGCTGACAGCGAAGGCTGTGTGTGAAGCGTTGATGGAACTATTCATGAACGTTGGTGTGCCGTCCGTGATTACAAGTGACCAAGGAACGAACTTCACAGCCAGTTTGACAAGAGAATTTCTCAATTTAATGGGCTGTAGTCCAAGATTCGACACACCAGGACACCCAGAGGCTGCTGGATTAGTAGAAAGATGGAATCAGACATTTAAAAAGATGATCCATCATGTGATAATAGACAACCCGAGGAAATGGCATAAGATAATTCCTTTCACAGTGTGGGCATTACGAGAAGTGCCGAATGCAACTACTGGAGTATCACCATATATGCTTGTCTATGGGAAAATTCCGAGAGGACCATTGGCAATATTAAAAGAGAGTTGGACTAGAGAAATAAACTTACCACCTCATGTTGGAGTTAAACCAGAAAAGTATTTGAAAGAACTCAAAGAAAATATGGAGAAAGCATTATTGTTTGCAGAATCCTACTCTCGAGAAAAGCAATTACAATACACGAATCAGTATAACAAGAGAGCAAAGCACAAAGAATTTGAAGCTGGTGAGAAAGTCATAGTTTTGTATCCAACGTCAACGAACAAACTTATTTCTCGATGGCATGGTCCATGTACGATCATACATCGAAGATCAAAGTACTCTTATTTAGTCGATATGGGTGAAAATGGTCGAAAAATAATTCACGCCAACAAGATCAGAAAATATGTTACTCGAGCATTAAGTTGTGGTCTAATCGTTGAAGAAGATGAAGATTTTGGTTCAGTGGTTGAATTACCAATGAGGAATGAGGTTCAAGATGACAAGAATTCACTTAACCTCGATCCTGAACAAATTAGCCATTTGACAGTAACTCACCAAGAACAGTTGTTGAAAGTCTTGAACAAATACTGTGACAGATTTTCAGAAAAACCCGGATTATGTACATTGGTTGAACATGAAATTGAACTAAAACCAGGATTTCGTGAAAAGGAATTTGCAGCATATCGTATTCCTTTGATTTATCGAGCAGAAGTGGAACGTCAGATCAAAGAAATGTTAAAAACAAACATTATCAAACCATCATCGAGCAGAATGGCAAGCCCTTTGGTTATTGTTAAAAAGAAAGACGGATCTTTAAGACTTGCCTGTGACTACAGATACATTAACTCATTCACAGTGGATTGTAAATATCCGATGCCGATTGTCAGAGACGTTTTGAACAAAGTTGGAAAGTCTAATGTGATTTCTATTTTGGACTGTCGAAGTGCTTATTGGACTTGTCCTGTAAAACAATCTGATCAATGGAAGACAGCTTTTGTAACACATAATGGACTGTATGAATTTACTCGTGTTCCTTTTGGAATGATAAATTCAGGCCGAACTTTTGTTAAGGCGATAAATTTAGTTTTACAGCCTATAAGTGACTTTGCAGAACCGTATGTTGATGACATTGCTGTGCATTCTGACAGTTGGAAAGTTCACTTGCAGCATCTAGATGCATTTTTGATGCAAATGAGATTGCATAACGTTACTTTGAATTTGAAAAAATGCATATTTGGTAAGAGTGAGGTAAGGTTTATCGGTCATGTGGTTGGGTCTGGTAAGATAAAGATGAATCCAGACAGAATTGAAAGTTTGAGTAATTTGAAGATCCCAGAAACTAAGAAGCAAGTTAAGCAACTGCTTGGATTTTTTAATTATTACAGACAGTTTATTAAGGACTTTGCACAGATTGCGAAACCTTTATCTGATTTAACTAGTAAACGTGTTTCTGATAAGATTGATTGGACTGTTGAACATCAGCAAGCGTTTGATTTACTTAAAGAGGCTGTGCGATCCAAAGTAGTGTTATATGTTTTTGAAGTGGGAAAACCATTCAATTTGTACTGCGATAGTAGTGACTTTGCAGTCGGTGCTGTTTTAACACAGATGGACGACAAGGGAATAGAACGCCCTGTGTCATTTATCAGTCAGAAATTAACTGATACCCAGAAGAGATGGGCTACTGTGGAAAAGGAAGCCTATGCTATTGTTTGGGCTCTAAACAAGTTAAAAGAAATTATAATTGGATCAAAAATTTTCATTTTTACTGATCACAATCCTCTTACATATTTGACTGAGTCAATGTCTAAGTCTGCTAAACTTGTGCGTTGGGCGTTAGCCTTACAAACTTTTGATGTTGAGGTGAAGTACAAGAAGGGCAGATTGAATGTTATTGCTGATTGTTTGTCAAGGTTATAAGTAATCGTAAGACTGTTCATTAATTAGTTAGATATATATATATATATGTTTCATGTATTTTGGTAATTTCGCAAATTTTGAAATTTAATTTGCTCAATTCCAGAAAAAGGAAGGAGGTAATGTGAACTGAGTTTTGTGTACAGTCTTGCAGTGCGAGATGTTAGCGTATATATTTAGTGCGTTTACTTTAGTTTCACGTGTATATGTATATATGATAGATGTATAACGTTTAGTCTTAGTGACACGCGCGGCCGGCCAATCTCGGCAGCGGCGCGCTATATGTATATTATTAGAGTTCACTTAGGCGCACAGAAGACAGGTGTGTCAAGAGGCGCGAAGAATTATGCTGACTAGAGAAGTTTGAATTCGAGGGTGTTCGCTGTAGTAGTGTGGCTGACTAGTTGAGTTGTAATCGAATTGAGTTCTGTCTGTTTGTTTCTTATTAAACTAAAAGATATTAAACTGTGTTGCTGATTAATTCAGGTTATACTTATACGTAGAATTAGTGTTCAAAAGGTGAACGTTAAATAGGCGTTAAGTACGAAGAGAACAAGGATTTAATCAGAAGGATTGTCAACGGAAGGATTGGGTTGACATCCGGGTAGTCGGGTATCCAGATAGAACATATTTGCTTGTCGCAACACACAGCTCTGAGGACTGATTGAAGTGCGAGGTTGGGCCCCCTCGTGCGTAGGTCAGAACAAAGGTCTGTGTGTGTAGATAGCGAAGGTTATAAAGAGAGGACCTTCACTATCAGAGTGCCATAGAGACCCGTTATCTTTCGAAGCAGAATTCATTATTGTGAGGCCGGTATGCCGCACACGGAAACACAGCTAGAGATACGTGACAGTAAGAAGACGCGTTGCCCGATGGATACGTGTCTTCTATTACATGACGCAGAGACTCGTCATAGGTACTCCTTGTTCCCTGAACTTAGAGAACGTTTGGTGTTCCATGATAACGGCGATAGTTCAAGAGTCACGAGGTGCAGAATGGTCCGTCAAAGTTCAGACCAGGTAGAGAGGAAGAGAAAGCCCGTAACTAGGAAGGTACACAGAAAGGCAAAGACTGCTGCAGGTAAAAGATCGAACCCTGTTCTGAAGGACGGCCATCCTCAGGACGTTGCCCACCCGGCGACCACGGAAGTGGCAGAGTCTGATGCCGAGACCGAGCTCTACAGTGTAGCCTCTCTTAGTAAAGCGGTAAACCCTGAACCTCCTCTGACAGGAATGGTCACTATGGACAGAGATAAGCCATTTGACGGTGACAATAGGCAAGGCAGTGACTCGGGTGGCTCCAGACGGGTAGTGGGCTGGAGTCATCACAGGAACCCGCCCGGCGCGGCAGGGCAGGCGTCCGGGCGGCGAACGCCACATTTCTATATCAATTATGACCGATTGCTCCCTGTGATCCATCCTTGTGCTGACTTAACTTTGCATTAATTAGTGCCACTCTCGCTGCACAGATTTCGCTCAGCATGATGGGAGCAGCGATCGGAGACTCACATAACCAACGCAACGCATACTCTGCTCAGTAGTCAACGGCTAAGAAAACCAACAGCAGGCTCCAAGGTTTAGCGCGAGCGCTTAGACGTCTCTTGATTTTAACTCTACCTTATGTTGAAAACCACTTAAGGATGTGAGCCACATAAACACAAATTGCTGTCTTGGTGTGAAATTTAAGCAGTCTTTACTGCTAGTGAGGCTATTGACTAAAGGAGTTTGAATTTGTGTGATCTCTGAAGAAGTGTTGCTGATAATTTGAAATCGTGAATTCATTTATGTTTGTAAAACAAAGATATTGAAAACTGCGTTTGTGTTCAGTGAAGGCTATGCTACACAGTAGAAATTAAGCGACTTATACGTAGACTTAGTGTGAATCAGTGAACATTAAATGGGCGTAAGTACGAAGGAGACAAGTGAAGTTGTTAGAACTTTTGTCGACACAGGGAAAGGGTTGACTGCTAGTGAGGTTATTTGACTAGACAAGAAGCATTGAGCACAACCCACATTGTTCAGGTAAATCTCAAAATCCTGTGCTACTGTGCCAATCCTACGAAGACTCGTAACTCGCAATTTCAGTGCATGAAGCTTACCGTTGTGTCACTCAATGAGGCGAGTTTTGCACGTTTAGCATTGTTGTCTGGTTGAAATACTGCCACTAAACAAACAAATGAAATCATTCCTAAATGCAACTTAAATCATTTAATATCAACAGACCGCAATACAGCCATGTAAAGAGCTAATAGTCGTTATTCAATATGGATTAACACTGTAAACTGTGCTAATGATTGGCTACCTGGTTTCCGATTAGCAATAAGAAATTTTCCTCATACGAAATTTATTGGATGATTGAACTGAAGACCAACAACAAAGCGTAATATTAAAAATTTCTTTGCATTTACTTACAATCTGATCCGTCATTCGTTTGCTGGTCATCATTGGATTCACTTGATGTTCGTTTCTTCGACATGGCTTAATCCTTAAATTACAATTTAAGAAGGAACCGGAGAGCGAATCTTTTGAATCAACAATGGCGTCTTTAAACTTTTGACGTCACATAATGGACGTCCATTATGTGACGTCACAAGATATAGTTTGCGTTTCTTTTTAGAACTTCCTATGTTATAAGTAGAGAAATAGGCATTTCAGAGCAAAGCTGCAAATAATGCAAGTCTATTATTATGGAGTTATCCGCGTTACCCAGCCAGGTCGCACTCGTAATTGTAAATTCTAAATATCTAAACCGCTACTCTAATGCAAACGCAGGGCATCAGTTTATTCACGAGCTGTGTACATCTAGATCACGTGAGACTAGCCACAGCCATGTCATTTGAGTATTTCTGGGATTAAGCCAAAGGCGGTTACATGGCATTTACGCACAAAGCACCTCAAACAATTATTTCTCAACTAAGAAGTTTGCCTCAGCAGTTATTGCCAAAAGTATATAACCGAGTAATCGTCAGCAGTAATTCCCAGTGTGAAAAATTATGAAATAAAGCAAAGAATAGAAACAGATGACCTAGGAGGAAATCCTGTAGCAGACCGAATGAGACCGTGAACAAGGTTGAGCGCAGAACCATGAACCACAGCCTTGGGTTCTTCCCGTAGCGTAACTTTATAGATTGTGAGAACTAATGAGTAGACAGATGTATGGGATGATATTAATGGAGCAAAGTAGGACTAAAATATAGGATCCAATAATAATAATAATAACTGAACCACAGACTTGTTGCTCGAGAAATATGTTTTTCTGAGGTTAAACACATAACGTCTATTGAAAGGAATTGACTTACAGTTAGTGAGATTTTCACATCGAAAATGGCCAAGTGGGTAGTTGGTATTGCACATAATGAGCCAAGCGCTGTAGGCTACTGTCGCTTGGAAGGCTATTATCGGGCAGAGGACCGTGTCTAAATAAGCAGTGTTTACTCTCACTGGATTCGTAACGCGTTTGTTATGCAAGCTAAAGATTGCGATTTGTATACCTCAATTAATTAAGATGTTCAGATATTACAAAGTATTCAAGTATTCTGACTGCCATAGTGAAGCTTTTTGGATGCAGATATTTTTGTTCACAATTTTTGTATAGATAGACTATGCCAAATTGCACTTTATGACTCTTGAAACTGTGAAACACCATTATAATGAACAACTTATTAAAAACTTTTCATTTACCGAATTATTGTTCGCTTAGTTATCCTGCTTTTCTTCATTTCTGTCATTTGTCTTCTATTGCTTATTTGCCGTTATCCAACCTTACAATGTGCAACTATCTGATCCTATATTTGTGCATTGCTACCACACATTTGACTGGCTTTATAATAATTCCACTATGTTAAATGTTCATAAAAATCTATCAATTTCGTATTCTTACGGTTTACTTTTGCACAAACACGAAACATCCGCACGTAGGCCTATATGCATCATCATACAAGGAAAGGTCTCCTAAGTGTACGGCCTACGGGATACGCACTGGATAATGAGTTATCGTTTATATACAGGGTGCAGAGGCTTGCAAAACATAAATATCTAGCACATTTAACATATTGCATTGAAATGTTTTAGAAATATTATTTTTTTCTTAAGGGGCCCGTTTTAGACCACTTTCCCTCAAGTCTTTGATTTTCTAAACACACAGAAACAATTTGTGGTTGTCATAACGACGTAACTATTGTTGTGATGTGACGTTTCGTCAGAGATAGCTAATTTACTCTCTAACATAATGTCTTAGTTATGTACTTTTTCTCTAGTCAAGGTTTCCTAGGTCATTTGTGTTGGCTCTTGCGCTGGCTCTACCAATTCTGTCAGCAACCACGGAAGCCTCCTCCGTACGAGTGGAACTCATCAATGTGTTTTTACGACGAAGAAGATGTTTAATTTCCGCTGTGATGAAAGGTGGATCGCGAGACGTGTCGGCTATCACACGAAGGGGATAATATTTATCTAGCCAGCCTTTTGTGACAGTGTAACATGCATCCCAAGCCTCTTGAGAGTCACAAATGGCCACCAGGTTGCTCGAACTGTATCAGGTATCGAAGCAAGGAAGCATGCTTGTTTGGACATCTCTTCCTGAAATACTTTTTCATCGATCGCTTTGTCCGATCAGTGATCCCACCGCCTGTTCAGGCAATAATGGCTTTATGATCTGAGTTGATAGTCGAGCTGCTCACCTTGATTTGATTGGCGCCGGGTTCAGAGGTCATCAGAATATCCAAAATGTTGTTTAGCAGGGGTTAATGTTTACACTTTGAGTAAAAAAATAACTCATTTTGATCCAAAAATTATGACAAACAATGTATTCCTATTTATCAACGGGGAAACCCTGATAGCTCTGAACAAGCAGGACGGTGGTAAGCTTATAAGAAAAATCAAGGTGTGTTACACGTGGTGCCACCTGGATGCGAAGTACGCAAATTCGTACGCACTGGATAGGCTGTTGCATTAGTTCTCTCCCCCACCCCCCATTTTCAGATTGGGGTGGTCATCAAGGAGGGACTGAGCCAACTCTTCATACGACATGTCGTTGGGTGACCGCAATGCGTGAAGATAGCGTCCTAGTGAGGCTGAATTTTCCAGCGCTTTCAGCACTAAGTCTCGCGGAAAGACTCGCTTTTAAAAGCTCTTCAGAGACCTTCCTTTTACAATACCTCTAGCAATTTGCTAACGCTGCCTATTCAAGCCATCCACTGGCGATGTATACCTGCGACATCATACGATAGATGATAAGAACCCATCAGGTGTTTCTCTGGAACTCTTAGAGCCTTGCATCATTACCGGTTCTGACACAGTTGAGGCCGGATATACGTGATGGATGCCTGGATGTCCTGACGGTTTGGTGCTAATAAGGAGACAGACGTCGCAGATGTCCACCTGATTGTGAAAGAATCTGATAATAGGAGATTGTGAGCCACGGAATCGAAGTCAATGCGAGATCATCTGCAATTGTATTGTATTGTATTTAAACATTTATAAAGCGCCTCTAGTAGGGTGAACCGTTCAGAGACGCTCCCAATGCGCAAGGCCAAGAGAGAAGAAATCAGTCATGAGGAAAGCAAAAGAAGACGAGGGGTTACCTATTAAAATTTGAGATCGAGTGGGAGAGAGTGTACAATTATCCAGGTTTCAAGTGATGGCTGACTGAGCGGCCGATTGATTGACTGCATGACTTACTGGCTTCTTAACTGACCGACTGACTGTTCGATTGACTGAAAATTATTATTATTATTATTATTATTATTATTATTATTATTATTATTATTATTATTATTATTATTATTATTATTATTATTATTATTATTATATTATTATCAATTAATTAATTAATTAAATTTGTAACGCGCGCATGGTCACACTGAAATGTGAATCTGAGGCGCGGATAGTCAGCCGCCAGGAGAAGATGCAATTAGATATCCAAGTGCTTGAAAGCCAAGGATAGGCCTAATAGTGAGTCTTGAGACTCTTTTGGAAGAGAGGAAGTGAATTTGAGCCGTGAAGAGAGAGTGGCAGTCGATTCCATTCCCCGGGGGGCAGAGACACAGAATGCACGCGAGCCCATAACTGTTCTGCACCGTGGCTCAGCAAAAAGGCCCATATTTGATAATCGCAGGCAACGGTGAGGGATGTAAGGATTTAGTAGTGATTGAACGTATGGAGGAGTGCTGGTGCTGAGGGCTGAATGACACACTGACAATGCCTAGGTCAAACAGCTGACAAGTGTCCATGCATTTGTCTGCTCTAGACTAGACTACTGCAATTCCCTCCTCACTGGTCTTCTCAAAGTCGGTCTTGCTCCTCTTCAGTCCGTTCTCAATGCTGCTGCTAGATTACTTGCCCGTATTCCTCGATTCTCTCATATCACCACCTTTATGGCAGAAGAACTCCAAATCCTTGTCTCTAAGGCTCAACTTGGTTTCGCTTCGAAATATTTATGCGACTTAATTCATCGCCTCACTCTGCTGCTTCTCTTCGTCCTCTTCGTTCCTCTGACCGTTTGGACCTCCTCGTTCCCCGTGTCAGCCTGTCAGGACTTCTCTCTGGCTCAATCTAGGTCTTTTGCTTCCATTGGCCCTGCTCTTTGGAATGAGCTTCCTCCGTTCTTCTATTCTCTTAGGGAACGTCTCTTCCTCTTTTACCTTTCTTAAAACTTGCTTTTCCTCTCGCGGTCTCTCTCACTGGGAGCGCTTCTGAATGGCCCTTCCGCTAGAAACGCTTTATAAATATCCGAATACAATACAATACAATTTCTATCACTCTAGTTGTTGCATTTCTGTGTTTCATTGTAAAACTTATCGAAGAGATAATGACGTCACAAACGCTAAAATGCTGCAATCGGACACGTCATGGATATTTATTGTAAGTACTAACAAACATTTCTGATAGACTTCTGCACAAATGAGGCAACAAGTTAGGAAATTAATAAACATTACTTATGGAGAAACGCGTTTCGTTAATAATAGTGTGTATATACTAATGCAGGCCTATCATTTTGCTACGAATTGTAATCTGAAAAAAGGTAAGCCTAGGTTTATAATCCGTATTAAATCGAGTCGACTACTACGATCGACTTGGCTCTGACGACAATCGACTCGAACAAATTTCTTCGACAAGTCGGCTTCTCGTTGACTCGATGACCATCGCAAATAAACGATCAGCAGCAGACTACAGTGACTCTGTCATTACATCACAATGATCACATTAGCACCTTAAGTTCAGCTCACACAAGACTCACAACTAACTAGTTCAAACTGTTATCTGAAATTGTGTGAACAGAATTTAATAAATTAGATTGGCCTAAGTAGCAAAAATTTAAGAAACATTTATGACTATTTTAGGTTTTTATAGTGACAGTACTGTCACTGTTATGCAAGGTAATTTAGAGTTCCAAAGGTAGCCTATTCTACAGAAATGAAATGTAATAGACTGACAGAAGTGAGAGATACATTTTGAAAATACAATATTACAATACTTTTGAAAAGTATCTGAAAATTAAAAATAGAATTGCAGGCCTACTTTATATTTTACAGAATGAAACCGTACGGTCAGTACCTCGTATTTTCACAGCACAGCAATTCCTTTACCTAATATAATTTATTATACCACTAATAATAAATTTGAAATAAACTGATATATTTACTGCGACTGTTTTATCTTCAGCCTGTTCTGATGAGTAACTCTGAGATTCATAGCCTGCCAGCATTTATGATTCTGCGGCCTCATAAGGAATAGACAATTAGACATTGTTTCAAAACGATCGTCGTTGTTAATAGACTTAATTGCACTTGCAGTTGCAGACATCTCATTTTCGTGTACACTGTCCTTAGAACTCAAATTAATTTGCGCATCATCGTCAAGTTCGTCAACGATCGATCTATCGAGTGTCGACTATTTCCGGCTAACTACCATCACTGATCCAGCCTGTCCACTCGGTCGCAAGCACACACTATCAGACACAGTACTACTATTTTGAAAGAACGCTGTCAGTTTTGGGGTGTTCGTTAACACTTCAAGATTTCGCTTCACTTGTTCGCGCTTTGCAGCACGTGTAAAACGCTCACTGGCATACTCAGTGGCGACGCGTGGATTTTTCAAAGGTGGTGCGAAGCATCAGTGTGCCGCCCCTCCCCCGTAAGGCGGCAGACCTGTGTAGCGAAATTTTGTCTGTGTTGTGTATGTTTGCAGTTAGTAGTAGCCTTAGCCATTAGTAGCGGTACCGGCCCACTATTCCGGGGGTCCGCTATTCCGGGGTCCGCTATTCCGGGGGTCCGCTATTCCGTCAAAGTAAAATACGAAATTTATATGTTCTAATTTGGAATGTAAGTCTTTTGACGATCTATTAAACGGAACCTCGTGTATCGATTCCTATTATGGCTTCGCTGTCACGCGCCTCCAGAGCCACGGCAAGAAAAACACGGAGAAGAAACCATCGCAACAAGAAGATGAATCTGATACAAACGGTCCGTAAATCAAGGACGGCTGGGAAGAACCTGATGGCAATCCCTTCCTCCTCTTTGTCCATTTGCAATTACCCTCCCCAGTCTCCCTTACCGACGCCCGCAAGCCAGAGCACGCACAAAAACAGTCAGACCAAACTTAAATGCCAAACCAAGCTCACATAAATTACCAATGGCCGAAGTCTTAAGACACGTTCTAAACAAACCAAAGATGACCGACCTAACACGCCTTTGAACCAGAGTCTGGTCACAACTTAATGGCCATATAATTATATGGCAACACACATACTTAGGTCTACATGCGCATCAATTAAAATATTATTAAATACGAAATCTAAGACACCTGGCAGTGCCAGTCCCAATCCTGGATAAAACAGGAGGGCGACGCTAATGATCTTTGTTATCACACTGTGTCGTTAAATGAAAAATGCTACTCTAAGACATCGTATCGATTGTGTGACGTCACAGCACATATTATGGTGGGCTGTTATGACGTTGACTGGGTTCTGAAAAACAAACAGGTAAACTGCCGATTAGGGTGGTCCAGAAAAATAAATTTCAAGCTAGAAACCAGTACACCCTCTCAGTTTGTTAGACCTGTCAATAGTATTATTGAGATAAAATTTCAGCTTCCTATTCCAACTGGAAGACGGTGCTCAATGACATACAAATATTACCATATAATATGATTTGCTGTAAATCTTGATGCTGTATAACTTGGTCAACATTTGTAATGGATATGAGCTTGAAATAGTTTTTGTTGTGTTATTATACTTACTTACTTACTGGTACTTGGAAACAGTGCTTTTTTTCTAGAAAAAAGGTTCCGGAACGCAACAATAGGTTCCGGAACGCAACAATTATGGGCGGGCTAAAATCACGAAAAAACGGGATTGCGGGATGGTAAACACTCAGTAAACACTGAAAACATCGCAGGGCATGTGAGAACCAGTTTCGCACTCCTAAGACAGCTGAGGTCTATTTCTCTTTCTCACAGAGGATGTGACTCACCATCTCGTGCAAAGTTTAATCCTGAGCCGCATTCAATACTGTAATGTCGCCTTTCCTGGCTTGCCATTGCTAATGCATCATTCGTCTTAAGGCGGTCATCAACGCTGCTGCTCGTCTGTTCATGCGATTAAAAACCGCATGAACATAATCGAACTTTGATTTGTGTTGTCATGTCTTCGACCACATTACGACCGCGACACTTGGCTCAGAATAGGTGAGCGGATCAAATCAAAACTATGTCTCCTGGTGTTCAAATGTCGGTTTGAAATAATAAAGAATATATAATTATAATGTAGACCTGAGAGGGTCAAATTTGCACTTAACAAACTCAAAGGGATACGAACACGTAGGCCTATACATGTAAGTCTGTTGCACAACTCAAAAGGACTGACCATCCGCTCCTACTAATGTAAAACATATAACGTAGTTTATACTGAATATAATATTAACAGTAGATTTTTCTACAGAACCATTCGCTTCCTGTACATGAATTATAATACTTTGTGACGTCACAATTATATTATATAGCTGCAAGACGTCATTCGCATTCTATGGCTTCGCGTAGATCTTTAATTTTAAAATATCTTAATTCGTGTATTTCCTTTTGATGTATTTTATAACTTTCGTGTAAGCGATTCTTGAAAATGACTCACCCGTTTCTGACAGTTCTGTAAGGATCTTCTTAAACTTCGTCTTAGTTTTCGCCTATTCTTTCCTAGAACTATTGAAGTATGTTGGTCATCTATATATTTGTGGCGGACTGGCCACAGGGCATGAATGTAGGTTTTATCGATAATAGCTGTGTTGTTGACGCGCTTTACGGCGACATAATGCATCAGCGGCCGAAGCGTAGATGGTAGCGCTAGCGTGATATAATAATAGCCAATATTTAAGTTTTAGCTTGTTTTTGCCACTTTAATGATTTAAATTATTAATTAGTATAATATTACACGCCTTTCGGTTCAATAATTAAGGCCTAAAGCTAGGCGTCGCTTAATGTAATCTTTAAGATATATTTCTCTTAGACACCTGTATTTGAGAAGGTGTGCGTAGGCTAGTATATAAGGAACAAGCCACGGTATAGTGTGGCGAGGGATAAGTATAGGCTGCCTCACGGTGTTTTGCCTATATTGTAGAGTGGCGATGTGTGCACTCTGCATATACGACACGGTGCTCTAGTGTCGTTGGTTACCGGTTCGGTTAAGAATGATTTTACGGACATGGCGTCCGGTACAAGGCTAATCAGTGCGCTCCCGAGTGACAGCCGCTCCATAGGCGGTCTGACCGGTGCTGGGAAAAGCCGATCCAACGGGGTTGGGCCCGCTCTGTTGTAGATCGCGAGCAGTACCGAGTCTGATCATGGAAGGCTGATTCGGGGAAAGACCGATCGTGAGAGATAAAGGCTCACAGGTCTGGGTCGGTAAAGTCCGGGGAAGGCGACCCCGGCGGTTCCGTTCGATAGAAAGACGGGGAAGGACCCCGCAGATAAACAGGTCTGTGTCAAAAGACGGGGAAGCAGACCCCGTAGATGTTCGTTTCGATATATACTGGAAAGACCGATGGATGTCTGGTTTGATATATACGGGAGAAAGACCGATAGTGAGAAATAATGGCTCACAGGTCTGTATCGGTAAAGTCCGGGGAAGGCGACTCCGGCGGTTCCGTTCGATAGATAGACGGCAAAGGTCCCGTCGGTGTCTGGTTCGCTGGTGACTGTTCGATAGTCCGGGGAAGACCCCGGCGGTTCCGTTCGATAAAGACTGGAAGCAGCCCCAGTCAGTGGCCGTTCGATAAAGACGCGGAAAGACCGCGCTGGTGACCGTCTGAGAGACACGCGGAAATGCCCCGCAGTTGACCGTCAGAGATACACGGGCAGAGTCCCAGCTGTTGACCGTCAGAGATACACGCGGAAAGACCGCGCTGGTGACCGTCTGAGAGACACGCGGAAAGGCCCCGCAGTTGACCGTCAGAGATACACGGGCAAAGACCCGGGTGGTGATAACTCAGTTCAAGTATCGTCAATAAAAGTTAACCAGTGCGATCCCGAGTTACAGCAAAACTAATCACTCTTGGGTATTGGATTGACCGCCGATTCGACAGGGCTGGGGCCCACCCTGCCGTTAGATCGCGAGCCGGTCTGAATCCCGATTGTGGAAGTTTAACAGGCTGAGTAAACCTCGGGGAGAGACCGATGTTGAGTGATAAAGAAAACACAGGTCTTTATCGGTAAAGACGGGGAAGCAGACCTCGTTGGTGACTGCTCGAGGTGTACGGGAGAGTTACCAGGTTGATTCCGTTCGAAAGTACGGGGAAGCAGACTCCGTTGGTGACGTTCGATAAAGACGGGGCAAGACCCCGGTTGTTCCGTTCGATACAGAGGTCTGTATAAATACGGGGAAGGTAAGACCCCGGTGATGACAGTTCGATATGTTCGGGGAGGGTGACCCCGTTGGTTCCGTTCGATAACATCGGGCAAACTACAAGCCTTTCTTTTAACTCGCGGGACTAACCGCAATCTCTTAAAACCGAAATATCTCAACTACACATAAAAACCTATACATATTAGAGTATACAATTCACAATAAAAAATAATACCTTTATACGTTGAATCTTAACTCGCGGTCTACCGACGTTCCTTTCCTTGATTACTTTGCTCCGTCATAGTTACTCCCGCGGTTTTCCCGCATATCTTTCTTTGGCCTACCTAACTCCGGTCTACCCGCAAAATCTTGGCTCGCGGAACTAACTGCAAACTTCTGAGTTCGGGGAACTGCCCGAACAATCTGACCGTGGTTCGTTCAGGTGCGTGGAAGACAGGAAACTTCCCGCAGTGGGAAGTGAAAACACAGGTCTGTGTGAAATAATGGGGTAACAGTACTGATAGTTACTCCACTGGTGCCGTTAGCAGAATCGAGTCTGTGTACTCGGAATTGGAGCCTACGAGTCTGTGAGCTCCCGGGAAAACACAACCGAGTAAAAGGTTATGTAAACCGGGTAGGGATACGCCGCAACGAGAAGATACAGCGGGCCAGATCCCTAGGTGAAGAGTTCGCGAGTTCCGGGTAAACGGTAGAATAAATCAGACCAAGAGATTAACCTCAATGTTCGGGTCGGGTAGTCGGGTACCCAGGTCCGAAAGAGACAAGTTCGCGTTTTGCTAGCCGAAGTTCAGCTAGTCTAGGTGAGGAGTACGATAATCCCATGTATGAAGGGAAATAGTAAAGCAGACCATGAGAGAGATACGTGAAAGTCCGGGTAGTCGGATACCCGGGTAGAACTATATTTGCTTGTCGCAACACACAGCTCTGAGAACTGACTGAAGTGCGAGGATGGGCCCCCTCGTGCGTAGGTCGGAACGAAGTTCTGTGTGTAGATAGGAAGGTCATAGAGAGAAGACCTTCACTATCAGAGTACCGTAGATACCCTTACCGTTATCTTCCGAAGCAGAATTTATCACTGTGTTGGTCGATAATTGCCAACACAGAAGACGGGTTAGGAAACTTATCCGTAAATGTGGTGCATGATAAAATACGTGTGAGGCCGGTATGCCACGCACGGAAATGGAACGAGAGACACGTACGGTGGGAAGACGAGTTGTTCAATGGACAGATGCCTAGACGACATGACGAAGAGAGTTGCCATTGACAGTTGCCCAATAGACCGGTGTCTAGGACGATGTGATGCAGAGACTTGTCGCATGTATTCCTTGTTTCCGATGCTTAGAAAACGTTTGGTGTCCCTTATAAATGGCGATAGTACGAGTCACGAGATGTAGAATGGTACGTCAAGGTTCAGATCGGTTGGAGAGTAAGAGGAAGCCCGTAGCTAAGAAGGCACACAAAAGAGGAAGACTCCTGCTAGTAAGAGAACGAACCCTGTTCTGAAGGACGGCCATCCTGCAGGACGTTGCCCATCCGGCGACCGCGGGAAAGAGCAGAGTCAGACCCAGAGACAGAACTGTATAGTGTTGCCTTTCTTAAGTGGCCAATCCTGCATCCCCTCTGATAGGAACGTTCACTATTGACAGAGATAGAGACCAGCCATTTTACGGTGAAGGTAGACAAGGCAGTGACTCTGGTGGGGCTCCAGACGGGCAGTGGGCTGGAGTCGCCACCACCACAAGGAAAACCCGCCCGGCGCGACGAGAGTGCAGGCGCCCGGGCGGGCGCAGAACGCCACATATTGCTAAAGATCTTCTTAATAATATGTCGTGGGTTTGCACTTTCGGGACAGGAATATGCTGCAAGCCGGAAAACCAACCATAGCTTCTCTAATTTTCAGGACAGGTTATCATGACTGGTTCTAACACAAATTTCATGTCTGCTGAACAACGTGAAACTTCTTTAGTTTACAATTTGATGTTATCTTTCTATTAGATTGATCTGATATTTGCAGTCTCAGAGATAATAATGTTCTTGTATTATGTAAGTAGACAAGGATCGTAGTGACACGTGGAAACAGACTACACAGACTTCGGAGACTGCCAGTCACATCCGAATTGTTTGCGGTGTATGCTGATCGAGACATTCTGACATTTCTAGAAAACATCACAAGGTAGAGTTTCCTAGGACCCTGGGAAAACTCGTAATTGAAGTGAAATCCTTTAGCCTAGCTCTGTTCACAACCGTATTATGAACACATCTAAAGATCAGCCCAGAAGTTTCTCAAAAGGTCGTTCTAATTACTAAAACGATCGTTTCTAACAAAAGCACTCGAAATAAGTTACGGGCAATTCTAAGCCAGTGATGCCTAAGCAAGATGGGCACGTGGGTTATTAACCGGGCCGCAAGAGCGTAGGCCGACTGGAGGGGAAGCTAACGGTAGGTAGCGCGGCTGTCGCGGTGGGACAAAGCACAGTGCAGAACACATCTCAGGTTTCTATCTACCAGATTTCTTGCTCAACCGGCGTCGTGGGAAACTGATTACCGTAATACCTTCCATCAGTGGTTGCATTGCAGGATGGGGGCGATTCCGTGGGAGGGGAAAGCGTATAACGGACATTAAGAAGATGACATTGGCGTGCAAATGTTTCCGCCAAGCTAGATCCTTCATCGATTTTTCGAGGGAAGAAACCTAATCGAAAATCATCCAATTAGGCCTATCTGGTCTGTCATTTCACTTAAAGGAATCATCGATTGATATCTTGGGTATTGTGATTATGGCGCAATAGAAGTTACTGGCATGGATTGTATTGGAGTATATTAGATTTGATTAGTTAAGTTTATAATTTAATTCGGTGATTTCTGTTACAGTGGCGCAGCCGTAATACTCAAATGGTCGATGATATAATCCAGTGAAATTATAGACAAAGATCATGGTCAGCTGCAAAGTCTGGTCGAATTTCAGTAGTTAAAAGAAACTAGAAAACAAGTTGCGATAGGTAAGCAGATCTCCACTATCGCCACTCATCCACCATCATCCAGCTGCCGCTCCTCTTTCACCTCTCACAGTTTCCATTCTAAACTTAAGTCTAACCTCTTCCGCCTTCCGATCTTTCTCGTCTTAGACGCTTGAGTTGTAGGCCAAGCCTTGTATATTAATTTGCCAAGTTGCATTCATAACTTACAACTTTTAAAAGCGGTTTCATTTACTCTGGGTTCTCCAATAATATCTCTAAATACATTCTCTCACAGCTCTGAGGTTAATTGATGCATGTTTCTTCAACCGTTCTGATCAGCCGTTTTGGTTGCTCAGATGCTTCCAATCCTAATTAAAACTAGATACACAAATGGAATCGCGTCTGAATTAGCCGACTCATATGCATCTACCATAATATTCGCGCTGTAGATTTGTATGATTGCTTCAGGTTGAGCGAATTAACTGATTTTACATGGAACGCTAGCAAGTAGCACGATAGGCCTATCTGATGGTCGCGTGCTTTTGATATAATATGGCCGCTGCAGAGAGCATTTGAGTTACAAATGAACCCGACATTTAAATAGACAAGCAAGTTACTGGGAAAATAATACATTCCGTCGTTAATGGATTATACACGTGTATAGGTCTTTTGATATGAAGTGGAGCAGATGGCTGTTTCTCTGAAGTGCTTGTAGGTAATGCTCTGCATAAATTTTGTGTGACGTCAGAGACTAACGGACTCTAAAATAAATAGACGGGGTCACGTAACTGACAAACATGGCGGACATATCCAGGGAATTGATAAATATTTTTCTCGTTTAAAATATTTTAGCTAGCTGATTAGTTTCAATAAAACTTCAAACAGCAGTGCAGATCTGGCAAATGCGCAGTGTACAGAAATGGGTGAGTGACAGAGACACCAAACGGCAACCACGCGATGAGTTCAACGAGGTAATAGAAGGGTGAGTGGGCAATTTTCCTTTGTTCACATATCGTTCTTGTATCATGGAGTCATTGCATTTCAACGGCGCATTGTGGTTCTAGGTGGTGAAATTTAGTGTAGATATCTAGTTTCTTAAATTCTATAACACATTGAGTTATTGATTGAATGAAAGGTTGATTCTTCAAAATAGGAGTAGTTCAGCTTTGAATTTTGAATTTTCAATAATCAACAGAATGTCGGAAATCATTAATATAATGACAAAAAAGAACCACGAATGGCCACTCTATGAAATAATATTTGCTTTAAAATACGAAGTCCTCATGCCTAATATGCATACTTCAAATGGTGTAAAGTTTTTTTAAATGTGTTCTACAGGTGACCTCAGTTGTGTCTAATGGAATCAGTGGCCATCCATGTTGAATTTGGTGCGTTTCTATTAGTATCTTTATTAAATGACAGAAAAGTGTACCTTATGGGCCAGAACATTTCAGAACATTTGTGGTGAAAGCTAAAAATGTGTATTGTTATTATGAATTGCTATGGCAATAATGGCATCGCTGTTGAATGCACAAGGCTTTATCCGATATCGCACCAACACGAAGCCACAATTCTTTTTAAGTTCAGCAGGCCTAAAGGCAAAAATAATTATTAAGACAAAGCTGTGGCATTGAATTGAACGCCACCGGTAGTTGATTACTATTTGGTACTTACTAATGTAATGGAACCAATAATGAATTTTTAGGCTACAACGACTGCATCTTTGGCAGAGCTCATTGGGATGTGGTAAGGCCAGATGATGATTTTGTTCTTTACAGTTTACATGCTAAAATTCTAATAGTTTCGGTTCTTTTCTCAGCCTGGAATTTTGTATTTATTCAGGAAGTTCTGGAATGACTGAGGTTCGGTGCTGTGCATCAATGGAATTGTAGTTTATGCTGCAGTTGATTCAAAGGTGAAATTCCAATTTGATTATATTACTTGCAAATTTATGCTTGTCTTTACCCATTTATGAGCATGCCTTTTGAAATCTGTACTCCTTTACAAGCTCATTACAATGTGAATATGGTCCCAAAACTATATGGCGAAAGGATATTATTCTCCCTCAGTCCACCTATGCTGAAAATGGAGCTGATGACTCTCTCTACACATCTTTTCAGAAATTAAATGGCCAAAGTGGAATGCTGTTGCCATCAGAACTACAGCTGTGAATTGTGACTTTAATGTGACTTTCAGTAAATGTTGTTACTGTAAATAGATATGAAGCAGGATTGTATACCTACTGTTTAATTTTATTCTTTGTACATGTGCAAGTCTTTCTAAAGTTGACTCAGTAGTTATACTACTTAGCTTTGTTCATGCGCTGAATGAAGCTTACCTTTTTTTTCTGGTTTTGTCTGTTTCTGTTTGGTGTGTACTACCTATTTTGGTAAAGGTTTACAGTGGGTCAGTGGTATCCGTGCACAAGGTAAACTTCATGACCTCTCCAGAATTGCATAGAAATAGAGCACTGCTTCTGTTCAAATAAGTAAGTAATGTTGAAGATATGCAGTGTTCTGAATTGTCTCTTGAGCTTTTGTGTTGCATACATCCATACCTATGTTTTTATGCTATTCTCACTTTACTCAGCATTTGCTTTGTTATTTTAGCGGAGACAACACTCTTTATATGCAATTCTGGGGCGGCCATGATGTTTATCTTGTGCACGGATACCACCAACCCACCGTAAACCTTTACCCCTATTTCTTCTATATCACTATATCAGAGTTAAGATGTTTTTTTGTTTTTATTAAGAAGTTAATTGAACTTTGACTTTTGCAGTTGTTAGATCTTTCTGTGGTATCAAAAATCAGTGAGGAACAAAGCTGGCAATTCATCATGGGTAGAAAATGCACAACATTCAGCCAGAGATTCTGTCTCATCAATCCTTGAGGCACGTAATTCACATTATCACACATTTATTAAGCACCAGTATCTAATGACCAAACATGAATTGCTCTGAGAAATTGCGCTTTTAGGGCTTGCTCAAGTTCCCTATACATAGTAACTGTCTCAGGGTAGATTTAAACTGCAATTAACATTATCATTATTATTATTATTATTATTATTATTATTATTATTATTATTATTATTATTAAAATTATTATTATTATTATTATTATTATTATGCATTTATTAAGCACCGCTGTCTAATGGCCAAGCATAGATAGATGACACTGACACTGAGCTATTGTGAGCGAAGGAATTGCTAATTGGCGAGAAGGCTTAAGCCCCTACACCAGTGCTGTCCAACTTTTTTGACACCGTGAGCCTCTGAAACAATTATTCTCGAGGCCGAGAGCCGCACTAGTAAACTCAAAAGCAACGACTGAAATTTATTGAAAATGATTAACTGTATTAAAATTTATTATGGCAATAATTAGTGCAATAATCTGTGAATAATAGCATGTATGGCATGCTTTATAATAGTTCAGCACCAAAAAGTATATAAATAAACGTCCAAGCACGTTTTTAGTGAGATATTTGGCTCTGAATGATCATTGTGCTTGCAATTTTCTATTTACGTTTGGTCTTCAGCCTGGGCGGCCATTTAAAATCAGCCTGAGGGCCACGTGATGGACAGCATGGCCCTACACAGTAATTGTCTGAGGGTAGATTTTAACTGCAATTATTATTATTATTACTTTTAATACTACTATTCAATCATTAAGTGCCGCTATGTAATGACCTTCATGGCGCTGAGCAATTGTGAGTGAAGGACTTGCTGAAAGTCCCTACACAGTTGCTGTTATTATTATTATGCATTTATTAAGCACCACTATCTAATGACCTAGCATCAATGGATGACACTGAGCAATTGTGAGTGTCTGTTTAGCTCAAGGTCCCTAAACAGTGACGGTTTCAGAGAAGGCTTGACCCCCGTACTTTCAATGTTGCAAAACAAATGCTTTAGCCATTCAGCTACCTCTATATCGTCTTAAAAGTGAGTCAATCTGTGTAATATATACACATAGTATCCACATAGCGTGTGTCCGTCGTAGGACGCTACGTCACAAACGCTTTCTGTTCTATTGTGAAACCGTTTGTGACGTCAGTACTGCCGTCTTGACGACGGCGGTCTTGACGACGGCGATCAGAGCATTTTAACCAACGATATACACTGCCGTCATAATTATGACGGGCAAATACACTAGTTCTATTATAATTTCCATGCACAGGTTTTTGGAATTATCATATTGTGAGTTTCTACGATCAGTCATTGTAAGGCAGGTGTAATGTTAACATAGTCGCCTCATGTTGTTCAATGGACAGAGTGTAATGAACAGGCAGATGCAGTGTGTCAATGCGACACTGCATCTGCGTGTTCAATTGACTGTCCCTTGAACTACACAAGCTATTATTATTAGCTAATAATATTCTTATCTGATGTTCTTAATAACCTCATGTTGTGTGACATATAACAATGTTATGTCATGCACTTCTGAGATGTTTGCTTTAATTTTGCTTACCTTTCTTGTAATTTCTAAAAAAACGAACGTTCTCAGTGTTCAGTTTCTATTTTTTTCTCAGACTTGACAATTGTGTATTGCTTTAGGAACTTTGACAGGCACTGGCATCCGATTCTGTCATTGTGTCAATGGAATTGTGGTAATGTCAACATTAACAGTTCATCAGTCGAAGGTAAAAAAAATCAAATTTGTTTACATTGCTTGCAAATTCATGCTTGTCTTGATTCAAGTATGACCTTACCTTTTGAAATCTGTCTATACTCCATTTGACGCTGATGCTTCTATCAGCTCCACCAACTCCGGGTAATCTCATGCTCCCTGACTTTCAGCGCTGATGTCAACCTTGTTCACTACTTCTTATCCCTGTATGCATGTCTCCAGCAACTCTGGATTGGGCCACTGGAGTGGGTCCATCGTGTGGCTATGCTTCTTATCAATGGGCCTGTCAAAACTCACGTTTCTTATTATATGCGGGAGGCGCTGCACTGGCGTTCCCTTCCCCTACCACATCTCCTTCAGGATTGCTCCTTGGTTTGGCGATTGCATATGGATATGACGCCTGTCTATCTTCGAGAGCTCTGTGGCCTATTCCGTTCTGCTGTTCACGGGGACCTCATTAATCTTCTTGCTCGAGTAGCCCATCGACATGGAATGGGCTCCATCTGGATTTGCACCTCCTTCCCAGGTTGCTTCCTCTCCATTGTTGCAGATATGGGTATGACATGTTAGCAGCTTCATTTTTCTTCGCCTATGCATATGACAGTGTGTGGCCAAAATTCTTTCCCTCGTCGCCTAATCTTCCACCACCAGCTCGCCAATCCTAAGGCTATTGCACACTGCCAGTAAACGTTATATTTTGTTACACTTATAATTAGGTTTGTTTTTTTGTTAATACTGCTAATCGAACTTTGATTTGTGTTGTCATGTCTTTCTGTGGAATCAATCCGCGAAAGGAACCATGGTGGCAAGACATCATGGAAAGAAAATCCACGTTCTTCCAAAGAGTCTATCTCACCAATGCTCTTGAGAGATTTCACCAATCTTGTATTATAGTGTGGAATTTATAACATTTTTTGGGGAGGTGGCTGAGAATGTGAATGAAGACTGCACCAAACTGGGTTTTCTGATTGTGGAGGCCACCAGCATGTCTGTCTTAGTTTATTATCTCTATGCACTGCTATTGTATCGCTTGTTAATCGTCATTGTTATATCTTTTAAATCAACTTTGTCATACCGCTATGGGTAATAAAGAGTGAAATTATGATTATTGTTATTTTGCATGGTGAACGAAATGAATTTTTTCTATGTTTTGCTATATATTATTCTTTTTTTCTTAACGGGTCATTGCGATTTTGAAATGGTCTGAGATTATGAACGTGCAAATAGATATTAAATCATGATTTTTGTTATTTCATATGTGTGGGTTCTCGATGGTGTAGTGGTTAGTGTGTTGGACTATCAAACTAGAGGCCAGGGTTCAGATCCAGGAGCCAGGGCAGAAATTTGGCTCGAGAAGATTTTCTGCTCAACCTGCACCCATAGCCAACTCTGCTATAACGAGTAACTGTCGGTGAGAAGATTAGTGGGCGAGAGAGGAGTGGCCATCCGCCCTCTTATGCCGACGCGAAGAAAATAAATTTGCTAACATTTCATTCCCCTGGCTGCCTTGGGGCTAGCTTGAGGGACTGCTCTACATGTGTAAAACACGAGTTCAATGTTCAGCCAAATATAATCTTCTTTTCTTAATTGATTATAACCGTAAAAGATTGTATGCATCTAATGAAAATGACAGAACCTAACCACAGCAGCCCCTGTATATGCACAACAGTGGCTGGTCAGCCACAAAAGGCCGTAATTACCTTGCAGAAACCTTTTTAAATGACAGTTTTACCACAATGGTGCTGTAAATTTACAGAAAAGCTGTGTATTTACAGGCTAGTTATCACAGAAATTACCTCCAGTAGCCGTAAATATACAGAACAAGTCAGTAGTTATTCAACAGAAATTCTGTAAAATTTACAGAAAAGGTCTGTAGTAATTTTACAGAGATTCTGTAAATTTTACAGAAAAAGTCGGTAAAGTTTTTACAGAAAATCTGTAAATTTTACGGAAAAGGACTGGCGAAACTGCTGCCGGTACTTTCTACTGTAAAAATACAGAAACCTTTTTTACAGTGTAGTTTGTAGGACACTTGAGTTCTTATGGTTAATCGTTGACTATACGTATCTGTTGTCCAGGATCAGAGAGATTCGACGTCGACTGCGCTTGGAACTGTACTTGTGGAAAGAGCCTGTTCGGTTGGAGGACGTCGATGTTTCCGAACTGTCTGCCCGTGCATCTGTCCGCTGATCTCGTATCTTCGTTTACTTGGTGAGTGGTTTGCTTGTATCTTTAGCTTGCTTGCTTCCTTACTAACTGACTGACTGACTGACTGTCTGACGTACTTACTTACTTACTTACTTACGAATATACCAAGCTATACTTGCTTACCTATTCACTAGTTAGTAGGCGAAAACATTGGGGAGACAGACGCCAGAAAAGACGAGGAAATTTTAAAGAAATAAGGCAGGATCGGTCGAGAGCCGGTGTTGCGTGACAGACTATCCGTCCTAAAATTATCCGGGGGATGAATAAATTTATCCCCCTGGATGGAATCTACCGGTATAGAGTATCCGGGGGATAAACCATTTCTATACCACATCGTGTAAAATCATCCCTCGGGGGATAAAAATTCACTTTGCGTATAATTGATAAATCTATGCGGTATGGCCTAATCAAAATCCAAAAGCAAGTTACTCTAAGTGTTCTAAGCAATGTTAAGAGCAAATCAAACCGATGTGAGGTTACAGTAGGAAGGATAACCACACGCGGAAGTGGCTTTCTTCCCTTTCTCTTAAGAGGGATTTTGGGGAAAGACAGCGTTACCTTGTTGAAACATTTGTCAAGATATTTTCACATTTCTGAAGGCTCTTCGAAGTCAACATCCAGCGTGGCAGAACTGGAAGCAATCTCAAGGGGATAGGTAGCTGCGTACAACCCACACGAAGAGAAGTCCATTAGCTCCTGGCAGAGGAGGACTTTAACATGTAGGAACCCCGATGTGGTTAGGTGCCTTGTGTAGAGGTGACGCAATTGTCGGCCGTGGTTTGCCGAGATACGAATCAAACCGATATCAAGCGCGAGCTACCAATTCACCCAATTAGCACGTTAGTCCCTTTCAATGACACTGTCGTTTGTCATCTATATAAATAAAGCAAAGAATCTGTCTGTCACAGCTTCTTTGACCGGGATGCATTTCTACAGTTTTCGAGCTTTTCACTCGAATCTTACACTACTGTGTCAGCCTGTCAGGGTGGGCATGACGCACCCAGTGTGAGGCTTCGCGTCCCCCGTTTTCACAGCTACCATGGTGTCCCGGGCAAAACCTACCCGCGCCATGCATTTAAAAAAATTTACACTCAACCTATTTTCACTCGCCAGATGGCACCGCCGGGTTAAGCAGCTACAGTATTGATTCGCTAGAGGGATTGAAACTAAGCAGTGTTTTGTTGCTTATTCGCTAGAGGGATTGAAACACCCAAAACGCCGGGCTAAGCAGTTTCGCGTCTCCCGTTTTGACCGCTACCATGGTGTCCCGGCCCAAAACCTCCGAAACCCGGGCAACGCCGGGTTCACCAGCTAGTTGCTGATATTTGTCATCCTTGTTTTAGACACATCCGTCGCAACAAGCCCTTCACGCAACTAATTATGCGAATAGACATTGTTTAATTTACATGAGATTACAACGCCACAAAGAACACAAGAGTCAATGAAGTTGGGTCATTGCCTAAAATGGCTTCACTGGCATTGCTTGTGTACCTATTGATACGAATCGACCGATATCAAGCGCGAGGTACCAATTCACCTGGGTCCCGTGTGGGTGTGTTAGCTGGGTAGCGCCTTAGTCCCTTTTCATGACACTGTTGTTTGTGACTGCTGATATTTTGTCTTCCTTCTTTTGCTGGTGTACCGATTGATACGAATCGATCGATATCAATAACATAACATAACATAACAGAGGTTTACGGTGGTGCAGAAGGCTAAAGCCTGTGTGAGAACCACCACTATATACACGTCCTAATATCCTATTTGCCCAAGCTTGGCCTTGAAGTTGTTGAGTGACTCCAGTGAAACCGTTTCAGCACTCAGCTCGTTCCAGGCGTTAACTACTCTGCTGCTGAAAAATCTTTGCTTGACAGAGCCTTCTGACTTCCTAAAGATCTTATATCTATGCCCTCGTAATCCACTTCTGTCAGCCAGCTTAAAAATCTTGAGAATGGTGTTGCTTCTGTATTTGTCATCAGCTTGTATGTCTCAATTAAATCACCTCTGCATCTTCTTTTGTCCAGGGTTGTTAATCCTACTTCTCCAATCTCTCCTCATACGTCAAAGTTCCAAATCCTCTGATCATCCTTGTTGCTCTCCGTTGCACTTTTTCTAGCACTTCCTTGTCCTTTTGCATATATGGGCTCCATACTTGAACACAGTACTCCAGGTGAGGTCTCACCCGAGTTTTGTACAGGTTCAAGATGATGTTCTTATCTCTGCTTACCACCGTTCTTCTGATCTGTCCCAGAACCTTGTTTGCTTTATTAGCTGCTTCCCTGCACTGTCCTGTGGTTTTGCACTTTGATGAATTATGACTTCCAATTCTTTTTCCTCATCCGTTGCTCTTAGTTTCTTGTCTCCCATTTCATAATCAAAACCTCTGTTCTTTCTTCCCACATGCATGACTGCACATTTGTCCATGTTGAAAAGCATATTCCAATCTTCAGACCATTTGTATAATCTTTCCAAGTCATCCCTTAGTAATCCAGCTTCTTCGTCGTTGTTTACCTTTGCACAGAGTTTTGTGTCATCTGCAAACTTGGAGATCTTCGAAACAATTCCTTCATCTATATCGTTTAGATATATTACAAACAACAATGGTCCTAAAACTGACCCTTGAGGTACTCCACTTGTGACATTAATCCAGCTTGAGTTCTTACCCTTAATTCGTACTCGTTGTCTCCTATCATTCAGCCAATTGATTATCCATTGGAGTAGAACTCCCTGTATTCCGCATGCCTGCAACTTCTTAGCTAATCTTTTGTGAGGCATCTTATCGCAAAGTCCAGATATACCAAATCCACCGAGTTACTCCTATCTATATTGTCATAAACCTCTTCGAAGAAGTCTAGCAGGTTGGTCAAACAGGATCGTCCCTTCATGAAACCGTGCTGGCGGTTGTTAATTAGTCCATTTTTATTCAGATGCTCAACGTTCTCCCCTTGACTATTTGCTCTAGCACCTTGCATATGATGCAAGTTAAACTGACCGGTCTGTAGTTGCTGGTTTCACTCCTGTTCCCTTTCTTGAATAATGGCCTGCTGATGGCGTCTCTCCAGTCTCTTGGTATAACTCCTGTCTTTATGGATTCATTGAATATGCCAGACAGACTCCTACTTCATGTATCAACTCCTTAATAAAATTCTGGTGTATCTCGTCTATTCCTGGAGTTTTATCTTCTTTAAGATTTTCCAACATCTCCACCACCATCTCTTCAGTGATATAAACCTCTGTCAGCCTCTGACCTTCACTTCCTTTGAACAGTTTCTTTGGCTCTGGTATGTTTTTTGTGTTTTCCTTCGTAAGAACTGATCCAAAGTAATTATTAAGCATCTCAGCAGTTTCTCCCTCTTCAGTTATAATCTTGCCTTGGTCATTCTTTAATGGTCCCACCTTGTCTTTTCATTTTTTTTGCTTCTCATGTAGCTATAAAAACTTTTACTGTCCCGTTTTATGTTTTGACTCCGCTTTTCTTCATATTCCTTTATCGCCTTTCTATTTATTTCTTTTGCCAAATTTATTTTTCTGATGTATTTATCTCTTGCTTGTTCTAGCTGTCTCTCTTCGCATTCTTCTAGTTCACCAAGATTTACCTGCCTCAATTGTTGCATCCTTTTCCATGCTTTGTTTTTGGGTCTTGTGGCTTTTTTAACGTCCTTGTTAACCCAAGTACGCTTCTTGTTGACTCTCCTTGCCGCCGGTATTGTTTCTTCAACGACCTCCTTCATGCAAGTTACAAACTGATTCCATTTCTCATGTAGGCTCAGATCTTCCAATCTGCTCGCTATGTCCATGTCTTGAAATTTGCTTCAAACTTTGCCATAGTCTGCCTTGAAAAAATTGTTCCTCTTCTGGTATGTCTCTACCTCTTTTTCGTACTCCACTTTGACATCGAATCTGATAATCTTATGATCGCTTGTACCGAATTCTTCTCCCACCATGACTTCTTCTACCAGGTTCTTTTCTGTCGAGATAACTAGATCAAGTATGTTATTCCCTCTTGTTGGCTCTGTCACATGCTGTGTGAGAAAATTTTCATCCATGCATTCCAGGAGTAGTTCGTCCGCTTTGTTCTTTCCATCCCGTTGTTTCCAGTCAATGTGGAGGTTGAAATCGCCCATTATAACACAAGACATTTTCGTTGCCTTCCCGATCAGTTCCTGCATTCCACTGTCACTCTCTTTGGAAGAATCTGGGACTCTATAGCACACTCCGATTATCAGTGCTTCAGCTTTATTCCTTACTAGCTGGTTTACCCGGCGTTGCCCGGGGTTATAAGTTTCATTCGCTGTAGCGAATAAGCAACAAATTTAGGTATAAGTTTAAATCCGTGTAGCGAATAAGGAAGAAATTTAGGCGACCTGTGTGGGAGACTGCTTCGCAGTCTTGTGTACGCCTTCTGGCGTACAGCGGAGACTGCTTCGCAGTCTTGTATACGCCTTCTGGCGTCTAGCGACCTTTGCCGTGGACTGAAAGGTTTACCCGGCGTTGCCCGGGGTTATAAATTTCAATCCCTGTAGCGAATAAGCAACAAATTTAGGTATAAGTTTAAATCCGTGTAGCGAATAAGGAAGAAATTTAGGCGACCTGTGGGGGAGACTGCTTCGCAGTCTTGTGTACGCCTTCTGGCGTATTGCGACCTCTGCCGTGGACTGACTGCTTCGCAGTCGCCCTCTGGCGACGACTGCTTCGCAGTCGGGGAGACTGCTTTGCAGTCTCCCGTGGACTGACTGCTTCGCAGTCGAAGAGGGTGAACCCGGCGTTGGCGGGTTAAAGAAATTACACAATAGTTATTTTTTAATGTTACTTTATTTTAAATTTAACTGTAGAGCTTGGAGATAAACAACATTAGTTGTCTTGCCATTTGGTGCCAGAAGAAACAGATTGTTACTGGCCCGAACTGGAGAGCAGGCAACGTACAGCGGACGCCTTCTGGCGTCTAGCGACCTCTGCCGTGGACTGACTGCTTCGCATTCGCCCTCTGGAGGCGACTGGTCCGCAGTCTTGGAGGCCCTTGTGGCGTCTGGCGACCTGTGGGGGAGACTGCTTCGCAGTCTTGTATACGCCTTCTGGCGTCTAGCGACCTTTGCCGTGGACTGACTGCTTCGCAGTCGCCCTGTGGCGGTGACTGCTTTGCAGTCTGTTTGTGTTTGAACCTACCTGTGTTACAATTTTGCTGTAAAACGATTAATTTAGTTCGAAGCGATCGTTATTAAATTCTTTCCGAAAGTAAACAACGACGCTATGGCCATTATTAATGACGTTGGGGAATACCGGCGCCGGAAATTTCCAAATCTTCCGTACGCGTCCGTGGTGCTATTTTTAGGTATAACGTCATTGTGCTATAATTAATTTGTAGTAGGGAGTGGAAATTTCCTATGCCGTGGGGCGAGTTTTTGGCCCTTATCACCATGTTAGCGGTGAAAACTGGGGACGCGAACCCCTCCACTGGGTGTCCGATGCCGAGGCGGATACAGTAGTGAAGGTTTCGAGTGAAAAGGTGCAAAATTGTAGAAGTTAAGCCCGGTCAAACAGACAGAGAGACAGACAGAAAGCTGTCTTTATTTATATAGATTTCACACCACACGCTTTCCTTGAATCTGTCGTCCCTCAGGTCGTTTCTTTCCAATGCAGTTAGGTTGTCCTTTATGTAAAAACCAGAATCGTGTTACGCGTTCTTCAGGCCAGAAACCTTAAAATCCCGAGATCGGTGGAGAAAAGTCATTTCCCCGACACGTCAATTTTTTTGGCCCCGAAAAACCAGAATCGTGTTACGCGTTCTTCAGGCCAGAAACCTTAAAATCCCGAGATCGGTGGAGAAAAGTCATTTCCCCGACACGTCAACTTTTTTGGCCCCGAAAAACCAGAATCGTGTTACGCGTTCTTCAGGCCAGAAACCTTAAAATCCCGAGATCGGTGGAGAAAAGTCATTTCCCCGACACGTCAACTTTTTTGGCCCCGAAAAACCAGAATCGTGTTACGCGTTCTTCAGGCCAGAAACCTTAAAATCCCGAGATCGGTGGAGAAAAGTCATTTCCCCGACACGTCAACTTTTTTGGCCCCGAAAAACCAGAATCGTGTTACGCGTTCTTCAGGCCAGAAACCTTAAAATCCCGAGATCGGTGGAGAAAAGTCATTTCCCCGACACGTCAACTTTTTTGGCCCCGAAAAACCAGAATCGTGTTACGCGTTCTTCAGGCCAGAAACCTTAAAATCCCGAGATCGGTGGAGAAAAGTCATTTCCCCGACACGTCAACTTTTTTGGCCCCGAAAAACCAGAATCGTGTTACGCGTTCTTCAGGCCAGAAACCTTAAAATCCCGAGATCGGTGGAGAAAAGTCATTTCCCCGACACGTCAACTTTTTTGGCCCCGAAAAACCAGAATCGTGTTACGCGTTCTTCAGGCCAGAAACCTTAAAATCCCGAGATCGGTGGAGAAAAGTCATTTCCCCGACACGTCAACTTTTTTGGCCCCGAAAAACCAGAATCGTGTTACGCGTTCTTCAGGCCAGAAACCTTAAAATCCCGAGATCGGTGGAGAAAAGTCATTTCCCCGACACGTCAACTTTTTTGGCCCCGAAAAACCAGAATCGTGTTACGCGTTCTTCAGGCCAGAAACCTTAAAATCCCGAGATCGGTGGAGAAAAGTCATTTCCCCGACACGTCAACTTTTTTGGCCCCGAAAAACCAGAATCGTGTTACGCGTTCTTCAGGCCAGAAACCTTAAAATCCCGAGATCGGTGGAGAAAAGTCATTTCCCCGACACGTCAACTTTTTTGGCCCCGAAAAACCAGAATCGTGTTACGCGTTCTTCAGGCCAGAAACCTTAAAATCCCGAGATCGGTGGAGAAAAGTCATTTCCCCGACACGTCAACTTTTTTGGCCCCGAAAAACCAGAATCGTGTTACGCGTTCTTCAGGCCAGAAACCTTAAAATCCCGAGATCGGTGGAGAAAAGTCATTTCCCCGACACGTCAACTTTTTTGGCCCCGAAAAACCAGAATCGTGTTACGCGTTCTTCAGGCCAGAAACCTTAAAATCCCGAGATCGGTGGAGAAAAGTCATTTCCCCGACACGTCAACTTTTTTGGCCCCGAAAAACCAGAATCGTGTTACGCGTTCTTCAGGCCAGAAACCTTAAAATCCCGAGATCGGTGGAGAAAAGTCATTTCCCCGACACGTCAACTTTTTTGGCCCCGAAAAACCAGAATCGTGTTACGCGTTCTTCAGGCCAGAAACCTTAAAATCCCGAGATCGGTGGAGAAAAGTCATTTCCCCGACACGTCAACTTTTTTGGCCCCGAAAAACCAGAATCGTGTTACGCGTTCTTCAGGCCAGAAACCTTAAAATCCCGAGATCGGTGGAGAAAAGTCATTTCCCCGACACGTCAACTTTTTTGGCCCCGAAAAACCAGAATCGTGTTACGCGTTCTTCAGGCCAGAAACCTTAAAATCCCGAGATCGGTGGAGAAAAGTCATTTCCCCGACACGTCAACTTTTTTGGCCCCGAAAAACCAGAATCGTGTTACGCGTTCTTCAGGCCAGAAACCTTAAAATCCCGAGATCGGTGGAGAAAAGTCATTTCCCCGACACGTCAACTTTTTTGGCCCCGAAAAACCAGAATCGTGTTACGCGTTCTTCAGGCCAGAAACCTTAAAATCCCGAGATCGGTGGAGAAAAGTCATTTCCCCGACACGTCAACTTTTTTGGCCCCGAAAAACCAGAATCGTGTTACGCGTTCTTCAGGCCAGAAACCTTAAAATCCCGAGATCGGTGGAGAAAAGTCATTTCCCCGACACGTCAACTTTTTTGGCCCCGAAAAACCAGAATCGTGTTACGCGTTCTTCAGGCCAGAAACCTTAAAATCCCGAGATCGGTGGAGAAAAGTCATTTCCCCGACACGTCAACTTTTTTGGCCCCGAAAAACCAGAATCGTGTTACGCGTTCTTCAGGCCAGAAACCTTAAAATCCCGAGATCGGTGGAGAAAAGTCATTTCCCCGACACGTCAACTTTTTTGGCCCCGAAAAACCAGAATCGTGTTACGCGTTCTTCAGGCCAGAAACCTTAAAATCCCGAGATCGGTGGAGAAAAGTCATTTCCCCGACACGTCAACTTTTTTGGCCCCGAAAAACCAGAATCGTGTTACGCGTTCTTCAGGCCAGAAACCTTAAAATCCCGAGATCGGTGGAGAAAAGTCATTTCCCCGACACGTCAACTTTTTTGGCCCCGAAAAACCAGAATCGTGTTACGCGTTCTTCAGGCCAGAAACCTTAAAATCCCGAGATCGGTGGAGAAAAGTCATTTCCCCGACACGTCAACTTTTTTGGCCCCGAAAAACCAGAATCGTGTTACGCGTTCTTCAGGCCAGAAACCTTAAAATCCCGAGATCGGTGGAGAAAAGTCATTTCCCCGACACGTCAACTTTTTTGGCCCCGAAAAACCAGAATCGTGTTACGCGTTCTTCAGGCCAGAAACCTTAAAATCCCGAGATCGGTGGAGAAAAGTCATTTCCCCGACACGTCAACTTTTTTGGCCCCGAAAAACCAGAATCGTGTTACGCGTTCTTCAGGCCAGAAACCTTAAAATCCCGAGATCGGTGGAGAAAAGTCATTTCCCCGACACGTCAACTTTTTTGGCCCCGAAAAACCAGAATCGTGTTACGCGTTCTTCAGGCCAGAAACCTTAAAATCCCGAGATCGGTGGAGAAAAGTCATTTCCCCGACACGTCAACTTTTTTGGCCCCGAAAAACCAGAATCGTGTTACGCGTTCTTCAGGCCAGAAACCTTAAAATCCCGAGATCGGTGGAGAAAAGTCATTTCCCCGACACGTCAACTTTTTTGGCCCCGAAAAACCAGAATCGTGTTACGCGTTCTTCAGGCCAGAAACCTTAAAATCCCGAGATCGGTGGAGAAAAGTCATTTCCCCGACACGTCAACTTTTTTGGCCCCGAAAAACCAGAATCGTGTTACGCGTTCTTCAGGCCAGAAACCTTAAAATCCCGAGATCGGTGGAGAAAAGTCATTTCCCCGACACGTCAACTTTTTTGGCCCCGAAAAACCAGAATCGTGTTACGCGTTCTTCAGGCCAGAAACCTTAAAATCCCGAGATCGGTGGAGAAAAGTCATTTCCCCGACACGTCAACTTTTTTGGCCCCGAAAAACCAGAATCGTGTTACGCGTTCTTCAGGCCAGAAACCTTAAAATCCCGAGATCGGTGGAGAAAAGTCATTTCCCCGACACGTCAACTTTTTTGGCCCCGAAAAACCAGAATCGTGTTACGCGTTCTTCAGGCCAGAAACCTTAAAATCCCGAGATCGGTGGAGAAAAGTCATTTCCCCGACACGTCAACTTTTTTGGCCCCGAAAAACCAGAATCGTGTTACGCGTTCTTCAGGCCAGAAACCTTAAAATCCCGAGATCGGTGGAGAAAAGTCATTTCCCCGACACGTCAACTTTTTTGGCCCCGAAAAACCAGAATCGTGTTACGCGTTCTTCAGGCCAGAAACCTTAAAATCCCGAGATCGGTGGAGAAAAGTCATTTCCCCGACACGTCAAACTTTTTTGGCCCCGAAAAACCAGAATCGTGTTACGCGTTCTTCAGGCCAGAAACCTTAAAATCCCGAGATCGGTGGAGAAAAGTCATTTCCCCGACACGTCAACTTTTTGGCCCCGAAAAACCAGAATCGTGTTACGCGTTCTTCAGGCCAGAAACCTTAAAATCCCGAGATCGGTGGAGAAAAGTCATTTCCCCGACACGTCAACTTTTTTGGCCCCGAAAAACCAGAATCGTGTTACGCGTTCTTCAGGCCAGAAACCTTAAAATCCCGAGATCGGTGGAGAAAAGTCATTTCCCCGACACGTCAACTTTTTTGGCCCCGAAAAACCAGAATCGTGTTACGCGTTCTTCAGGCCAGAAAACCTTAAAATCCCGAGATCGGTGGAGAAAAGTCATTTCCCCCGACACGTCAACTTTTTTGGCCCCGAAAAACCAGAATCGTGTTACGCGTTCTTCAGGCCAGAAACCTTAAAATCCCGAGATCGGTGGAGAAAAGTCATTTCCCCGACACGTCAACTTTTTTGGCCCCGAAAAACCAGAATCGTGTTACGCGTTCTTCAGGCCAGAAACCTTAAAATCCCGAGATCGGTGGAGAAAAGTCATTTCCCCGACACGTCAACTTTTTTGGCCCCGAAAAACCAGAATCGTGTTACGCGTTCTTCAGGCCAGAAACCTTAAAATCCCCGAGATCGGTGGAGAAAAGTCATTTCCCCCGACACGTCAACTTTTTTGGCCCCGAAAAACCAGAATCGTGTTACGCGTTCTTCAGGCCAGAAACCTTAAAATCCCGAGATCGGTGGAGAAAAGTCATTTCCCCGACACGTCAACTTTTTTGGCCCCGAAAAACCAGAATCGTGTTACGCGTTCTTCAGGCCAGAAACCTTAAAATCCCGAGATCGGTGGAGAAAAGTCATTTCCCGACACGTCAACTTTTTTGGCCCCGAAAAACCAGAATCGTGTTACGCGTTCTTCAGGCCCAGAAACCTTAAAATCCCGAGATCGGTGGAGAAAAGTCATTTCCCCGACACGTCAACTTTTTTGGCCCCGAAAAACCAGAATCGTGTTACGCGTTCTTCAGGCCAGAAACCTTAAAATCCCGAGATCGGTGGAGAAAAGTCATTTCCCCGACACGTCAACTTTTTTTGGCCCCGAAAAACCAGAATCGTGTTACGCGTTCTTCAGGCCAGAAACCTTAAAATCCCGAGATCGGTGGAGAAAAGTCATTTCCCCGACACGTCAACTTTTTTGGCCCCGAAAAACCAGAATCGTGTTACGCGTTCTTCAGGCCAGAAACCTTAAAATCCCGAGATCGGTGGAGAAAAGTCATTTCCCCCGACACGTCAACTTTTTTGGCCCCGAAAAACCAGAATCGTGTTACGCGTTCTTCAGGCCAGAAACCTTAAAATCCCGAGATCGGTGGAGAAAAGTCATTTCCCCGACACGTCAACTTTTTTGGCCCCCGAAAAACCAGAATCGTGTTACGCGTTCTTCAGGCCAGAAACCTTAAAATCCCGAGATCGGTGGAGAAAAGTCATTTCCCCGACACGTCAACTTTTTTGGCCCCGAAAAACCAGAATCGTGTTACGCGTTCTTCAGGCCAGAAACCTTAAAATCCCGAGATCGGTGGAGAAAAGTCATTTCCCCGACACGTCAACTTTTTTGGCCCCGAAAAACCAGAATCGTGTTACGCGTTCTTCAGGCCAGAAACCTTAAAATCCCGAGATCGGTGGAGAAAAGTCATTTCCCCGACACGTCAACTTTTTTGGCCCCGAAAAAACCAGAATCGTGTTACGCGTTCTTCAGGCCAGAAACCTTAAAATCCCGAGATCGGTGGAGAAAAGTCATTTCCCCGACACGTCAACTTTTTTGGCCCCGAAAAACCAGAATCGTGTTACGCGTTCTTCAGGCCAGAAACCTTAAAATCCCGAGATCGGTGGAGAAAAGTCATTTCCCCGACACGTCAACTTTTTTGGCCCCGAAAAACCAGAATCGTGTTACGCGTTCTTCAGGCCAGAAACCTTAAAATCCCGAGATCGGTGGAGAAAAGTCATTTCCCCGACACGTCAACTTTTTTGGCCCCGAAAAACCAGAATCGTGTTACGCGTTCTTCAGGCCAGAAACCTTAAAATCCCGAGATCGGTGGAGAAAAGTCATTTCCCCGACACGTCAACTTTTTTGGCCCCGAAAAACCAGAATCGTGTTACGCGTTCTTCAGGCCAGAAACCTTAAAATCCCGAGATCGGTGGAGAAAAGTCATTTCCCCGACACGTCAACTTTTTTGGCCCCGAAAAACCAGAATCGTGTTACGCGTTCTTCAGGCCAGAAACCTTAAAATCCCGAGATCGGTGGAGAAAAGTCATTTCCCCGACACGTCAACTTTTTTGGCCCCGAAAAACCAGAATCGTGTTACGCGTTCTTCAGGCCAGAAACCTTAAAATCCCGAGATCGGTGGAGAAAAGTCATTTCCCCGACACGTCAACTTTTTTGGCCCCGAAAAACCAGAATCGTGTTACCGCGTTCTTCAGGCCAGAAACCTTAAAATCCCGAGATCGGTGGAGAAAAGTCATTTCCCCGACACGTCAACTTTTTTTGGCCCCGAAAAACCAGAATCGTGTTACGCGTTCTTCAGGCCAGAAACCTTAAAATCCCGAGATCGGTGGAGAAAAGTCATTTCCCCGACACGTCAACTTTTTTGGCCCCGAAAAACCAGAATCGTGTTACGCGTTCTTCAGGCCAGAAACCTTAAAATCCCGAGATCGGTGGAGAAAAGTCATTTCCCCGACACGTCAACTTTTTTGGCCCCGAAAAAACCAGAATCGTGTTACGCGTTCTTCAGGCCAGAAACCTTAAAATCCCGAGATCGGTGGAGAAAAGTCATTTCCCCGACACGTCAACTTTTTTGGCCCCGAAAAACCAGAATCGTGTTACGCGTTCTTCAGGCCAGAAACCTTAAAATCCCGAGATCGGTGGAGAAAAGTCATTTCCCCGACACGTCAACTTTTTTGGCCCCGAAAAACCAGAATCGTGTTACGCGTTCTTCAGGCCAGAAACCTTAAAATCCCGAGATCGGTGGAGAAAAAGTCATTTCCCCGACACGTCAACTTTTTTGGCCCCGAAAACCAGAATCGTGTTACGCGTTCTTCAGGCCAGAAACCTTAAAATCCCGAGATCGGTGGAGAAAAGTCATTTCCCCGACAACGTCAACTTTTTTTGGCCCCGAAAAACCAGAATCGTGTTACGCGTTCTTCAGGCCAGAAACCTTAAAATCCCGAGATCGGTGGAGAAAAGTCATTTCCCCGACACGTCAACTTTTTTGGCCCCGAAAAACCAGAATCGTGTTACGCGTTCTTCAGGCCAGAAACCTTAAAATCCCGAGATCGGTGGAGAAAAGTCATTTCCCCGACACGTCAACTTTTTTGGCCCCGAAAAACCAGAATCGTGTTACGCGTTCTTCAGGCCAGAAACCTTAAAATCCCGAGATCGGTGGAGAAAAGGTCATTTCCCCGACACGTCAACTTTTTTGGCCCCGAAAAACCAGAATCGTGTTACGCGTTCTTCAGGCCAGAAACCTTAAAATCCCGAGATCGGTGGAGAAAAGTCATTTCCCCGACACGTCAACTTTTTTGGCCCCGAAAAACCAGAATCGTGTTACGCGTTCTTCAGGCCAGAAACCTTAAAATCCCGAGATCGGTGGAGAAAAGTCATTTCCCCGACACGTCAACTTTTTTGGCCCCGAAAAACCAGAATCGTGTTACGCGTTCTTCAGGCCAGAAACCTTAAAATCCCGAGATCGGTGGAGAAAAGTCATTTCCCCCGACACGTCAACTTTTTTGGCCCCGAAAAACCAGAATCGTGTTACGCGTTCTTCAGGCCAGAAACCTTAAAATCCCGAGATCGGTGGAGAAAAGTCATTTCCCCCGACACGTCCAACTTTTTTGGCCCCGAAAAACCAGAATCGTGTTACGCGTTCTTCAGGCCAGAAACCTTAAAATCCCGAGATCGGTGGAGAAAAGTCATTTCCCCCGACACGTCAACTTTTTTTGGCCCCGAAAAAACCAGAATCGTGTTACGCGTTCTTCAGGCCAGAAACCTTAAAATCCCGAGATCGGTGGAGAAAAGTCATTTCCCCGACACGTCAACTTTTTTGGCCCCGAAAAACCAGAATCGTGTTACGCGTTCTTCAGGCCAGAAACCTTAAAATCCCGAGATCGGTGGAGAAAAGTCATTTCCCCGACACGTCAACTTTTTTGGCCCCGAAAAACCAGAATCGTGTTACGCGTTCTTCAGGCCAGAAACCTTAAAATCCCGAGATCGGTGGAGAAAAGTCATTTCCCCGACACGTCAACTTTTTTGGCCCCGAAAAACCAGAATCGTGTTACGCGTTCTTCAGGCCAGAAACCTTAAAATCCCGAGATCGGTGGAGAAAAGTCATTTCCCCGACACGTCAACTTTTTTGGCCCCGAAAAACCAGAATCGTGTTACGCGTTCTTCAGGCCAGAAACCTTAAAATCCCGAGATCGGTGGAGAAAAGTCATTTCCCCGACACGTCAACTTTTTTGGCCCCGAAAAACCAGAATCGTGTTACGCGTTCTTCAGGCCAGAAACCTTAAAATCCCGAGATCGGTGGAGAAAAGTCATTTCCCCGACACGTCCAACTTTTTTGGCCCCGAAAAAACCAGAATCGTGTTACGCGTTCTTCAGGCCAGAAACCTTAAAATCCCGAGATCGGTGGAGAAAAGTCATTTCCCCGACACGTCAACTTTTTTGGCCCCGAAAAACCAGAATCGTGTTACGCGTTCTTCAGGCCAGAAACCTTAAAATCCCGAGATCGGTGGAGAAAAGTCATTTCCCCGACACGTCAACTTTTTTGGCCCCGAAAAAACCAGAATCGTGTTACGCGTTCTTCAGGCCAGAAACCTTAAAATCCCGAGATCGGTGGAGAAAAGTCATTTCCCCGACACGTCAACTTTTTTGGCCCCGAAAAACCAGAATCGTGTTACGCGTTCTTCAGGCCAGAAACCTTAAAATCCCGAGATCGGTGGAGAAAAGTCATTTCCCCGACACGTCAACTTTTTTGGCCCCGAAAAACCAGAATCGTGTTACGCGTTCTTCAGGCCAGAAACCTTAAAATCCCGAGATCGGTGGAGAAAAGTCATTTCCCCGACACGTCAACTTTTTTGGCCCCGAAAAACCAGAATCGTGTTACGCGTTCTTCAGGCCAGAAACCTTAAAATCCCGAGATCGGTGGAGAAAAGTCATTTCCCCGACACGTCAACTTTTTTGGCCCCGAAAAACCAGAATCGTGTTACGCGTTCTTCAGGCCAGAAACCTTAAAATCCCGAGATCGGTGGAGAAAAGTCATTTCCCCCGACACGTCAACTTTTTTGGCCCCGAAAAACCAGAATCGTGTTACGCGTTCTTCAGGCCAGAAACCTTAAAATCCCGAGATCGGTGGAGAAAAGTCATTTCCCCGACACGTCAAACTTTTTTGGCCCCGAAAAACCAGAATCGTGTTACGCGTTTCTTCAGGCCAGAAACCTTAAAATCCCGAGATCGGTGGAGAAAAGTCATTTCCCCGACACGTCAACTTTTTTGGCCCCGAAAAACCAGAATCGTGTTACGCGTTCTTCAGGCCAGAACCTTAAAATCCCGAGATCGGTGGAGAAAAGTCATTTCCCCGACACGTCAACTTTTTTGGCCCCGAAAAACCAGAATCGTGTTACGCGTTCTTCAGGCCAGAAACCTTAAAATCCCGAGATCGGTGGAGAAAAGTCATTTCCCCGACACGTCAACTTTTTTGGCCCCGAAAAACCAGAATCGTGTTACGCGTTCTTCAGGCCAGAAACCTTAAAATCCCGAGATCGGTGGAGAAAAGTCATTTCCCCGACACGTCAACTTTTTTGGCCCCGAAAAACCAGAATCGTGTTACGCGTTCTTCAGGCCAGAAACCTTAAAATCCCGAGATCGGTGGAGAAAAGTCATTTCCCCGACACGTCAACTTTTTTGGCCCCGAAAAACCAGAATCGTGTTACGCGTTCTTCAGGCCAGAAACCTTAAAATCCCGAGATCGGTGGAGAAAAGTCATTTCCCCGACACGTCAACTTTTTTTGGCCCCGAAAAAACCAGAATCGTGTTACGCGTTCTTCAGGCCAGAAACCTTAAAATCCCGAGATCGGTGGAGAAAAGTCATTTCCCCGACACGTCAACTTTTTTGGCCCCGAAAAACCAGAATCGTGTTACGCGTTCTTCAGGCCAGAAACCTTAAAATCCCGAGATCGGTGGAGAAAAGTCATTTCCCCGACACGTCAACTTTTTTGGCCCCGAAAAACCAGAATCGTGTTACGCGTTCTTCAGGCCAGAAACCTTAAAATCCCGAGATCGGTGGAGAAAAGTCATTTCCCCGACACGTCAACTTTTTTGGCCCCGAAAAACCAGAATCGTGTTACGCGTTCTTCAGGCCAGAAACCTTAAAATCCCGAGATCGGTGGAGAAAAGTCATTTCCCCGACACGTCAACTTTTTTGGCCCCGAAAAACCAGAATCGTGTTACGCGTTCTTCAGGCCAGAAACCTTAAAATCCCGAGATCGGTGGAGAAAAGTCATTTCCCCGACACGTCAACTTTTTTGGCCCCGAAAAAACCAGAATCGTGTTACGCGTTCTTCAGGCCAGAAACCTTAAAATCCCGAGATCGGTGGAGAAAAGTCATTTCCCCGACACGTCAACTTTTTTGGCCCCGAAAAACCAGAATCGTGTTACGCGTTCTTCAGGCCAGAAACCTTAAAATCCCGAGATCGGTGGAGAAAAGTCATTTCCCCGACACGTCAACTTTTTTGGCCCCGAAAAAACCAGAATCGTGTTACGCGTTCTTCAGGCCAGAAACCTTAAAATCCCGAGATCGGTGGAGAAAAGTCATTTCCCCGACACGTCAACTTTTTTGGCCCCGAAAAAACCAGAATCGTGTTACGCGTTCTTCAGGCCAGAAACCTTAAAATCCCGAGATCGGTGGAGAAAAGTCATTTCCCCGACACGTCAACTTTTTTGGCCCCGAAAAACCAGAATCGTGTTACGCGTTCTTCAGGCCAGAAACCTTAAAATCCCCGAGATCGGTGGAGAAAAGTCATTTCCCCGACACGTCAACTTTTTTGGCCCCGAAAAACCAGAATCGTGTTACGCGTTCTTCAGGCCAGAAACCTTAAAATCCCGAGATCGGTGGAGAAAAGTCATTTCCCCGACACGTCAACTTTTTTGGCCCCCGAAAAACCAGAATCGTGTTACGCGTTCTTCAGGCCAGAAACCTTAAAAATCCCGAGATCGGTGGAGAAAAAGTTCATTTCCCCGACACGTCAACTTTTTTGGCCCCGAAAAACCAGAATCGTGTTACGCGTTCTTCAGGCCAGAAACCTTAAAATCCCGAGATCGGTGGAGAAAAAGTCATTTCCCCGACACGTCAACTTTTTTGGCCCCGAAAAACCAGAATCGTGTTACGCGTTCTTCAGGCCAGAAACCTTAAAATCCCGAGATCGGTGGAGAAAAGTCATTTCCCCGACACGTCAACTTTTTTGGCCCCGAAAAACCAGAATCGTGTTACGCGTTCTTCAGGCCAGAAACCCTTAGAAATCCCGAGATCGGTGGAGAAAAGTCATTTCCCCGACACGTCAACTTTTTTGGCCCGAAAAACCAGAATCGTGTTACGCGTTCTTCAGGCCAGAAACCTTAAAGTCCGAGATCGGTGGAGAAAAGTCATTTCCCCGACACGTCAACTTTTTGGCCCCGAAAAACCAGAATCGTGTTACGCGTTCTTCAGGCCAGAAACCTTAAAATCCCGAGATCGGTGGAGAAAAGTCATTTCCCCGACCACGTCAACTTTTTTTGGCCCCGAAAAACCAGAATCGTGTTAACGCGTTCTTCAGGCCAGAAACCTTAAAATCCCGAGATCGGTGGAGAAAAGTCATTTCCCCCGACACGTCAACTTTTTTGGCCCCGAAAAACCAGAATCGTGTTACGCGTTCTTCAGGCCA
>OY744612.1:777500-864885 GCA_963556255.1 Allolobophora icterica | reverse complement strand
CGCGTTCTTCAGGCCCAGAAACCTTAAAATCCCGAGATCGGTGGAGAAAAGTCATTTCCCCGGACACGTCAACTTTTTTGGCCCGAAAAACCAGAATCGTGTTACGCGTTCTTCAGGCCAGAAACCTTAAAATCCCAGAGATCGGTGGAGAAAAGTCATTTCCCCGACACGTCAACTTTTTTGGCCCCGAAAAACCAGAATCGTGTTACGCGTTCTTCAGGCCAGAAACCTTAAAATCCCGAGATCGGTGGAGGAAAGTCATTTCCCCGACACGTCAACTTTTTTGGCCCCGGAAAAACCAGAATCGTGTTACGCGTTCTTCAGGCCAGAAACCTTAAAATCCCAGAGATCGGTGGAGGAAAAGTCATTTCCCCGACACGTCAACTTTTTTGGCCCCGAAAAACCAGAATCGTGTTACGCGTTCTTCAGGCCAGAAACCTTAAAATCCCGAGATCGGTGGAGAAAAGTCATTTCCCCGACACGTCAACTTTTTTGGCCCCGAAAAACCAGAATCGTGTTACGCGTTCTTCAGGCCAGAAACCTTAAAATCCCGAGATCGGTGGAGAAAAGTTCATTTCCCCCGACACGTCAACTTTTTTGGCCCCGAAAAACCAGAATCGTGTTACGCGTTCTTCAGGCCAGAAACCTTAAAATCCCGAGATCGGTGGAGAAAAGTCATTTCCCCGACACGTCAACTTTTTTGGCCCCGAAAAACCAGAATCGTGTTACGCGTTCTTCAGGCCAGAAACCTTAAAATCCCGAGATCGGTGGAGAAAAGTCATTTCCCCGACACGTCAACTTTTTTGGCCCCGAAAAACCAGAATCGTGTTACGCGTTCTTCAGGCCAGAAACCTTAAAATCCCGAGATCGGTGGAGAAAAGTCATTTCCCCGACACGTCAACTTTTTTGGCCCCGAAAAACCAGAATCGTGTTACGCGTTCTTCAGGCCAGAAACCTTAAAATCCGAGATCGGTGGAGAAAAGTCATTTCCCCGACACGTCAACCTTTTTGGCCCCGAAAAACCAGAATCGTGTTACGCGTTCTTCAGGCCAGAAACCTTAAAATCCCGAGATCGGTGGAGAAAAGTCATTTCCCCGACACGTCAACTTTTTTGGCCCCGAAAAACCAGAATCGTGTTACGCGTTCTTCAGGCCAGAAACCTTAAAATCCCGAGATCGGTGGAGAAAAAGTCATTTCCCCGACACGTCAACTTTTTTGGCCCCGAAAAACCAGAATCGTGTTACGCGTTCTTCAGGCCAGAAACCTTAAAATCCCGAGATCGGTGGAGAAAAGTCATTTCCCCGACACGTCAACTTTTTTGGCCCCGAAAAACCAGAATCGTGTTACGCGTTCTTCAGGCCAGAAACCTTAAAATCCCGAGATCGGTGGAGAAAAGTCATTTCCCCGACACGTCAACTTTTTTGGCCCGAAAAACCAGAATCGTGTTACGCGTTCTTCAGGCCAGAAACCTTAAAATCCCGAGATCGGTGGAGAAAAGTCATTTCCCCGACACGTCAACTTTTTTGGCCCCGAAAAACCAGAATCGTGTTACGCGTTCTTCAGGCCAGAAACCTTAAATCCCGAGATCGGTGGAGAAAAGTCATTTCCCCGACACGTCAACTTTTTTGGCCCCGAAAAACCAGAATCGGTGTTACGCGTTCTTCAGGCCAGAAACCTTAAAATCCGAGATCGGTGGAGAAAAGTCATTTCCCCGACACGTCAACTTTTTTGGCCCCGAAAAACCAGAATCGTGTTACGCGTTCTTCAGGCCAGAAACCTTAAAATCCCGAGATCGGTGGAGAAAAGTCATTTCCCCGACACGTCAACTTTTTTGGCCCCGAAAAACCAGAATCGTGTTACGCGTTCTTCAGGCCAGAAACCTTAAAATCCCGAGATCGGTGGAGAAAAGTCATTTCCCCGACACGTCAACTTTTTTGGCCCCGAAAAACCAGAATCGTGTTACGCGTTCTTCAGGCCAGAAACCTTAAAATCCCGAGATCGGTGGAGAAAAGTCATTTCCCCGACACGTCAACTTTTTTGGCCCCGAAAAAACCAGAATCGTGTTACGCGTTCTTCAGGCCAGAAACCTTAAAATCCCGAGATCGGTGGAGAAAAGTCATTTCCCCGACACGTCAACTTTTTTGGCCCCGAAAAACCAGAATCGTGTTACGCGTTCTTCAGGCCAGAAACCTTAAAATCCCGAGATCGGTGGAGAAAAGTCATTTCCCCGACACGTCAACTTTTTTGGCCCCGAAAAACCAGAATCGTGTTACGCGTTCTTCAGGCCAGAAACCTTAAAATCCCGAGATCGGTGGAGAAAAGTCATTTCCCCGACACGTCAACTTTTTTGGCCCGAAAAACCAGAATCGTGTTACGCGTTCTTCAGGCCAGAAACCTTAAAATCCCGAGATCGGTGGAGAAAAGTCATTTCCCCGACACGTCAACTTTTTTGGCCCCGAAAAACCAGAATCGTGTTACGCGTTCTTCAGGCCAGAAACCTTAAAATCCCGAGATCGGTGGAGAAAAGTCATTTCCCCGACACGTCAACTTTTTTGGCCCCGAAAAACCAGAATCGTGTTACGCGTTCTTCAGGCCAGAAACCTTAAAATCCCGAGATCGGTGGAGAAAAGTCATTTCCCGACACGTCAACTTTTTTGGCCCCGAAAAACCAGAATCGTGTTACGCGTTCTTCAGGCCAGAAACCTTAAAATCCCGAGATCGGTGGAGAAAAGTCATTTCCCCGACACGTCAACTTTTTTGGCCCCGAAAAAACCAGAATCGTGTTACGCGTTCTTCAGGCCAGAAACCTTAAAATCCCCGAGATCGGTGGAGAAAAGTCATTTCCCCGACACGTCAACTTTTTTGGCCCCGAAAAACCAGAATCGTGTTACGCGTTCTTCAGGCCAGAAACCTTAAAAATCCCGAGATCGGTGGAGAAAAGTCATTTCCCCGACACGTCAACTTTTTTGGCCCCGAAAAACCAGAATCGTGTTACGCGTTCTTCAGGCCAGAAACCTTAAAATCCCGAGATCGGTGGAGAAAAGTCATTTCCCCGACACGTCAACTTTTTTGGCCCCGAAAAACCAGAATCGTGTTACGCGTTCTTCAGGCCAGAAACCTTAAAATCCCGAGATCGGTGGAGAAAAGTCATTTCCCCGACACGTCAACTTTTTTGGCCCCGAAAAACCAGAATCGTGTTACGCGTTCTTCAGGCCAGAAACCTTAAAATCCCGAGATCGGTGGAGAAAAGTCATTTCCCCGACACGTCAACTTTTTTGGCCCCGAAAAACCAGAATCGTGTTACGCGTTCTTCAGGCCAGAAACCTTAAAATCCCGACGATCGGTGGAGAAAAAGTCATTTCCCCGACACGTCAACTTTTTTGGCCCCGAAAAACCAGAATCGTGTTACGCGTTCTTCAGGCCAGAAACCTTAAAATCCCGAGATCGGTGGAGAAAAGTCATTTCCCCGACACGTCAACTTTTTTGGCCCCGAAAAACCAGAATCGTGTTACGCGTTCTTCAGGCCAGAAACCTTAAAATCCCGAGATCGGTGGAGAAAAGTCATTTCCCCGACACGTCAACTTTTTTGGCCCCGAAAAACCAGAATCGTGTTACGCGTTCTTCAGGCCAGAAACCTTAAAATCCCGAGATCGGTGGAGAAAAGTCATTTCCCCGACACGTCAACTTTTTTGGCCCCGAAAAACCAGAATCGTGTTACGCGTTCTTCAGGCCAGAAACCTTAAAATCCCGAGATCGGTGGAGAAAAGTCATTTCCCCGACACGTCAACTTTTTTGGCCCCGAAAAACCAGAATCGTGTTACGCGTTCTTCAGGCCAGAAACCTTAAAATCCCGAGATCGGTGGAGAAAAGTCATTTCCCCGACACGTCAACTTTTTTGGCCCCGAAAAACCAGAATCGTGTTACGCGTTCTTCAGGCCAGAAACCTTAAAATCCCGAGATCGGTGGAGAAAAGTCCATTTCCCCGACACGTCAACTTTTTTGGCCCCGAAAAACCAGAATCGTGTTACGCGTTCTTCAGGCCAGAAACCTTAAAATCCCGAGATCGGTGGAGAAAAGTCATTTCCCCGACACGTCAACTTTTTTGGCCCCGAAAAACCAGAATCGTGTTACGCGTTCTTCAGGCCAGAAACCTTAAAATCCCGAGATCGGTGGAGAAAAGTCATTTCCCCGACACGTCAACTTTTTTGGCCCCGAAAAACCAGAATCGTGTTACGCGTTCTTCAGGCCAGAAACCTTAAAATCCCGAGATCGGTGGAGAAAAGTCATTTCCCCGACACGTCAACTTTTTTTGGCCCCGAAAAACCAGAATCGTGTTACGCGTTCTTCAGGCCAGAAACCTTAAAATCCCGAGATCGGTGGAGAAAAGTCATTTCCCCGACACGTCAACTTTTTTGGCCCCGAAAAACCAGAATCGTGTTACGCGTTCTTCAGGCCAGAAACCTTAAAAATCCCGAGATCGGTGGAGAAAAGTCATTTCCCCGACACGTCAACTTTTTTGGCCCCGAAAAAACCAGATCGTGTTACGCGTTCTTCAGGCCAGAAACCTTAAAATCCCGAGATCGGTGGAGAAAAGTCATTTCCCCGACACGTCAACTTTTTTGGCCCCGAAAAACCAGAATCGTGTTACGCGTTCTTCAGGCCAGAAAACCTTAAAATCCCGAGATCGGTGGAGAAAAGTCATTTCCCCGACACGTCAACTTTTTTGGCCCCGAAAAACCAGAATCGTGTTACGTGTTACGCGTTCTTCAGGCCAGAAACCTTAAAATCCCGAGATCGGTGGAGAAAAGTCATTTCCCCGACACGTCAACTTTTTTGGCCCGAAAAACCAGATCGTGTTACGCGTTCTTCAGGCCAGAAACCTTAAAATCCCGAGATCGGTGGAGAAAAGTCATTTCCCCGACACGTCAACTTTTTTGGCCCCGAAAAACCAGAATCGTGTTACGCGTTCTTCAGGCCAGAAACCTTAAAATCCCGAGATCGGTGGAGAAAAGTCATTTCCCCGACACGTCAACTTTTTTGGCCCCGAAAAACCAGAATCGTGTTACGCGTTCTTCAGGCCAGAAACCTTAAAATCCCGAGATCGGTGGAGAAAAGTCATTTCCCCGACACGTCAACTTTTTTGGCCCCGAAAAACCAGAATCGTGTTACGCGTTCTTCAGGCCAGAAACCTTAAAATCCCGAGATCGGTGGAGAAAAGTCATTTCCCCGACACGTCAACTTTTTTGGCCCGAAAAACCAGAATCGTGTTACGCGTTCTTCAGGCCAGAAACCTTAAAATCCCGAGATCGGTGGAGAAAAGTCATTTCCCCGACACGTCAACTTTTTTGGCCCCGAAAAACCAGAATCGTGTTACGCGTTCTTCAGGCCAGAAACCTTAAAATCCCGAGATCGGTGGAGAAAAGTCATTTCCCCGACACGTCAACTTTTTTGGCCCCGAAAAAACCAGAATCGTGTTACGCGTTCTTCAGGCCAGAAACCTTAAAATCCCGAGATCGGTGGAGAAAAGTCATTTCCCCGACACGTCAACTTTTTTGGCCCCGAAAAACCAGAATCGTGTTACGCGTTCTTCAGGCCAGAAACCTTAAAATCCCGAGATCGGTGGAGAAAAGTCATTTCCCCGACACGTCAACTTTTTTGGCCCGAAAAACCAGAATCGTGTTACGCGTTCTTCAGGCCAGAAACCTTAAAATCCCGAGATCGGTGGAGAAAAGTCATTTCCCCGACACGTCAACTTTTTTGGCCCCGAAAAACCAGAATCGTGTTACGCGTTCTTCAGGCCAGAAACCTTAAAATCCCGAGATCGGTGGAGAAAAGTCATTTCCCCGACACGTCAACTTTTTTGGCCCCGAAAAACCAGAATCGTGTTACGCGTTCTTCAGGCCAGAAACCTTAAAATCCCGAGATCGGTGGAGAAAAGTCATTTCCCCGACACGTCAACTTTTTTGGCCCCGAAAAACCAGAATCGTGTTACGCGTTCTTCAGGCCAGAAACCTTAAAATCCCGAGATCGGTGGAGAAAAGTCATTTCCCCGACACGTCAACTTTTTTGGCCCCGAAAAACCAGAATCGTGTTACGCGTTCTTCAGGCCAGAAACCTTAAAATCCCGAGATCGGTGGAGAAAAGTCATTTCCCCGACACGTCAACTTTTTTGGCCCCGAAAAACCAGAATCGTGTTACGCGTTCTTCAGGCCAGAAACCTTAAAATCCCGAGATCGGTGGAGAAAAGTCATTTCCCCGACACGTCAACTTTTTTGGCCCCGAAAAACCAGAATCGTGTTACGCGTTCTTCAGGCCAGAAACCTTAAAATCCCGAGATCGGTGGAGAAAAGTCATTTCCCCGACACGTCAACTTTTTTGGCCCCGAAAAACCAGAATCGTGTTACGCGTTCTTCAGGCCAGAAACCTTAAAATCCCGAGATCGGTGGAGAAAAGTCATTTCCCCGACACGTCAACTTTTTTGGCCCCGAAAAACCAGAATCGTGTTACGCGTTCTTCAGGCCAGAAACCTTAAAATCCCGAGATCGGTGGAGAAAAGTCATTTCCCCGACACGTCAACTTTTTTGGCCCCGAAAAACCAGAATCGTGTTACGCGTTCTTCAGGCCAGAAACCTTAAAATCCCGAGATCGGTGGAGAAAAGTCATTTCCCCGACACGTCAACTTTTTTGGCCCCGAAAAACCAGAATCGTGTTACGCGTTCTTCAGGCCAGAAACCTTAAAATCCCGAGATCGGTGGAGAAAAGTCATTTCCCCGACACGTCAACTTTTTTGGCCCCGAAAAACCAGAATCGTGTTACGCGTTCTTCAGGCCAGAAACCTTAAAATCCCGAGATCGGTGGAGAAAAGTCATTTCCCCGACACGTCAACTTTTTTGGCCCCGAAAAACCAGAATCGTGTTACGCGTTCTTCAGGCCAGAAACCTTAAAATCCCGAGATCGGTGGAGAAAAGTCATTTCCCCGACACGTCAACTTTTTTGGCCCCGAAAAACCAGAATCGTGTTACGCGTTCTTCAGGCCAGAAACCTTAAAATCCCGAGATCGGTGGAGAAAAGTCATTTCCCCGACACGTCAACTTTTTTGGCCCCGAAAAACCAGAATCGTGTTACGCGTTCTTCAGGCCAGAAACCTTAAAATCCCGAGATCGGTGGAGAAAAGTCATTTCCCCGACACGTCAACTTTTTTGGCCCCGAAAAACCAGAATCGTGTTACGCGTTCTTCAGGCCAGAAACCTTAAAATCCCGAGATCGGTGGAGAAAAGTCATTTCCCCGACACGTCAACTTTTTTGGCCCCGAAAAACCAGAATCGTGTTACGCGTTCTTCAGGCCAGAAACCTTAAAATCCCGAGATCGGTGGAGAAAAGTCATTTCCCCGACACGTCAACTTTTTTGGCCCCGAAAAACCAGAATCGTGTTACGCGTTCTTCAGGCCAGAAACCTTAAAATCCCGAGATCGGTGGAGAAAAGTCATTTCCCCGACACGTCAACTTTTTTGGCCCCGAAAAACCAGAATCGTGTTACGCGTTCTTCAGGCCAGAAACCTTAAAATCCCGAGATCGGTGGAGAAAAGTCATTTCCCCGACACGTCAACTTTTTTGGCCCCGAAAAACCAGAATCGTGTTACGCGTTCTTCAGGCCAGAAACCTTAAAATCCCGAGATCGGTGGAGAAAAGTCATTTCCCCGACACGTCAACTTTTTTGGCCCCGAAAAACCAGAATCGTGTTACGCGTTCTTCAGGCCAGAAACCTTAAAATCCCGAGATCGGTGGAGAAAAGTCATTTCCCCGACACGTCAACTTTTTTGGCCCCGAAAAACCAGAATCGTGTTACGCGTTCTTCAGGCCAGAAACCTTAAAATCCCGAGATCGGTGGAGAAAAGTCATTTCCCCGACACGTCAACTTTTTTGGCCCCGAAAAACCAGAATCGTGTTACGCGTTCTTCAGGCCAGAAACCTTAAAATCCCGAGATCGGTGGAGAAAAGTCATTTCCCCGACACGTCAACTTTTTTGGCCCCGAAAAACCAGAATCGTGTTACGCGTTCTTCAGGCCAGAAACCTTAAAATCCCGAGATCGGTGGAGAAAAGTCATTTCCCCGACACGTCAACTTTTTTGGCCCCGAAAAACCAGAATCGTGTTACGCGTTCTTCAGGCCAGAAACCTTAAAATCCCGAGATCGGTGGAGAAAAGTCATTTCCCCGACACGTCAACTTTTTTGGCCCCGAAAAACCAGAATCGTGTTACGCGTTCTTCAGGCCAGAAACCTTAAAATCCCGAGATCGGTGGAGAAAAGTCATTTCCCCGACACGTCAACTTTTTTGGCCCCGAAAAACCAGAATCGTGTTACGCGTTCTTCAGGCCAGAAACCTTAAAATCCCGAGATCGGTGGAGAAAAGTCATTTCCCCGACACGTCAACTTTTTTGGCCCCGAAAAACCAGAATCGTGTTACGCGTTCTTCAGGCCAGAAACCTTAAAATCCCGAGATCGGTGGAGAAAAGTCATTTCCCCGACACGTCAACTTTTTTGGCCCCGAAAAACCAGAATCGTGTTACGCGTTCTTCAGGCCAGAAACCTTAAAATCCCGAGATCGGTGGAGAAAAGTCATTTCCCCGACACGTCAACTTTTTTGGCCCCGAAAAACCAGAATCGTGTTACGCGTTCTTCAGGCCAGAAACCTTAAAATCCCGAGATCGGTGGAGAAAAGTCATTTCCCCGACACGTCAACTTTTTTGGCCCCGAAAAACCAGAATCGTGTTACGCGTTCTTCAGGCCAGAAACCTTAAAATCCCGAGATCGGTGGAGAAAAGTCATTTCCCCGACACGTCAACTTTTTTGGCCCCGAAAAACCAGAATCGTGTTACGCGTTCTTCAGGCCAGAAACCTTAAAATCCCGAGATCGGTGGAGAAAAGTCATTTCCCCGACACGTCAACTTTTTTGGCCCCGAAAAACCAGAATCGTGTTACGCGTTCTTCAGGCCAGAAACCTTAAAATCCCGAGATCGGTGGAGAAAAGTCATTTCCCCGACACGTCAACTTTTTTGGCCCCGAAAAACCAGAATCGTGTTACGCGTTCTTCAGGCCAGAAACCTTAAAATCCCGAGATCGGTGGAGAAAAGTCATTTCCCCGACACGTCAACTTTTTTGGCCCCGAAAAACCAGAATCGTGTTACGCGTTCTTCAGGCCAGAAACCTTAAAATCCCGAGATCGGTGGAGAAAAGTCATTTCCCCGACACGTCAACTTTTTTGGCCCCGAAAAACCAGAATCGTGTTACGCGTTCTTCAGGCCAGAAACCTTAAAATCCCGAGATCGGTGGAGAAAAGTCATTTCCCCGACACGTCAACTTTTTTGGCCCCGAAAAACCAGAATCGTGTTACGCGTTCTTCAGGCCAGAAACCTTAAAATCCCGAGATCGGTGGAGAAAAGTCATTTCCCCGACACGTCAACTTTTTTGGCCCCGAAAAACCAGAATCGTGTTACGCGTTCTTCAGGCCAGAAACCTTAAAATCCCGAGATCGGTGGAGAAAAGTCATTTCCCCGACACGTCAACTTTTTTGGCCCCGAAAAACCAGAATCGTGTTACGCGTTCTTCAGGCCAGAAACCTTAAAATCCCGAGATCGGTGGAGAAAAGTCATTTCCCCGACACGTCAACTTTTTTGGCCCCGAAAAACCAGAATCGTGTTACGCGTTCTTCAGGCCAGAAACCTTAAAATCCCGAGATCGGTGGAGAAAAGTCATTTCCCCGACACGTCAACTTTTTTGGCCCCGAAAAACCAGAATCGTGTTACGCGTTCTTCAGGCCAGAAACCTTAAAATCCCGAGATCGGTGGAGAAAAGTCATTTCCCCGACACGTCAACTTTTTTGGCCCCGAAAAACCAGAATCGTGTTACGCGTTCTTCAGGCCAGAAACCTTAAAATCCCGAGATCGGTGGAGAAAAGTCATTTCCCCGACACGTCAACTTTTTTGGCCCCGAAAAACCAGAATCGTGTTACGCGTTCTTCAGGCCAGAAACCTTAAAATCCCGAGATCGGTGGAGAAAAGTCATTTCCCCGACACGTCAACTTTTTTGGCCCCGAAAAACCAGAATCGTGTTACGCGTTCTTCAGGCCAGAAACCTTAAAATCCCGAGATCGGTGGAGAAAAGTCATTTCCCCGACACGTCAACTTTTTTGGCCCCGAAAAACCAGAATCGTGTTACGCGTTCTTCAGGCCAGAAACCTTAAAATCCCGAGATCGGTGGAGAAAAGTCATTTCCCCGACACGTCAACTTTTTTGGCCCCGAAAAACCAGAATCGTGTTACGCGTTCTTCAGGCCAGAAACCTTAAAATCCCGAGATCGGTGGAGAAAAGTCATTTCCCCGACACGTCAACTTTTTTGGCCCCGAAAAACCAGAATCGTGTTACGCGTTCTTCAGGCCAGAAACCTTAAAATCCCGAGATCGGTGGAGAAAAGTCATTTCCCCGACACGTCAACTTTTTTGGCCCCGAAAAACCAGAATCGTGTTACGCGTTCTTCAGGCCAGAAACCTTAAAATCCCGAGATCGGTGGAGAAAAGTCATTTCCCCGACACGTCAACTTTTTTGGCCCCGAAAAACCAGAATCGTGTTACGCGTTCTTCAGGCCAGAAACCTTAAAATCCCGAGATCGGTGGAGAAAAGTCATTTCCCCGACACGTCAACTTTTTTGGCCCCGAAAAACCAGAATCGTGTTACGCGTTCTTCAGGCCAGAAACCTTAAAATCCCGAGATCGGTGGAGAAAAGTCATTTCCCCGACACGTCAACTTTTTTGGCCCCGAAAAACCAGAATCGTGTTACGCGTTCTTCAGGCCAGAAACCTTAAAATCCCGAGATCGGTGGAGAAAAGTCATTTCCCCGACACGTCAACTTTTTTGGCCCCGAAAAACCAGAATCGTGTTACGCGTTCTTCAGGCCAGAAACCTTAAAATCCCGAGATCGGTGGAGAAAAGTCATTTCCCCGACACGTCAACTTTTTTGGCCCCGAAAAACCAGAATCGTGTTACGCGTTCTTCAGGCCAGAAACCTTAAAATCCCGAGATCGGTGGAGAAAAGTCATTTCCCCGACACGTCAACTTTTTTGGCCCCGAAAAACCAGAATCGTGTTACGCGTTCTTCAGGCCAGAAACCTTAAAATCCCGAGATCGGTGGAGAAAAGTCATTTCCCCGACACGTCAACTTTTTTGGCCCCGAAAAACCAGAATCGTGTTACGCGTTCTTCAGGCCAGAAACCTTAAAATCCCGAGATCGGTGGAGAAAAGTCATTTCCCCGACACGTCAACTTTTTTGGCCCCGAAAAACCAGAATCGTGTTACGCGTTCTTCAGGCCAGAAACCTTAAAATCCCGAGATCGGTGGAGAAAAGTCATTTCCCCGACACGTCAACTTTTTTGGCCCCGAAAAACCAGAATCGTGTTACGCGTTCTTCAGGCCAGAAACCTTAAAATCCCGAGATCGGTGGAGAAAAGTCATTTCCCCGACACGTCAACTTTTTTGGCCCCGAAAAACCAGAATCGTGTTACGCGTTCTTCAGGCCAGAAACCTTAAAATCCCGAGATCGGTGGAGAAAAGTCATTTCCCCGACACGTCAACTTTTTTGGCCCCGAAAAACCAGAATCGTGTTACGCGTTCTTCAGGCCAGAAACCTTAAAATCCCGAGATCGGTGGAGAAAAGTCATTTCCCCGACACGTCAACTTTTTTGGCCCCGAAAAACCAGAATCGTGTTACGCGTTCTTCAGGCCAGAAACCTTAAAATCCCGAGATCGGTGGAGAAAAGTCATTTCCCCGACACGTCAACTTTTTTGGCCCCGAAAAACCAGAATCGTGTTACGCGTTCTTCAGGCCAGAAACCTTAAAATCCCGAGATCGGTGGAGAAAAGTCATTTCCCCGACACGTCAACTTTTTTGGCCCCGAAAAACCAGAATCGTGTTACGCGTTCTTCAGGCCAGAAACCTTAAAATCCCGAGATCGGTGGAGAAAAGTCATTTCCCCGACACGTCAACTTTTTTGGCCCCGAAAAACCAGAATCGTGTTACGCGTTCTTCAGGCCAGAAACCTTAAAATCCCGAGATCGGTGGAGAAAAGTCATTTCCCCGACACGTCAACTTTTTTGGCCCCGAAAAACCAGAATCGTGTTACGCGTTCTTCAGGCCAGAAACCTTAAAATCCCGAGATCGGTGGAGAAAAGTCATTTCCCCGACACGTCAACTTTTTTGGCCCCGAAAAACCAGAATCGTGTTACGCGTTCTTCAGGCCAGAAACCTTAAAATCCCGAGATCGGTGGAGAAAAGTCATTTCCCCGACACGTCAACTTTTTTGGCCCCGAAAAACCAGAATCGTGTTACGCGTTCTTCAGGCCAGAAACCTTAAAATCCCGAGATCGGTGGAGAAAAGTCATTTCCCCGACACGTCAACTTTTTTGGCCCCGAAAAACCAGAATCGTGTTACGCGTTCTTCAGGCCAGAAACCTTAAAATCCCGAGATCGGTGGAGAAAAGTCATTTCCCCGACACGTCAACTTTTTTGGCCCCGAAAAACCAGAATCGTGTTACGCGTTCTTCAGGCCAGAAACCTTAAAATCCCGAGATCGGTGGAGAAAAGTCATTTCCCCGACACGTCAACTTTTTTGGCCCCGAAAAACCAGAATCGTGTTACGCGTTCTTCAGGCCAGAAACCTTAAAATCCCGAGATCGGTGGAGAAAAGTCATTTCCCCGACACGTCAACTTTTTTGGCCCCGAAAAACCAGAATCGTGTTACGCGTTCTTCAGGCCAGAAACCTTAAAATCCCGAGATCGGTGGAGAAAAGTCATTTCCCCGACACGTCAACTTTTTTGGCCCCGAAAAACCAGAATCGTGTTACGCGTTCTTCAGGCCAGAAACCTTAAAATCCCGAGATCGGTGGAGAAAAGTCATTTCCCCGACACGTCAACTTTTTTGGCCCCGAAAAACCAGAATCGTGTTACGCGTTCTTCAGGCCAGAAACCTTAAAATCCCGAGATCGGTGGAGAAAAGTCATTTCCCCGACACGTCAACTTTTTTACATTGGGAGGTCTTCGAATTTAGCGTCCCAAATTAGTGTTTCCACGTTAATAATACAGGCAAAAACTTATATGGGACGCTAATTCCGAAATTTGCCATAAAATTTTGTTTCCTCGTTTCCGATTTGGCACATTATTTACCGTTCAATTTTAGTCATTTTCGGTTCACTGTTGCTACTTTACTCATTTATTCTTCAAAAACATTTGCAGCAGTGTATCTCGCATTTTAACGTCTCCATTCTCTGCATTCTTCTCGTAAGCCCCAAGTGGCAATTCTATCACAGATTTCTTTTACGTAGGTCAGGTTATTTTTGTGGAAACCACATGAATTTCTAGACATTGAGGCGACTTAGAAGCTAGGAATTCGAAATAGGACGAGAGAGATAGATTTCTGACCGATTCAGACCTTTCTGTCATATCAGATTGCACCAGCTTTCAATAATACTGAAAAATTATAACCGGGGTTCTAGTATTCAGTTTAGAATGAAGCGGCACGGAGAAGCATATGATTGGTCAGACTCATCAGTAGAGGAGGTAGGCCAATGTGGGTGACAAAGAGAAAGAGGAGTCCTACTGGAGGCTAGAGAAGGGTTGTTTGTTCAGCTGGGTCGTGGAATTCTAGCGCTTGGACGCTCGTGAGGAGGCATAACATTCTGGGCGAGAATTCACTCAGATAGACAGACGTTGTAGAATCAGGTCTAATACCAAATAGATATTACGCGCTCCTCTTAAGAGTTTCTAATAGAAGTTCTCGTAGTTATCGCAATCTCGTACTCATCTCATCATCGTCAGTGTAGAATAGCGTAACTAAACATTCGTTTGCTATTGAACGCTGTATCCGTAAAGAGACATTCGAATCAGAGAATGACAGCAAAGACTTTTAAAGAGACAATAAAAGTCTCATAGATCGTGTCAGACAGCCAGCAGAAACTATTATCTGATTCTTCAAAGACTCTTAAATATCTGCAGTCGTTGCTCAGCTCGATATCTGAACGAACACAGAAACGGCAGTTGAACGGATGGATCAGAGCCTCCACACTTCACAACACAACTATGTGTTTCGATGTCCTTTCCACTGCAATGACTGGAACAAAATTTACTGTTTGGCATCGCAGGCCCTATGGAGACTAGTGGTTCTCTCACAAGTATACTCTATATCTTCAAAACAGTGTTATATTAAGTCATGTACACACAGACAGTTATTCACATTCATGATTAATTAATGGTAATTGTTAATTGCCAGCATCTTCATCAGCATCCTAGGGAAATAATATATATGTGGGGTTCGGGGATATTTCACGGTTCCGGGTTAAGAGAAAAACGACGTGAAAGACGCCCATTGGCTCAATTAATTTTCAACCGTGAAGGGGCCGCGTGCAAAAGAATCTGAAGACGTGTCAATTGGAGGCTAGCTGTCGTGAACGATGGAGGTTCTAAGTTTTACAGAATCGGCTCCAATCTCCTGATTGATCGTCTAAAGTTGTTAATTACCGATAATTACAATCAGTTGTCGTCGTGAACCGTAGGTAGTAATTGACCTCAGTTCATCGAAGTGAACAGTAACGTTGTTCGAGTGAGAGAATAATCGAACTGAAGCGTGGCGACTGATTGCGGTCGTGCGCTGATTAAACGTTAAATGTTTGAGTTAATTCAGAACTCTTCGTGAAGCGATTCTCCCGATTTTGAAGTGGAAGCCTATATAGTTATCTGGAGCGGTCTGTGATTCTACAAAGATCACTGGTGTTGTCTCGCAACACCAGTGATTGACCTCAGGACACCAGGTCCAGGTTACGCTACAAAGCGGTCACGAAGCCTCATCTACGACAAGCCGTGCGAGTTCCAAGCCTGGAAAAGGCGGACGGCCACCGCTACCATCTGAAGCGAGTCAAACTTGCCGTTTTTACAAGGCAAACCGCGACAAAAGCGTTTGGCCACGCTAAGATTAACGTAGTATTCAGACACCTAATTACCACGGTTGAAAGACTGCTGTTCCTTGTGCAAAGCGACTGTACGTATGAACAGTCGGTCGGTGGTGCGTCTTCAAGCTTTGAGAGATGGAAGATCCCACGTGAACTTACTCACTTACTTACGTTTTTCAAAAACCCAATTAATCCTCTTTCGTCCTGTGTCTCAGGGAGCTGCCGCATACATTCAGCCTTTATATTATAATCTGGAACTCTCGGTCGTTTTACAACGATCACTAGTGTTGCGGGAAACGCTATACCGCTACGTCGAGGTTACGCTACAAAGCGGCCACGAAGCCACAGCTACGACGACACGCCGTGCGAGTCCCAAGCCTGGAAATGGCGGAAGGCAACCGCTACCATCTGAGGCGAGTCAAACTTGCCGTTTTTAACATGGCAAATTGCGACAGAGTGTTTGGCCACGTTAAAATTAACGTCGTATTCAGACACCTAATTGACCAGTTTGATAGACAACTGTTCTCTGTGCAAAGCGACCGTGCATACCTACATCAGTCTGCGAACTTACTTACTTACTTACTCAAGTTTCTCAGACACCTAATCCACCCTATATATTTAGGTTTTTCAGAAACATAATCTTCCATATATATATATTGCGCCTTGTGTATTCTGGACGAAGGCGATTGGCTGCCGTATATTTCAATAACAGCTCTCCGTTTTACAACCACCACTGCTGCTGTGGACACGAAAATCGTCCACATCTCTCTCGATGTTACGCTACAGTGCAGTCTCAAAGCCTCGGCGACCAACCGAGGTGCCAGTTCCAAGCCTGGAGAAGGCGGGGGGAACCGCTAATATCCGACGCCAGTCGAACTTGCTTCTTTTCGGTAGTTAATTGCGACAGAGCGTTTGGCCAAGCTAAGATTAACGTCGTATTCAGACACCTATTTACCACGGTTCAAAGACTGCTGTTCCGCAAAGCGACTATACGTAGGTGGACCGTCTTCGAGCTTTCAGAGTTGGAAGAGCCCGGGTGAACTTACTTACTTACGTTTTTCACAAACACAAATAAGCCTCTGGCGTCTTGTGTCTTTGGGAGCTGTCGTATATTTTTACGGAAAACGGAAGAAAGTAAGTAAGTTCACGTTTCTTTAAAACCTAAGTACGTTCGCGGACCGATGTAGGTGTGTACATTCGCTTTGCACAGAGAACACAGTCAAAACACGGGCGAATTAGGAAGAAAGTAAGTTAGTAATGAAGTAAGTTCACGTTTCTTTAAAGCCTAAGAACGTTCGCGGACCGATGTAGGTATGTATGTTCGCTTTGCACAGAGAACAAAGTCTAACAAACGGGCCAATTAGGTGTCTGAATACGACGTTAATCTTAGCGTGGCCATACACTCTCCTGCACTGTAGAGTGTAAAAAAAAGTAAGATCGACTCGCGTCGGATAGCAAAAGTTGCCCTCCGCCTTCTCCAGGCTTGGAACTGGCGCCTCGGGTCGTCGCCGAGGCTTTGTGACCGCACTGTAGCGTAACATCGAGGGAGACGCGGACGATTTTCGTGTCGAAAGGCACCGTGATCGTCGTAAAACGGTGAGCTCTCATTAAAATAGATGGCAGCCAATCGCCTTCGTCGGAAAGACACACGTGCACTATATATAGTGCGGATTATTTTTACGAGAAACGGATGTAAGTAAGTAAGTAAGTAAGTTCACGTTTCTTTAAAACCTAAGTGGACCGATGTAGGTATGTACGTTCGGCTTGCACAGAAAACAAAGTCTAGCAAACGGGCCAATTAGGTGTCTGAATACGACGTTAATCTTGGCGTGGCCAAGATTAACGTCGCAATTGCAATAAACGTCGCTGTTGCAATAAACAATGTAAAAAAAGTAAGATCGACTCGCGTCGGATGGCAAAGGTTGCCCTCCGCCTTCTCCCGGCTTGGAACTGGCACCCCGGGTTTTCGCCGAGGCTTTGTGACCGCACTGTAGCGTGACATCGAGAGAGACGTGGACGATTTTCATGTCGATAACCACCAGTGATCGTCGTAAAACGGTTAGCTCTCATTAAAATAGATGGCAGCCAATCGCCTTCGTCCGAAAGACACAAGGGCACTATATATAGTGCGGATTATTTTTAACGAGAAGCGAAGAGAGTAAGTTAGTAAGTAAGTTCACGTTTCTTTAAAGCATAAGAACGTTCGCGGACCGATGTAGGTATGTACGTTCGCTTTGCACAGAGAATAAAGTCTAACAAACGGGCCAATTAGGTTACTGAATACGACGTCAATCTTAGCGTGGCCATCCACTGTTGCAATTAACAGAGTAAAAAACTAAGATTGACTCGCGTCGGATGGCAATGGTTGCCCTCCGTCTTCTCCAGGCTTGGGACTAGCAACTCGGGTGGTCGCCGAGGCTTTGTGACGGCACTGTCGCGTAACATCGAGAGACACGTGGACAATTTTCGAGTCGAAATGCACTAGTGATCGTCGTAAAACGGTGAGCTCTCATTAAAATCGCCTTCGTCCGAAAGACACAACTGCACAACATATAGTGCGGATTATTTTTACGAGAAACGGAAGTTAGTAAGTAAGTAAGTAAGTAAGTTTACGTTTCTTTAAAACCTAAGTACGTTCACGGACCGATGTAGGTATGTACATTCGCTTTGCACAGAGAACAAAGTATAACAAACGGGCCAATTAGGTGTCTGAATACGACGTCAATCTTAGCGTGGCCATCCACTGTTGCAATTAACAGAGTAAAAAACTAAGATTGACTCGCGTCGGATGGCAATGGTTGCCCTTCGCCTTCTCCAGGCTTGGGACTGGCACCTCGGGTGGTCGCCGAGGCTTTGTGACCGCACTGTAGCGTAACATCGAGAGAGACGTGGACAATTTTCGAGTCGAAAAGCACCAGTGATCGTCGTAAAACGGTGAGCTCTCATTAAAATAGATGGCAGCCAATCGCCTTCGTCCGAAAGAAATAAGGGCTCTATATATTGTGCGGATTTTTTTTACGAGAAACGGAAGAAAGTAAGTAAGTAAGTTCACGTTTCTTTAAAACCTAAGTACGTTCGCGGATGATGTAGGTATGTACGTTCGCTTTGCACAGAGAACAAAGTATAACAAACGGGCCAATTAGGTGTCTGAATACGACGTCAATCTTAGCGTGGCCATACACTATGTAGCAATTAACAATGTAAAAAAAGTAAGATCGACTCGCGTCGGATAACAAAGGTTGCCCTCTGCATTCTCCAGGCTTGGGACTGGAAACTCGGGTGGGAGCCGAGGCTTTGTGACCGCACTGTTGCGTAACATCGAGAGAGACGTGGACGAGTCGAAAAGCACCAGTGATCGTTGTAAAACGGTGAGCTCTCATTAAAATAGATGGCAGCCAATCGCCTTCGTCCGAAAGACACAAGGGCACTATATATAGTGCGGAATATTTTTACGAGACACGGAAGAAAGTAAGTAAGTAAGTTCACGTTACTAACAAACGGGCCAATTAGGTGTCTGAATACAACGTTAATCTTAGCGTGGCCATACACTGTGTTGCAATTAGCAATGTAAAAAAGTAAGTTCGACTCACGTCGGATGGCAAAGGTTGCCCTCCGTCTTCTCCAGGCTTGGGACTGGCACCTCGGGTGGTCTTCGAGGCTTTGTGACCGCACTGTAGCGTAACATCGAGAGACACGTGGACAATTTTCGAGTCGAAAAGCACCAGTGATCGTCGTAAAACGGTGAGCTCTCATTAAAATAGATGGCAGTGAATCGCCTTCGTCCGAAATAGATAACTGCACTACATATAGTGCGGATTTTTTTTACGTGAAACGGAGGGAAGTAAGTAAGTAAGTTTACGTTTCTTTAAAACCTGAGCACGTTCGCGGACCGATGTAGGTATATACGTTCGCTTTGCCCAGAGAACAAAGCCTAACAAACGGGCCAATTAAGTGTCTGAATACGACCTTAATCTTAGCGTGACCATACACTATGTTGCAAAAACAATGTTAAAAAAGTAAGATAGACTCGCGTCGGATTGCAAAGGTTGCCCTCCGGTTTCTCCAGCCTTGGGACTGGCACCTCGGGTGGTCGCCGAGGCTTTGTGACCGCTCTGTAGCGTAGGGCCTAATATCGAGAGAGACGTGGACGATTTTCGTGTCGAAAGCACCACTGATCGTCGTAAAACGGTGAGCTCTCTTTAAAATAGATGGCAGCCAATCGCCTTTGTCCGGAAGACACAAGGGCACTACATATAGTGCGGATTATTTTTAACGAGAAACGGAAGAAAGTAAGTTAGTAAGTAAGTTCACGTTTCTTTCAACCCTAGGTACGTTCGCGGGCCGATGTAGGTATGTACGTTCGCTTTGCACAGAGAATAAAGTCTAACAAACGGACCAATTAGGTGTCTGAATACGACGTTAATCTTAGCGTGGCCATACATTCTGTTGCAATAAATAATATTAAAAAAGTAAGATCGACTCGCGTCGGATGGCAAAGGTTGCCCTCCGCCTTCTCCCGGCTTGGAACTGGCACCTCGGGTGGTCGCCGAGGCTTTGTGACCGCACTGTAGCGTAACATCGAGAGAGACGTGGACGATTTTCGAGTCGAAAAGCACCAGTGATCGTCGTAAAACGGTGCGTTGTAATTAAAATAGATGGCAGCCAATCGGCTTCGTCCGAAAGACACAACGGCACTATATAGAGTGCGGATTATTTTCACGGAAAACGGAAGTAAGTAAGTAAGTTAGTAAGTTCACGTTTCTTTAAAACCTAAGTACGTTCGCAGACCGATGTGGGTCATTATCCGAAATGTTACAAATTTCGTCTCCGAAAAAAAAAATGTTTTCCCAAAATTGGTTGCAAATGTTTTTATTAGTCACGTACATAGTTAAATTTAACTAAATTGAAAGAAATCCACTATATTTTTAATCATAAGTTAATTTTTTTATAGAATTTATAAAGTCAAAATTCCTTTTTTTCATTAAAATCCGGCCTCATTGTGTAATCATATTTCATCACAGGGACCTGAAATATTCCTCTGGGACTTATAAAATGGCAATTTCCTAAAAGTAGATGATACCAGCATCAAGTAGGAATAAAACAGGCCTTTCCTTCACATAATATATTAGTCTGGTATCAAGAAATTAAGACATGTTTCGAAATTATTCAAAAAAAGAAATATTATTTTTAGCTGCAGAAAAATATCTGTGCAGCATTAGCTATAACTGTATGTTATATGCATTAGATACAAGTTGAACAACATTTTAAGAGTTGCTAGTAAATTCTAATCACATGCAATTGATTTTTATATCAAATAATTCACAAAAAATACATGTAATTCACTCTTAGCAATGCGTCATTACCATCCATGGCAAGATGCGACTGTCATGAGAAAATAGCAGAAATCTGATGTATTCGGATGGTAATGATGAAAAACAACCACTGGATGGTAATGATAAAATGATGAAATTTATGTCAGCCGTCAAATATTTTCACTTGAATTACTTTATCAGATAAGTAATTTAAATCAGTTCAACAAAAGTGGTAAATAAAATAAGTTGTCAATGTTATAATCTACCTAAACCAGGAAATACAACACGAGATGGTAATGAAGCAGATATTTACTTTTTTTGTAATTTGGAACACACAAACTTAAATTAAAAATAAAACATTATGAATTTCAACATAAATCTGTGTGATTCCATTAATAGTTGACAATATCTTGTTCCGGCTGTTTTCTTTTAGTAAGTAAGCACGTTCTCTAAAAGTTATAGGCTTCCCAAAAATTGGGATGGCTACGATGCTTATTTCTATGGACAAGTATAAATAGGCTCTAAAAAAATAAATATTACGAAAATGAGTCTAAATGTTTCATTATTGCATATCCTGGCTACAAATTAATCAAAATAATATACATTTGTTACAGGTTGTAATGGAATAAATGTGCATAAAAGTTTAATTTAATGCATTGTACACCGTCTCGGACAGTGGGTGCTAATGATATTTTGTATACATTTAGTAATTTATTTCTAAATTTCCAAAATCAAGCAGCTAAAACAATGATGGGAAATGTTAATCTGCTCATTCTTTGAAGGATAGGCAAAAAAAATTTGAAGAAATTATCGAAAAAAACCACAAAACCAGCATGGGACATCAATTCTGCACTTTTCGGATAATGACCCATGTAGGTTTGTACGTTCGCTTGGCACGGAGAACAAAGTCTTACAAACGGACCAATTAGGTGTCTGAATACGACGTTAATCTTAGCGTGGCCATACACTATGTTGCAATTAGCAATAGAAAAAGTAAGATCGACTCGCGTCGGATGGCAAAGGTTGCCCTCCGCCTTCTACAGGCTTGGGACTGGCACCTCGGGTGGTCGCCGAGGCTTTGTGACGGCTCTGTAGCGTAACATCGAGAGATGTGGACGATTTTCGTGTCGAAAAGCACCAGTGATCGTCGTAAAACGGTGAGTTCTCATTAAAATAGATGGCAGCCAATCGCCTTCGTCCGGAAGACACAAGGGCACTATGTATAGTGCGGATTATTTTTAACGAGAAACGGAAGAAAGTAAGTTAGTAAGTAAGTTCACGTTTCTTTAAAACCTAAGTACGTTCGCGGGCCGATGTAGGTATGTACGTTCGCTTTGCATCGAGAACAGAGTCTTACAAACGGCGCCCAATTAGGTGTCTGAATACGACGTCAATCTTAGCGTGGCCATATACTATGTTGCAATTAACAATGTAAAAAAGTAAGATCGACTCGCCTCGCGTAGCATGGCAAAGGTTGCCCTCCGCCTTCTCCCGGCTTGGAACTGGCATCTCGGGTGGTCGCCGAGGCTTTGTGACCGCACTGTAGCGTAACATCGAGAGAGATGTGGACGATTTTCGTGTCGAAAAGCACCAGTGATCGTCGTAAAACGGTGAGCTCTCATTAAAATCGATGGCAGCCAATCGCCTTCGTCCGAATGACACAAGGGTACTATATATAGTGCGGATTATTTTACGAGAAACTGAAGTCAGTAAGTAAGTTCGCGTTTCTTTAAAACCTAAGTACGTTCGCGGACCGATGTAGGTATGTACGTTCGCTTTGCACAGAGAACAAAGTATAACAAACGGGCCAATTAGGTGTCTGAATACGACGTTAATCTTAGCGTGGCCAAACGGTCTGTTGCAATTTACCGTGTAAAAGAAGTAAGTTTGACTGGCATCGGATAGTAGCGGTTGCCCTCCGCCTTCTCCAGGCTTGGGACTGGCACCTTAGGTGGGCGCCGAGGCTTTGTGACCGCATTATAGTCTTACAAGCGACCGAAGTAGGTGCGTAAGTACGGTCGCCTTGCTCAGATAACAGTTGTCTTTTAAACAACCGTGCTAATTAGGTGTCTCAATACGACGATTATCTCAGCGTGGCCAAACGCTATGTCGCAGTTTGTCATGCGAAAACGGTAAGCGCAACTGACGTCGGATGGTAGCGATTGCCCTACGGCGCCTAAGCCATCCCCAGGCTTGGGAGTGGCTCGGCGGCGGTGGGTTGTGGTAAAGGAGACGATAAGTGTATACGATAGCTTTTAGTCTATAGCAGCCATCATCGTTGTTGCCGAACGATAAAGAGCTCCTTGTATATAACCTATATTTTATACCCCGGCCAATCAGGTTCCGATTAGGTTTCTGAAGAACGTAAGTAGGTGCACAAGGCTAGTTGGATCTGTCATAGTTCGAAGTCGGACAATAGTCTTTCAACCGACCGAAGTAGGTAAGTAAGTACGGTCGCCTTGTACAGAGAACAATAGTCTTTTAACCAACCGTGTTAAATAGGTCTCTGAATACGAGGATTATCTTAGCGTGGCCAAACGATATGTCGCAGTTTGCCATGTGAACACGGTAAGTTCGACTGACGTCGGATGGTAGCGATTGCCCTATGCGCCATCCCCAAGCTTGGGAGTGGCACGGCTGCGGCGGCAGCTTGTGGTGAAGGAGACGAAGATCCCTCTTTTTAGACGATAGATTCATACGATAGGCCTTCGTCTATATCATCCATCATTAATTCTATCATCAAAGAATGTAGCCTAATCTAAATGTTCGCTGCAACATGGAGTGTGCAAATATTGAAAACCCTATCTCTGGACCATAATAAAAAAAACAGCAAACAGAACAAGCAACCAAAATCTCCCATAGACTGGCTAGGTTTTTCAAACTGGAAGGAAGATCGAAGGTCGTTGCTATTAACAGTCTATGGCCACTGCCTAGAAGACTGTACTTTAGTGTGCGTAAAAAAACATCGCGTGTATCTCTTTTCTTTTAAATAGCTTTGAAATAGCGCTGACCATGAAAACGTAAATTAATTCTATCATCAATAGTTACTAATCATGCAAGTTTTTCCGCCACTGTGGAGTGGTGGACCTAATTTGGTCAGAAAAATCAGAAAATTCCAAGAAAGAATATAGGCCTAAGCATTTATCCTGTTTCAAATGTGCAAGATTAATATCGAGCAGAAAGATCAAAAGCAAGATGTGAAGCAAATACGTCCGCATAATTAAAAAATACTGTGTTTTGGAAACTTTCAATTCACATGCAGAAAACATAGGTCTCCGGACGTGCGACAGTATGATTGTGTACATGTCTAAACTTGCCCATGGATAGATATTGATCGTATCCGGATATAGAAATTGGCTTTCAATATAGACTCCAGAATACACCCTTTGCCAACTAAGCTATAAAGTGCACGCTAATCGCACACAGCAGGTAAGACGATCAGCTAGCGAGGGAATGGGTTAGCCATGCGGCCTTGCATTCAGTGACTGAGAAACGGAAATCGCTAAGATTTCATAGCTGTGGCTGTCTCGTATATTGCTCGAGAGATACTTAGGTACTGACCGCAATTCCAATTTTAGCTTTTCTTTTATTGCACACATAAAAAGCTAATTTGTCTATTTCCTGAACTAACCAGTGCAGTCTAGAGCTGTGTGAAGTTCATTTCGCAAGAAGTTGGTCGTGGAAATGCTGCTCCGTAGCGAACAGACTTCTCCAAGTCTGGTAGTTGCAATATCATCCTCTTCTTTCCACACACTTCTCCGTTCACTTTCACAGTTACGACTTTGAAAGCAGCTCGAATGTTGTATCCTGTAATTACAAATAAACTTTAAAGACACTTCCTTAGAACTCTGGTGCATAAAATCAACGAAATGTAAAGATAATTCGGCCAAACAAAGTACATTTTTCATTATCACCTTCAGGGGCGTCTACAACATAAAAACCTTGGAGCAAATGCTCCATCCAAGAAATGGGGGGGTGTGCCACCATTTTAGGGGGGGGGAGAAAGGGGAGAGGGGAAGAAGAGTGGGAAGGGGAAGTTGCTCCAATGACTGGGGGGGTAGACGCCTGTGATCACCTTACTTCAGGAGGTAAAGCTAAATTAAAACAGGTGGAGGTAATAGAAGGAGCATCTGATGACTTCCTATGTAGTCATAGCTTATGCTTGTAAGTGACGTGTCCGGCTGGTTATTACTAGATTCGTGTGATGTTCGTTTCTCCGACATAGCATTAGGCAATACTAGGAACTGCAGAAGATCAAACGTCGCTTCTGCCACAATTAACATCAATTCTGTAAGACAAATGCCGAACAAACCGATCGAGAACTGCAAAAGTCCAACTGTAACCTGTGATTTCACAAATAAACCCCCTATGACGAATATTATAAGCGAGTCACACGGAATAAATTAGATAAACTTTATTAAAATTAAAGATGTAATCGAAAAGACCGAATCTCTTAAATGAATAATGACGTCGTCTTGAAAGTATACATTGTGACGTCATAATAATGAACTTGACATCTTACACCTTGCATTTACTGAATTAGTCCTTACAGTTGCCGTGCAGAATTATTGGACATCTGGCAATGGGGCTTCTCTACTCATTTAATACTAATTGTATTATACTTATCATATATACTTTATTTCTATCGTGAGTGCTCATTTATTTAGCGTCTTTTCAGAAATCTGTTGCTCCCGAACTCACTATACAATACCACAATCCAATAGAATGTAGGCTATGCAACAGCTTGCGAAATAAATTCATTAAAAGTAGAAGCTCATGTCCCAGATTGCATGGAAGCCCATATCATAGACAGCAAACAAAGTTGCCTGAGTCCGATTGATAGCGCTAAAGAAATCATAGTAATCTGAGTTAGCACAGACTTGGTTGAATGAAACCTTCTGACACCAGATCGCTGCTTTGGTACTAAGGGGAAGTTGCATCCAGATAACATGGCAACTGTAGCGACAAGAATCTTGTCACCCATATTCGATAAAAAAGATACGCTAGAGGTTGGACGATTATATTTATTATTATTATTTTAACGTTTGGAACGTTATTATAATTTTTTTATTAGACCCGAGGTATCAATGATCCCTCGGGATTTTAAAATAAATTATTTAGGAGCAGGGTAAATGTCTGGAGGATCAGGCCTCGTCTTCAGGGTTTGAAAGAAAGGTACATTGAAAAGATACTAGGTTGTAGCGTTTAATGCTTATAGACAATCGCTGGAACAGAAAAGTTGCTTCTCGTCTGTCGCTACTTATGGATGTGATGCGACTGCCTAGTTCAGCGATGAAATCTGAGGCCGAAGAGTTGAACCGGCCCAGGGTTTCGACGGCCACCGGTTGGAACACATACGAGGCGGGAAGACCACGATATTTCTGAATTTTTCAGTTGGCTGTTTGGGCGCCGACTCTGCGAGGCCCGTGAGTGCCCAGCACCACCAGAAATAGGCCATGCGACGCCCACCTATGCCTGGGCACCTCCAGAAATCAGCCGCAAAGCGCTTTTAAAGAGATAATTTTCCTGAAAATCGATGAGCAAGCATCAATTTCAGGAGCATAACTCCATATCTTTAAGCTCTATTGTCGATTAATATAATAGTTAAACTCGTAGTGCTACGCTAGGTGGCGATATGGTCGAATTTTGGTCTGTATCGCATTCTTCGTGCACAAAAACAGAGATCAGTTGAAAGTGTTCCCATACCTGTCAAACAAGATCGCCGTCTCTGTATAGATTCCAGTGCAGACTCTACTGTCAAGGATAACTTCAATAAGTGTGTCCTAACCAAATCCAACAAAGCAGAAATATAGAAAATCCCCAAAAACGTAAACAAAATGTAAGAATTGATACTGGACGAAAGAAGCCTCGGTATTTCTAATTTAAAATTAATTTGACATTATAATCATTTAACAAGAATTGAGAATTGATGCTGGAGAGAACCACGGTAGGCCTATATATATTTTGTAGCACTGTAGGCCTAACAAAAGAAGGTGAAACAAATTTTTCGCGCGTAATTCCTTTGCCTCTCGTTGGGCACTCACACTCTTTGGGTCAACTCGGCACCTATGGTTGGCTGATCGAGTGGGAAAGATGATCGCCCATTTTAATCGATGTCTTTGTGATCTGTGTCGACCCCCCCCCCCGCAAGGAGACGAAGCAACTCTGGTGTCGAGTCAACCAAATAACTCGGAAAGACTTCGCCCCTCGCGGTCACATCTATTGACGGCGGCTGACTTCGTGAACAGATTCGTCGCTTCACACTCCCACGATGCGTCCTACATCGAACCACTAATGCAGTAACTGGTGACTATATTCTATTTACACAGAGCATGGTTTTATATATGCTGGACCACCTGCGACCTGCATCGGAAGGCATTGATGAAATACAGCATGGTTCCTACGTCTGCTTGAGCCGAAATGCACGTCCTTGCGTATGCTAACGTATGGGGGTGGGACCTCCTTGCGCCGCTCTGCTCAACAAGTCCGTCCTGAGATCGCATGTCCCTGGTCAGTGGAAAGTCTCTCTTATCAGCGCGATTCCGAAGGCGACTGCGCCTAAAGAACCATCAAACTTCCGTCCTGCTTAGTCGTTCCTATTCTTTCTTGCCTCGTGGAAAGAGTCGTTGTGCATACCTTCATTTATCGGGCTATCCACGATGCAACCCCCAGAGAGTCATTAAGCGACAAATTCACAATCAGAACGGGCTTGTTCAACAGAGCGGCGAGGGCTCTACAAGAGAGTGGCTCAAGCAGGCGTAGGAAGCTCTGAAATGATTGCACTGTTGGCGTAATATGCTGATACTTAAGGGTTCTATTATTTTAATCAATTATTATTGAACTTACCGTTTCCAGAGGAAGTGACTGTAAACGAGAACTGTATTACTAAGTTATACTAAAAACAGTTTGACAATTCAACGACGAGCTTGTACTAAAGTGACTGGAAAGCCTATGAAGCTCGTCGTTAAAATGTTAAACACAAAATTAATATTAAATGGAATAAAGGAAAAAAAATAACGTCATCATGGTTGTCATGGGAACTCATTATGATCAAATTAAATGTATGCCTTTCATGTGCATGCAGTTGTAATCCAAAAGCCGGAGTCATCGTAACTTTTAAAAGAGGAATTAATATCACTTGACAGAAATGTTTAACCGGTCGTGCTGACCGGTAAAACATTTATGTCAAGTGATATCAATTCCACTTTCCACTCTGCAGTCCAGCTGATATAGAGTTAGTCAAACATTCACATTATGCCTTGCGTTTAGGAATGACTTTGCATACATGCTATCACAGTATTATAATATAGCACCGGGCGTTTGCTGTAGTGGGTCCCACGATCTGGAGTGACTTTTTTGGCTCAGGGCCAAACTAATGACTGTCTTTTCCTCGTCAGTCTCGCGTTCCCTAAAGGCATTTCTGTTTACCCGGGGCTTCTGTGCTGAGAGCGCCTATGAATAGTTATTCTGCGAGAGGCGCTTTATAAATTTCTAGATACAAGACAATACAATACGTAGTAAGCTGATCGTTTTGTGTACGTTCATTACTGGATATGCATCAACAAATAGAAATTTACGAAAGGATGGCTACGAAGTTTTGACCTCCATTTATGTAGTTTTCAATTGCAAAGTGTTCCTGAAAAAAGACTATTTCTTCATTGATAAAATAAACAGCTACAAAGCTTACTATTTGAAACTTCCTGGTATCAACTTACATTCTAATCCTTCATTCGTTTGGATCGTCATCATTGGATTCAGCTGATGTTCATTTCTTCGAAACAATTAACATCAGTAGTGCAAGAACTCCAACGAGTAATTGGTAAATTCAAATCGAAGGAGACTAAAAACTCAAATACAATTACATAAGTAAAGCTCCAACGACAAAAGTTGAAAAAGAAAACCAGAAAATAAACTGAAGCTGCATTGGAATTCGTGAAAGGAATACTGGCGTCATGAAACTATATAATTATACTATTGTGACGTCACAAAAGGAGCGTGATATCTAACACTTCGTATCAATAGTATTATAATTATTAATATGAAAACTAATAAATTAAATAAAATTATAAAGGCATTCCAGACCATGAGAGCTAGCCACCAATCTACGCCCAGCGTTAGGCATCTCGCAATGTGGACAGCTCTGGTGTCCAGCTTCAAACTGCAAACAGCAAAGGGCAGCGTCAGGAGCCAGCATCACTCGCGTGTGAGCAAGAGACGGCATTAAATCTTAGTTTGGCATTTTCAAGTTTTATTGAGGTTTTGGTGAGTACCAGAACTTCCTTAGTCGCAATTACAAACGTGAGCTTCAAATTTCGTAATCAATACTCAGAATCTAAGCAAATGTCACCAGCTTATTCACGAACGCTGCCTCGTGTAACATGTTAAACAACCCCTTCATGATATTACTGTATTTATGAGAAAATGTAAGTTGTATTTACATCGTGCATGCATACCTGTTTGAAAAAACATATTCTCGATGAAGTAACTTTTCATCATATTTTAGTCCATCACTTTATACTAAGAATCACTATTAAAATCTGTTTATCTCCTTTACCTATGTAGGTCGTGTTAGCATGACATTACATTTAGACACACGTATGACTGGACATATTATAACAAACAAACAATGAGACTTAGTCAACCATGCTTTCACAAAGCAGTCCAGCCTCCAAGAAACTATGAGCAACTTCTCTGTCCATTGAGGCAATTCACTCATACTTCTACGCGTCCTTGTTGTTTGTGATATTAGTTCATTAATGATATATTCATATATAAAAATCATGAGCGTCATTCAACATGTTTTTCACATGTCATTAGAATGTTCTTTAATTTGGTTTTAGTTTTGCAATCAACATATCAGTTGATGCTGGCTATCAGTTTTGGACAGATACGATGCAGCAAATCTGTTACGTTATCCTTTCTACAACGTTCTTCTTTGAAACACTTCACAACACGTTTTTCACAGCACTTCCTTGCGGGCACTAGTCGGTTATTCGACCCCTTTTTTTTATTGAAATCGTTCATACTGTTGCAACCAGATACAATTATTCTTTTGTCGAAGTTCTGCTTCTTCTATTTCTTCTCATTGTCAATTTTCGACAATTTTCCGGTGGAAATGCCTCAACTCATCTCTTCGAAGTCGATTTTTGAAATGAAACTCGAGTGACTGTTTCGAGTGACTGAAACAATGGTCCAAAGATTGTAAATAGCGCCACTCATAATCAGAGGCGCTCCCGACCCGTGTCAGTGTCTTCACTGACAAAGAGAAATGTTTTCAGGCAATTGCGGAACTGGACAGGAGAGAGAGAGGAGTAGGGGTCCAATACGGGCTTGGGCGCAGTAATTAATTAGCCAATCAATTAGCCAATCAATTAGTCAATCAATCATCAATCAACCGAAATAGTCATTCAATCAGTCAATGAGTCAAATGAAAATCTACACATCTCTTTAAGATTATCTACTCAGAAACTCTGTATTTCCTCCAGTCCTATGCAGCGGTTTAAACGCATTTTCAATCAATTTATCAATCAATTAGTCAATCAATCATCAATCGACCATAATAGTCACACATTCAATCAATCAGCCAATCGAATTCTACACAACAATATACTCAGAAGCTCTGCGTATTTCCTCTGGCACCATGTCAGGTTTTTAAAACAGTCAATCAATTAGTCAATCGAAATTTCTATAGCACCCCGCCTCTGGTAGGGACAAAAAATAGGATCACGATTGTTGGCCTTAACACACCAAACCGCAAAAGTGTCGTTTGCTGCCGGCCGAGAACCTCCCACGAGGCCGGCCCAAACCATTGGAGTGTAATAGTAAAAATTAATGATCGCTAATCGTACGGTGGTGGTGCGCTAGGAATAACGGACTCACTACTCCAACCAACAAGGATGAAAATTTTTATATCGTGGTTCGCGGAGAAGACCCAGCGCTGGTTAGTTTCTTGATTAGTTCTGCCACCATCTGGTCTTTGCTTTGACTCGGCAACTCTTTTTTTCCATTCTTGCTTTGTATATCACGTTTCATCGTTCTATATTTCTCCTCCTCTCCCAGAATAAGCTTATACTCTTCATCGCTAATAGCAGTGTCTTCCAAAGCCTTAGAAATATGGTCATGAACTGTGTTTAGCTTACTTTCCGCCAAAATACAAATTTCATCGTGTTTTGAAGCTTTAGCAACAAAACTTCTACTAACAACATTTCCAATAATATCCAGAAAACTCGTAGCTATGGCTAAACTCTCCAGAACAATACCAGGAATAAAACCAATACCAGTGGCTAACATAGCTGCCCCACCCACCCCAGTTCCAAGACTAACTATAGCAAGGCCGGCCGACGCCCCATTAGCCACATCTACAACCCTCTTATACTTTTTACACAGTTGTCCCCGACTTATCGCCTCAGACCTCAGGAATTCTTCTATTTCGCCGATCTTCTGCAAGCGAAATGTTTGCGACGTCGTGTCTGACGAAATTGTTGACTCCATCAGCGGTGGGTACAAAGACATACTTTTTTATAGTTGCTCTATCAGTAACGTTACGTTTAACTCAATAGTTGAAGTACTTAAAACGCCTCTCTTTTTTCCTTCAATTCGAAAACTCGTTTGTCCTGGAATGAATATTGCCCTAGATGCATCAAATTGTCCACTTTGAATGTCAACTGTACGATCGATGCTACCCGCGGCTGTAATAATGCGAACTGACGCATCACCGGTACTAACACCAAACATTGTAAGCTTCCAGAACCCGCCCTCTAACGAAACCCCCTGATTGGTGGTTTGCAAACTTATACACGGAAAACGCGCAGCGGTCAATGGAAGAGTTTGCCACGCACTGGTGGTTACCGTTCCGGCCGCCGTATAGATATCGCGGCTGTGGTAATCGTCAGACACGAAGTCGATGTGTTGTTGAGGCACCGCGGTCAATAGCTCTGCGGTGGGCTTCGGGATGTCGTACCCCCAGTGGCCCACATCACCTAGACTGTCTATGCTGTATTTGCACATGTCTATTTCTCCGTGTTGACGGAGATACCCCCGAATCTTGTAGTGCGTGTCAGTCATATTTTTTCTATACTACTGACTATCCCCCGTGTCTAAAATATGTATAGATCTGGAAGTGGGTTATTCCAAAAGTAGGTTGTGGTGGGCTGGTGGCCAAGACCATCAGCCTAAATTTTTTGTATAAACTCTCAGTTGTGAAGGTGAACTCTTGCGCAGAATTAGTCAAAGTGACATTGGAGGTGATGAGCTCATCAAATCTATTTTCATTATCGGGTGTCCCATAAATCTTCCAGGACGTGACACGCGGAGCAGTAGAACTAATTCCCCCAGTCAGACTAACCTTCCATACTCGCATAGGCGTCGGGCATTCAATCTGTAACCAAGTCCCACTAACCTGAGCATCAATATCGGCTCTCGATCTGGACGCCGTCTTCCACTCACCCCTCACACCCGAGTTGAATGCCATATGAGGCGGGTTAGTGGGTAAAGATTCGTTGGCTGAGGCAATAAAACCCGTTTCGGAAACGTTTCTGGATAGGGGCGGAATGTGGCCGCTGTAGTTGAGAATCTTGATGCTCGTCGCGTATCGCCTTTCATTAGCTATCTCACTGTCTACATACCGCTTGTTGGTCAGGTACCATGGTCCCGAGGGCGGCGTATCATTATTCGTAGTGGCGATGGTGATCAGCCGCGTCACTTGTTTAAAACTCACAGCGTCGCTATCGGATCCTGAAATTTCTGTTGGGAGTCCAGTCACTCTTTTACCACCCATAGCCAGATCACCGGTCATGGTACTGCCGGATTTGAGCACGCATGCGCTCCTAACGATAACATCTTGCTCGTTGGCGTACCTCTTAGCAGCTTCAACTTTCTGGTCCGCGTAGAGTCTAACGGAAGCTCCAATCTCAGCGTTTTTCACGTCAACGTATCGTTTATTTGTCACATGCAACGGTTCTGTTGGTACTCTATCACTCTTTGTCATGTTGTCGGCGATCAGCTTCGATACTTGTGCCATACTCGTCGCGTCGCTTTCGGACGTTGCTGCGCCCGTAGGGAGCCCAGTAACTCTTTTACCGCCCATGATTAAATCACCAGTCATTGCATCACCAGCTTTAAGCACGCATGCGCTCCTAACGATAACATCTTGCTCGTTGGCGTACGTCTTAGCAGCTTCAGCTTTCTGGTCCGCATAGAGTCTAACTGAAGCTCCAATCTCAGCGTTTTTCGCGTCCACATACCGTTTGTTAGTCAAGTACTTTGGTCCAGCCGGCGCCGTATCATTATTCTTAGTGGCGTTGCTGATCAGCTGCGCCACCTGTTTCAAACTCGCGGCGTCGCTATCGGATCCTGGAATTTCTGTTGGGAGCCCAGTCACTCTTTTACCACCCATGGTCAAATCACCAGTCATAGAATCGCCGCTTTTGAGCACATGCCCGCCTCTTACGATAGCATGCTTCTCGTCCACATATCTTCTAGCGGTGGTGACCTTCTCATCCACGTACTGTCTGTAAGAAGCGTCGCGGGAATCTACATACCGCTTATTCACCACATGCAAAGACTCCGTGGGTACTCTATCGAGTTTTACTAGAGCGCCAGCGACCGCTGTTGACACTTGTTTCCAACTCGCTGCGTCGCTATCGGATCCTGAAATTTCTGTTGGGAGCCCAGTAACTCGGTGGCCACCCATAACTAAACTTCCAGTCATTACGCCGCCGGATTTGAGAACGCACGCATTCCTGACGATAACATCTTGCTCGTTAACATAACTTTTAACAATAAGGTCCTTGTCATCTGCATACCGCCTAACGGAATCTCTCAGTCCCGCATTCTTCTCGTCCGTGTACTGCCTGGCATCGATAAGCTTCTGGTCTGCATGATTTTCAGCTGCGGTTGCCTTCTGGTCCGCGTATCGTACAACTTGTGCCCAACTCGCAGCGTCGCTTTCAGACACTGCTTCGTCTGTGGGCAGCCCAGTTACTTTGTGACCGCCAATTTTTAGAACACCAGACATCGTTCCACCGGTGATTTGTAGGTTGTCCTGATCTACGATGTCCGCATAAGCCTTTGTTGCAGCGTCCGTTTCCATCGTGGGCGTTCCCACATTTGTCAGCCGAAAACCTCCAGCCGATAGAATTCCCAACATGGTATCACCAGCCTTGTGGACGAGCCCAGCGGCGCTTATCTGCCCCCCTCCAAACCCACCTCCACCGTCTCTTCCAAATTTATCAACCGGCATTTTTTTATATACAAAAATGGTGACGGAAGTCTAACATAGGTCAAGAATGATATCTTCAAAATTCTTTCCAGCAGTGAGCTCTCTTAGCACGGTCAGGCAGAGATGACCACAGACCACATCATCGGGACCCTGCAGCTGGAACGTCTGTGTTCTTATGGAACGGTTTAAATATCGAGAGATTTCGGTAGGCGGATCCAGCCCATAACTATCAAAATAGACTGCTATAGGCCCATCTATCCAATAGGCGACCCAGTGAGTGCCATCGCCGGAACCGGAATCTAAATTAACAACTCCACACTCCTTCTCACGAGCCACGGCGGGCAGACCATCTCGCATGAAAACACCGCGGAAATGCGGCAGCGCCCTGGCAACTTTCTCTATGTCGAAGTTGCTAAGAGGTTTTAGTTTTTTTGCCCGATGTAGAGACCGGATCCCTTGCACATTGGACAACAACCACCACGAGTCTCACGCCCGAGATATAAACCGGACCCCCGCGCCTCGAGTGCGCGATTGTGACGCTCCGCCTCCGCCTGTGCGGCGTCGTTGGCCTGTTTGTTGTGCACGGCCTCTGTCACCCCAGCGGCAATACCACCCGCCGCGGATAACCCACCAAAAAGCAGTGGGAGGAGAGCCAGTAGTGGAAGAAATCCGCCCGATTTTGTCATCTTTTTCAATTGCGTTTTGGTGAATCTCAGCTCCATGCCAACGCCTGAGGTAATCTTCTTTGCGATTCGTGCGGCTTGAACCTTCGTAAGCGCGAGCTTATCGTCTCCACGAAGCTGGCCATGAGTGAGTCGAATCGTGGCACCAGTGCCATCGCGCGCAGCTTTAGCCAATGTTTGCTTTTGCCCTTCGGTCAGTGAAAGGCCGAACGCAACGTATTCAGTTTTCATTTTTGGAAAAAATATATCTAAAAGAGGGCCTTGTATCTAAATGTGAAAAACCGATTTCTAGTAGACGACGTTGAATTTGCTGCCATCCGATTCAAAATTCAGGAGTCGGTCGCTGATCAGGACGGCATATGCTGTCGTATTATTTGGTACCCCTTCGTTAAAGTCCACCTTGATTTGTATGTCCTGTACAGAGGTTTTAAGTCGTTCAGATTGCCTGCGCACGTCCAGAACGAAGATCGGAAACAAATCTACAAATTCGATTGGTGTCGGTTGGCATGACGATTCACGCGCGTCTATGCCGCAATATTCTTCCTTGAAGTCACGTAGGGCCTTGTAAGCGCGAGAGGTTGTCCTCTTGGTGAAGTCGAGATTCATGTCAACCACGGGGTAGCGATCGGTGTTGAGCATAGCGAATATGTTGCGAACCTGTGCATGGTCAAACAGTGCCGGATTCTGGCCTTGATGTGCATTCTTTCCAGTCTGAAAAGCAACAAGAATCCAGCGTGGCTTTTCCGTGCCCGACTTAACGCTCAAACGCCAGGAAAAAGTCGTCGCTCGTGGCACCGCAATGTTGTCGCATTGCATGGCGCGGAATGCCACAGGTACCTTAACCTTGGCTTCAATCTGCTTCATAAGCATGCTTTTATACTCCAAAGCGGGTATTATATGCGGCATGAACCAGGAGAGTTTAGTCAGCGCGATCTGGCCATTGGTCGCTGCGGCTTCCTTGAAGATCGCGTCTGCGTCCCCCTGCCGGCTCAGCAGTAAGGAGTGTTTAATCCCGTATACGACTTTGTGGTAATCATCGCAAAAGCCGAATAGATGTCTTAAGGGAACGATGAATGAAAACGTTCCAATAGGGACGGGTTTTCCAATGATCATCAGTCGACGGGCCTCGAAGCCGATATTCACGGTCGCCGCCGCCGCACTCGTGTCCTTCTGCCAACACATGTTTAAACCTTCGCCTTTGGAGAAGTCGTCGCCGTATACCAGCATGCCTTTCATCGTCGTGGCTTGCCCAGGAGACATGACATTCTCTATCTCGGTGTTGTTAGCCAGGTATCGAATCTGAGAGAACATGTACGGGATGGCGTTGTTGATGAATGACACCAACGAGTCTGCGATGTAAGCCGCACCAGTTGATGTAAGCCTGCCCTCCACAAGAAGGTAACTCTTAGAAGGCTGCGTGAAAATGTCTTGGTTCTGGATGTCTATCTGTATGGCCTGGCCATTGTTGATAGCCGCGGGATTTTGTGACTCATACTCGCGGTATTCAAACGATTCGATGCTATTGTCATCGGGCACCGCCGAAGCGATGTCCAACATTTCACTCGGCACGTCAAATGCCGCCATTATTATAAGTAAAAAAGTTCAAGCTTCAATTATTAATCATGCTGTAAATGAATTTCATGTGTGGTGGGTAAAGCTTTTTTGCGTTTTATGAATTAGTCGGAAATTTTTTTCATTTTGCAAGAAACAGACCCCTACCACAACGACTCGGCTTTATAGTCTTGAAACCGGATCCAGCAATACGGCTGTTTATGTCAGCCATTGCCGGAACAACTGATGGCGGACTCACAGCCAGTTGTTTTAAGTATTCGATGCTCTTGTCGCTGAGCGCCTTCTCCAAAGGTGCGGGAACAACGGGCGCGGCAGATGAATTTTCATTTCGTAAATGAGCTTCATTTACGGCCGCAGCGCGTCTCGCTTTCACGGCATCAACAATTTGCCTGACGGCAGATGCTGTTGTGGCGCCGGCTTTCGCGACATTACCAACCGCCTTGGCAACGTTTGTGATTGTGCCTCTATTCGCCGAAATGAAGGAGCCTGCACGGCCAAGGAAACCCGCGATTTTGGGTATCCAGTCGAAAAGTCCACCACCCACGACACGACGCCGCCTTTTAATTCCAAGAACAAACATGAGAATATTTAAGTGTGAAAATCTACGCACTGCGGATGTGAAACCTTATAGTTACTGTCTCACCGCGGAGGTTTAATTGTTCACCATTCTGGTCGGTCAGCCACACACGAATGCCCTGTACGTTACCAGCCGGTGCAACTGGTAGGTACACCAGATTTTTCGGAGACTCGATTACCTTGTAGCCGGGCGACACATCCGGGAAAAAACTGTAGATTACTGGCAGCTGGCTACCATTTCGATACGATCCAGAGATAATGTCACAATTTACCAGGATTGTGTCCACGCGGAGAATATCGACTGGATTTTCTCCCTCTTTATAACCACTACCAAGCCTCTGAGGGTTAAAACCGAGCATTTGCCTGATGGTAGATTGAGCCATATTTACCTTATATAGGGCATTCGTAATTTTTATGAAGGCGCGTAGGGTAGATGCGTTAGCTCCTATGGTAATAGGAGAATTAAAGCCGAGTGGTGCCACACCCGTCGGAGAATTTTGCTTTTCTAACTGCCTACCGATTTCATCATTAATCTGTGCGATCTCGTAGCTTCCGTCGGGCAAAATGATCGTCTTCCACGTCACACCATTGTCGGTGCTGTAGACGAACTTGTTATTTGTACTATCGATGTTGGGAATCGAATTATAAGTTTCAAGATTGACCAAAGCAAGCTCAAAGCGTCTTTTTGGATCCAGGTACAGCGGTGGTGAGAAAGCCGTGGTCCACCCTGTAGTATCTGAGGAAACAACTATACTAAAATTTTCCTTAGGCTGTAAAAGTTCTCTAATTTCTTCGAGCAGTTTCTCCGAGCGTTCCATCTGAGCCATGAATTTTGTTTTCTATTTCTATTTTATGAGCATGTTTCTATTCAATTCGAGTGCCAGCTCTTTGGAGATCGCACCGGAACGCAGTAACTCATCAAGAATGGCGGAGATTTCGTTGCCGAGACCTGTGTTTCCCGCGGCCCTAGAGGCCACCAAAAGCTGCAACCTCTCTACCAGGGCGTTTGGATCGTTGTAAAATTGCACCGCGCCGCCTCGAATCAGCTGGAACTTTTTACTTTTCCGGCCATGAATAGGCAGATCAGACATCTGTACGAGCTTTTTAAAAGTTTCGATTGCCTGAGGCGAATATTGCTTAGTCTTAACGAATCGTTTTGTTAGTAGGCTGAACAACGACTCATCGGCCGGAGCTTCGAGCACCAGGTTCCCACCTTTAAACACTCTCAGTCTACCAGCAGACAGCGCGACGGGGTCAACGGAGAGCTCACCCAAGGCGTTACCTTGTAATTTCAGAGGAACGGCTGGGACACTGAAACCCTTTCCCTTTTTTGTGAGGGTGTGGCCTTTCTCCAAAAAACGTATTCGTTCTCTATAGTCTTTTAGGGCTTTAATATCTAAAGTCAGCGAAGCGACCTTTTCTTCATCTCCGTTCTTATTGGCTTTCATTTTCTCTTTGCCAAGTGTGTTTCTATTGTACTGGTTCACGGCTTCGATTATCTGTTTCACAGCTGCCGTGTCGCGAAGGTCAAGTTCGCTTGGTGGTGTAAAACCGTGACGCCTGATTGCGTCGACGTTGAGATGTCTGTTCGGATGGACGAACAATGCTTCCTGGGCGGGGTGTGCCACAATCGCTGGAAGCGCTGGAGCAGCCGTTGGAGCAACTGCTCCCACGGAATCACCGAACAAAGCTGCTATCGGGTTAAAATTAGCAGACTCTGAAATCTGCGCCGGCAAATCCTGTAAAGCGCTGGTGACTTTCTGCAGCTCCTTAGACGTAGCCACCTGGGATTCAGCGGTGGCTGTGGCTATTGGTTTGAAAAGCTTTGCCGCATCGTACTGAAGATTGGCTTCACCGAGCTTCTCATCCACGAAACGCTGTCTCAATCGATCTCTCCGAGCTAAATAATCCTGAGTTAACGCGTCTCGCTCCTGTTTAGAAGAAACCTTTGTCCACATCGTGGTTGTGTGTCGACTATATGTTGCCCGTAACGATAACTTTTGTCCACATCGTGTTTCTATGTCGACTATATGTTGCCTATATCATGTCTTTAAATACTTGCCTTGGGCTTATAGAAGCGATCGAACCCGCAACGATATTTTCCATCGTACACTTTGGACGTCAAATCTATGACTGCGAATCCATATGGCTGGGCAGCACACTCGCTGAAGAACGTACGGAACTCATCGAAAGACATGTCGCCGCCTACGAACGTATCGTGAATGGCTCGTAAATTTTTGCTGTCTTGGTTGAAGAGGACGATAAGATTAGCATTGTCACGGATCGCTTGCTTGGGAATGCGGAAGTAATTTTGAGTTAAGTAGAAGCAGTCCGCGCCACCGTGTCGACCCATAGTGAAATACCTTTCGATGGGCGACTGTTTTTCAAGCATGACGTCATCGAAAACTAGAAGGCTTCTGGCATTCTTATTTAATGATTCAACTGGAACTATTTCATCTGAGCAAGAGTGAAAGGAAGCCACTTCCTTACCGGCAACTTTTTCGAGTTCTGTTATCCAGTCCCGAAGAAACTGATATTTTTCCTGTCCCAGAGACTTTGAGTATAGATAGAGCCGGTCAAAACGTAGGTACCCCTTCTTCAGAAGGAGGTTGAGTAGTAGGTTTGTTTTTCCACATCCGCTAGGCCCACAGATTATGCATCGTATGCTTGATGGCAACAACCAATGGTGGTGTTTTTTCCCATCGTCGGCTTCGAGGTCAAAATTTGTTATTTCCATATAGAGACAACGAGTTATGATTGTATTCAACGAACACAATGTATTGCCTACGATGTAAGAAACATACTGAGACTTCAAATGAAACAATCGTCGAGTTACGAAACGGTCGGCCAGCCAAGAAGGGAACCTGTGCCGTCTGCGGTGCAAAGAAGAGCCAAATTTTGCCTTCTAAAGTGCGAAAGACTGGAGGTTCTCTACTGAATAGGGCCCTCAACGCTCTACCTCTACCAGAAATGCATATGAGCCTTCCATCCGGTATGTCTTCGGAAGATAATCCGGGAGGTTCTTTCCAGAATACAGGAAAGTACTCTTACTGTGGGCCATTCACAAAACTCGATAAACGGCTGTCACAGCGATATCACGGTGTTAATCAGCTCGACCGTGCGTGCCTCCACCACGATGTGGCTTACGCAGTTCATAGAGATACCCCAGGGCGTAATCACGCAGATGACATCCTCGCTGCAGCCGCGTCTAAGATCGCACTCACCGATGAAACTCCAGATTATGAAAAGAAAGATGCCCGGCTCGTATCGGCCATTATGTCAGCGAAGTCTAGGCTGGGGATGGGTGTCAGAACGAAGGGCCATAAATGAGTTTCATTTATGAAAATCATTTGTGTATGTGTTTACCTGTTTGTAATATATAGTATTACTGAAATGTCTAAGCACCTTTCAGCCGTCTATTACAGCCCTAGAGGTTACTGGCGAGGTAAGGCTGCGGTGAAGAAACTAGCCTCAGCCGCCAAAGTTTCCGAGGCGGAGGCTCGCGATTGGCTGAAGAAACAAGCTGTGTGGCAGATTTATCTTCCCGTTCCACGCCGCATACCGCATCCAAAGTTTGAGGAAAATCGACCAAACGCCGTACACCAAGCCGATCTCTTGTTTTTACCTCACGATAAAGTAGGTCGAAAGACTTATAAATACGCTCTCACTGTTGTCGATGTTGCTTCACGATACAAAGAAGCAGAACCGTTGATCAACAAAAGTGCACCTGAAGTTGCCGCCGCTTTAAGCCGGATCTACAAGCGGGGCCCATTGACTTGGCCTCGACTCCTTCAGGTCGACCCTGGACGCGAATTTATGGGTGCTTTTACACCGTTGCTGGCGAAGCATAGCGTACTTGTGAGACGCGGACAGGCCGCAAATCATCGCCAACAGGGCATCGTTGAACGCTTTAACCGTACTCTAGCTGAGCGACTCTTCGTTGCTCAATACGCTCAGGAATTGCTCCTGGATGCAAGGGGGTCATCAGAACGGTCAGTGGAATGGGTTCGACGATTGCCCGAAGTTGTAGCTGCACTAAACGATGAGTCGACGCGCTTGCTCGACATGAAGCCGGTTGAAGCGATGAAAGCTGCTAAAGTGACACAGAAGCCCTCTCATTCACAAATGAAAACTCGTTTGTGGGGCTTGGATGAGCCTGTTCTCGGGCACGACGTTCTCGTCCGATATTTGTACGCTCCCGGCGAGCTCGAAGGTGGAAGCAAACGTGCCACCGATCCTAACTGGTCGCTCACCATCCACGCTATTTTGGATGTTGTTCGGCAGGCTGAGCAACCGGCTTTATACCATCTAGTTGATGGGCCTGGCCGCGGTTTTGTACGTGAGGAGCTGCTTCTGGTGCCTATGGGCACTGAGTTACCCCCCGATAGAATACTCAACCGTCGTTGATTTTGTAGTGCCCATATGCCAGCGTTGTTATCCCATCGGCCTCGATCCACTTTTTTGTGTCTAATGGAGAGAGGCTGATCTTATTCTGCTCATACACTCCGATCTGGTGGTCGTGGCTTCGAATCACGACTTGTGTGTGCCGCATCTCTTCTCGTTCGAACAGGCATTCCTTGTATAGCTCGTGGTGCAGATCCTTCTTCACAACCGCTCTCTGAACGCCTTTTGCTTTCCTGATTTCTGAGCCGCCCGATTTTAAGATCGAGTACATCTTCGGGCGTAATCCTACGAATTCAGCGATGGCCACTCCGTTACATTCATCCTTGAACTTGCCCACGACTTTCTTGTTCTCGACATTGTAGTACGGGCTGTCTCTAGGAAACTCGGAGAGGTCGTATAGGTGTTTTTTATTCCACATATCGGCATAGGCGTTCGGAGTCTCCACCTGAAATAAGAGGCTATCTGTGTCTGTATATAGCAACTGGGCTTTTTCGCCGTATTGATTTTTCACATCGTTGTACCAGAAGTCGTACATCAGATGCTTGCTGAGGTCGAGGACCGCCTGGCCGACATATACAGGTCTGTTTAACTTGAGTTTGCTCTTCAAACTATGAATCGCGGCGAGTTGGTTGTTGAAGATTTTGTGCGATATGTAGGCCGGGTCCGCAATTAGTTTACGAAGTTTGTCAACTTTTGAGGTCGGGACCAGGTTGACCCTAATTCTTTTTCTAAGATTTTCCATGGTTTTTCCGAAAACTGCATTATTAGCCAGTTTGAAGAAGTCTTTTTCAAATTCCGACGTTGCCTTCGCCCTCAATTTTGTATTCATCTCGATGTATGGAGCCATCCACGCCTCCTGTCTAAATTTAATGGCACGATGAATTTTAGAAACTCGCAGCCCCAACGAGTGATATAGTTTGAGATTTCTATAATGGACCACATACCGCTCCTTAGGTCGTAGGCTGGGTACTAACTTCACATGCTTTGTGAACTTGCCTCCCAACTCGTTCATAAGCACATTCTGATAGTCGCTCAACCACTCCTCTTGGACTGTCAGGGTCTCCGGTGCTAGGGGATAGTCGTTATGAGCAATGTGGAGGTGCTCCGGGTACTCAAGATCTACTTCAAGTAGGAAGCCTTCAGGCGCGTCGTCTGGAGTTTCCAACACTTCGTCGAGAGTTGGACTTTCCCAGCTAAATCCTCCAACTGGCAGTGGCTGTTGCATCGCCCAGCCGTAAAGATTATTCGCGTCGAGATACATGATCCAGTTGTCTGGCTTCGTGGTATCGTAGTCGGGGCATTGCGGGTTGTTGGCTTTTGCGAAGCGCTTGGATACCATCGAGATTCCGCCTCGGAGACCTTTCTCTACGAACAAGTGCATGTCTATATCGGTTAAAAGTTCGAGTTCGATCTTCGTCTTTTTCAATAAAGCGTCCCAGGCCATTCCTGGTAGGCTGAAGTAGTTAGCCGGGTCCAGACTGTAGTGCTTCATCGATGTGGATCTGAAGGTCTCGAAGACATCGGCTAGTAGCAGTACATCCGTGCGGAGATACAGGTCGTGATAGTCGCCCAGAGTTTTACAGTCGAATTCGTTCCATACTCTTTGGGCGTGCTGATAATCCTCATCAGAAATGTTCTCTCGGGTGAGCTTGCTGTAGAACGCTTCTTTGGGTGGAAGTCGGTCTTCTTCGAAGCGGTGGTAATCGTCAATGTGCTCGTAACAATATACGCCCTTTCGCCTCAAAAGATCTAGTTTTGTCCTATCATTGTGAACGAAATTTTCCTTTATATATGCCGTTGTGACTTTCAGATCGTGGAGGGACAGATTTCCTGATAATTTATCCAACGAGCTGTTTAGAAACTGGAGACTATCGATGAACTGTAGTTGTCCAATGTTAAATGTCATGTATTTCTCCATATTGTTTGGGATGCAGTTAATTTCAGTTTGTTCATCCTGTGCGGCCTCACAGCCTCCGATCGCTTGCATGATGAGATGGCTGTCGTAACCTCGCAGATTGTGGAAGACCACTGGTACCTTACACTTATCGGGATATATTCTAAGTTTTAAGTTACACTCGCTGTGAGCGGCACCTCGGTACTTACCGGTAATGTGGCAGTGGTCACGAACTCTATCCGCTTCGAGAGCATTTCCGCAGATGTGACATTCGATGGCTTCGCGGAATAATTGGCGATCGGCCGCTGACATAACTATCTTAGCTGGGGTGGCCAGCCTTTGTTTGATAGAGTCCAGCTCGCCTTGTATTCGTTGTAGGAATTGTTGAACGGCGTTCTCTCCACGATATAGCACCGGCTTCTTGGTGCGGCCATCGTATCGAACCACTATATAACAGAAGCTACACGGTTTCTGCTCAGCTATCTGTCTGGTGTTGCTCTCGCTGGGGTTCATGACTGCACCTTCGATTGGTATGTTCAACGCCTCAAAGTCTGCGTATATGATATATGGGGTTTGCATCTGTTTGTGGTGATTCTGGAATTTGAGGATATTTTCATCCTCTTTTGGCATCTCAATCCGCTGAGGCTTCTGACTAATGCCCTGACAATCTTTGGTGTGGGCATCCAGTAAGTCTTGTCTACAGAATATGTGTAGGCAGCGACGACATGGGTGTTTCTTGTTTTTGTCTTTGCTGTTTTGATTAAGAATTCGACCAAGGTCTTTAATCCAGACGTAGTGGTAATTCTCACCACTGACTAACAGTAGAAGATCGATATTATAGTCTCTATTGTTCTGCTTTGAGACATAAATTGGATACAAAGCTTTATCCCACCCGAAGACTGAGACGCTTATATTTGGGTTCTGACGTTCGAACTTACCAATATCAGTGACCTTCACTGGAAATTCCATACCGTCGAAGTTTAGCTCGAGGAGGTGTGTACGATACTTAGTAGGGCGTTGAGGGTCCTTTTCTACTGGATACATTGCGCTTAGTATGGCCCACTCGAAGCATCGGTTATCTTTATTCTTTACATTAATAACCGTACGAAGGGGTATATACTTTGGTGTGGGAAAGTAGCTCTTACCTCGGAAAGGCTTATATCTTGCAAGACTGAGGTCTAGCGCCACGACCCGTCTCACCCTCCACCCCGATCCCTCGTTGGTATACTCCTCGAGGAGTTTTAGTACTTCGGCCTTGGCCTTCCTAACAGCCCCTTGGATTTTACCCGCATTGGTAATTGGTTCTGCTTTGCTTCGAAAGTAGGCCGTGTTGGTAATAGTACCCGGGGTCGCGTTTCCATCGTACAACATGTCGACGGTCGGTGCCAACTTTTCCAAATCAACAGTCAACACTTGCGAGTATTTCAAACCGCCATTTTTCAAGAGCTCTTCGTTTAGCTGCGACTCAATGTTGTGCTCCATTGCACTCAAGAAAGCCAACGCATCTCCCTCCAACCTGTGGTTAAGAGGTACTTCTGCGCGGAAGTCTCTCAGATGCTGATTGGCTAGCTCTTTGTGCACTAGAAAGGGTGGTGGTCCACCTCTATCCTGCTTAATTAGGAGTGGGTCGAATTCTGCCAGAAGGGCCTTGCGTTTTGCCCCTCTATGCTTGCGCACTGGAGGAATTGGCCTTGGAAGCAATGGCTGTAGTAAGCGCCTTTTGACTGCATCTGGGATAGGTTCGTCTAAGATATTCTGTAGAACAGCCCGAAGTGCTGGGGGACCAGTAAACTCACCCAACAATTGTTCAATTTTTTCATTCGTAGACAATGCCATAATTATAAATTGTTTTATACTACTGTGGCAAACTTTTCCTTAATACAATAATTATATCATTTGTTCAAAATGAAATTTTGTTTACTGATATTCGATTGACGCTTGCTCATCTGTATTACCTCAATACAATAACTATATCATTTGTTCAAATGATAATTTTTTTTATTCTACTGATATATTTGATAGTCGCTTCCATTCTTTATTAAATTCACGGACTAACCCACCTCGTCGAGCTCTCAAATATTTAGCGAAATAACCACATTTCATACACTCACCCACGTGTGTTTTTATACCCCTTCCACATTTGGCACAAGGTCTCGTCCCACAACCGTTTCGCAGTCGTGCCAAATGTTTGAAACAGTACTCCCCAATGCACCTGCGACAGCAGAGGGTTGTTTTCCCTATACCGAGCCAAATGCAAAAGTTTTGCCCCAACATTATTTTTTATGTAGGCCTATACTATAACCTAATCATTTATTTAAATTGAAAAAATTCTGAACGACTTAAGATGCTCCAGCAGGAAGAGGCTCCTAGTTTAGTGTGACACTTGTGACTGATAATATCGAGATTCTGATTACAACTTAACCGTCTGACTCGACTGAAAATTTATTAATATAGGCCTTTGAAGCAAAAAAGAAATAAATCTAATTTTAAAAATTGAACAAACTCCTAGAACACTGTAAAACATAAATGTTTTTTGATAATGAGAAAAAAATTATTAATGTGCTTCAGTCAGAAATGCAGTTCGCCGCCTTTGAGGACAAGTATCGACTGAAAGAGCTGATCTTCGGCCTTGTGGAAAAGTTCTACAACAAACTGTGCAAAACTCCGACGAAGCATGGGCTTACGCGGTTTTACACCACGCCAGAGGCCCCAGTAGGTCAACACAAATACAAAAAATTAACGAGCAATGACAATTGATCCCATCTTGCCATAGGGTAGAATCATCCTCGCCAGCCACAGGTTCCTGTAGAAACATAGTTAAAACCACAAGTTATTATTATATGTTATCATATAGGCTTACATACATAAATACATATACGGCCCTCGCAATTGGCTGTATCCAAACTCCACGCATTACTTACAAACGTACATACAGACGTACGTGTATATGTATGGCCTCCAAGCGTTGTATCTATGTACCGCACATTCGAACCTCACGCGTGAGAATCTGGAATGTTAGGAATGCCGTGTAAGCCAACGCGCTGTGCTTTTCAATGGCACGGCCTCCAAGCGTTGTATCTATGTACCGCACATTCGAACCTCACGCGTGAGAATCTGGAATGTTAGGAATGCCGTGTAAGCCAACGCGCTGTGCTTTTCAATGGCATACCAAATCCCCATGGCATATCGGTTAATACCAGCACGCTGCTAGTGAAATACACCAATATACATGTATACGATGATGCTCGGTTACAGCTCGCAGGAAATATCTGGTATGTTACATAATACCAGCACGCTGCTAGTGGAATACACCAATAAGCCCTGTACGATGATGATGATGATGATGATGATACTACGTTTTACAGCTCACAGAAAAATGGCGGCCTAGATGTATAGGCCTATAAAACGCCTTTACAAAGTTAACTGGTTCATCCCCCAAAAATCTTACCTTTATTTTCTTCTATCTTGATCCATTTCTGACAAACTGTAGTGATAAAAACTCGATCTTTCCCTTCGAGATATTGAGATATTGCCGATTCTTTTGACATAAGGTTGACTGCTAGTAGGCCTAATTCTGATATTCTACAAAGAGAAAATTACAGTCAAATTCCAGCAAATGTTGCCTTCTCTTTCCTTTTTTCAAAATTATCCAGCGCACTGGACAAGGATTCTGGTATTTTTTAAATGAAACGAACGAATGAACGAATGAGCGAATGATTGAATGAATAAATTAGCGAACGAATGAATGAACGAAGGAATGAATGAGCGAACAAACGAATGAAAGAACGAACGAACGAATGAATAAATGAGCGAATGAAGAAATGAACGAAGGAAATAGTGAAACGAACGAAAGAATGAATGAATGAGCGAACGAAGAAATGAACGAAGGAAATAGTGAAACGAACGAAAGAATGAATGAATGAGCGAACGAAGAAATGAACGAAGGAAATAGTGAACGAAGGAAATAGTGAAACGAACGAAAGAATGAATGAATGAGCGAACGAAGAAATGAACGAATGGACGAGCGAATGAAGAAATGAACGAAGGAAATAGTGAACGAACGAAAGAATGAATGAATGAACGAATGGACGAGCGAATGAATGAAGGAATAAATGAATTAACGAACATTTTATTAAGAAGTTGTTATGTGGTCATAAATCTTGGTTTTGATCTCACCTTGATTAATATCAGCTCGTCCATCATCAAAATGATCCATAACTGATATCATCCTTTTCCCAATACAACATAGTTGTTCTTGAAGGGAAAGATACGCGTATACAGGCTTTCTTTCCAACAGTAATTTTGTATAATGAGAAGCCATATTAAACACGCAATGCAGCGTATAAAATCCTAGACCTGCAGACAATTACTCATTTAGGTCAACGCCGCGCGTAGCATAAACACGGTCTATGGTAAACCGCTCGTGTCATTAATAACGTTGCTAAAAATCGTGCGTCCTACAGAAAGTTTATAGGCCTACACGCGTTTTTAGCTGTTATTAGGTATTGTGCAGGTCAATTGCATATAAGTAGGGTGCTATATAAATTTCGATTTACCGATTGATTGGCTGTTCATAAAACCCTACACAGGACCAGAGGAAATAATTATGCAAAGCTTCTGAGTAGATAATCTGGAAGGGATGTCGTAGAGATTTCAATTGGTCGATTGATTGATTGAATGACTAATTAGCTGATTAATTGATTGATTGACTAATTGATTGACAGTTTTTAAAAACCTGACATGGTGCCAGAGGAAATACGCAGAGCTTATGAGTAGATCGGTGTGTAGAATTCGATTGGCCGATTGATTGAATGTGTGACTATTTTGGTCGATTGATGATTGATTGACTAATTGATTGGTTAGTTGATTGCTGCGCCCAAACTCTGCATCGGACCAGAGGAAATACAGAGTTTCTGAGTAGATAATCTTAAAGAGATGTGTAGATTTTCATTTGACTCATTGACTGATTGAATGACTATTTCGGTTGATTGATGATTGATTGACTAATTGATTGGCTAATTGATTGGCTAATTAATTACTGCGCCAAAGCCCGTATTGGACCCCTACTAGAGGAGGTCAAGCTTAAGGGCCTGATGACGTCATCGTAGCTATAACAGCATCATGACGTTTTATTATATTACGTCATCAGTATTATCGTTATCATGTGGTCTAATCATCGATCGAGAATGCCATTATTCTTCATGGGTGGATAGAAAAGGAAGAGGCGAATGGATCAAGTGGGAGAAAGTGAAAGACCAAGTGGATTGAAAGTGAATTGACCAGAGATGGACAGTTGACCATAAGTAATTTTATTCCTTCAAATGCGGATGATTCACAAATCTATGACTTCTGTCGTCCTGATTTCACCGAAGTCCAGCATCTTGGTCCGTCTCAATGAGCTGCATTAATGCCATTGCTGACTGGATGAAATGCATTCGACTGCAGTTCAATTCATCGATGTCAGACTTTCTCTTGTTCTTGCCCTCACTTAGAGTGGACAAATCGCAACCTTTTTGCCATTGGGACGGATGCTGTCGAGCCAAAAAAAACGAGATTTTCGCAATCTCGGTCTTTTCATTGACATAGACCTATCAAGACGCCACACAGCACTAGACATGTGAGTACCAGCTTCGCAATCCTAAGACAGCTGAGATCTGTTTCTCGGTCTCTCACAGAGGATGTGACTCGTCATCTCGTGCAAAGTTTAATCCTGAGCCGAATCGATTATTGCAATGTCGCCTTTGCTGGCCTGCCACAGCGCAGAATCATTCGTCTTTGTGAGGTCATCAACGCTGCTGCTTGTCTAGTCATGCGATTTAAAAAAGATCGACCACATTACAACTGCGACACTTGATCAGCTTCAGGGGCTCAGAATAAGCGGATCAAATTCAAACTTTGCATCCTGGTTCAAATGTCCCAACAACTGCACACCATGCTGCCTCGCAGCCAACATCAGCCGCAACTGAGATCATCAAAGTCCGCTGATGTTGGCCTAATCGTGCCAGCAACAAAAACTAAACCGGGTTTTCAGGTTTTTCGGGTCGTTGGCCCGCGTGCCTGGAACAGTCTTCCTGCACCTACTCAGGAAGCCAAAAGCATTTATGTTTATAAAAACACAGTTGAAACTGTACTTGCTACTTAACTCCGAGCATTGGCACTTATCTTTATAGAAACACACAGTTAAAACTGTACTTGCTACTTAACTCCGAGCATTGGCACTTATGTTTATAGAAACACACAGTTAAAACTGTACTTGCTACCAGTGTTGGGTATGAGTTAACTCAGATGAGTTGAAACTCACGAATTAACTCACTTGCTGTGATTCATGAGTTTGAGTTAGCTCACCTTAAAGAGTGTGAGTTATGATTTAATTCATAGTTTCTGTGAGTTTGAGTTATGATTTAATTCATAGTTTCTGTGAGTTTGAGTTGTAACTGTCAACAGGCCCATACTGGTGAGTGGTGACGGCAGGGAGGGTTGTAAACACGGCCAGCAGCGCGGCGGGCGGACAGTGTTTAAGCACTGCATATTTTGTATATTGTGAACAGTTAAGAACAACATGGCTGAAGTACCGATGGAAAATATTTTTCTGTTACAAGTAGACGTGACGGAAAAATTGTTGCTCGATTAGAACGTGCTAGTATGAGACGTGTGAGTTGATGATTTAACTCATTTAACAACTGAGTTTGAGTTAACTCATTTCACTTAGGATGAGCTGAGTTTGAGTTTTAACTCATTTTGAGGTGCATGAGTTGAGTTTTGATTTAATTCATTTCTTGTCTGACTTTACACATCACTGCTTGCTACATAACTCCGAGCATTGGCATTTATGCTTATAAAAACACACAGTGAAAACTGTACTTGCGACCTAACTCCGAGCATTGGCATTTGTGTGAAAAGCATCCTCGAAGTAGCTTGTTACTGACGATGCTATTTGAATTGTCGTGATTACAATGACAATCGATGTTTTGGTCTGAATCAGAATTAACGTGATATATTTTGTTCAGATGTTTGGACTTTTACCTGTCATGATTCATAAAGTTATGGAGCCGAATCGATGAATGGTTTCCATATTGAGATCATGATTGGGTCAAAGATTTTATTCTCAACAACTTTGAATGCACTCTTAGAGAATAAAGAACACAATTCACTGTCTTACATTGATTTTTTAAGTAGAAATCAATGCAAGACACTATCAACATTTGTAAACCTATAAATATCAGGGAACAACACTACTTTATGCTGCAAAGAACCATTCGCTTCTTATACAATACTGTGACGTCACAATGTGTGCATGCAAGACGGCATTTCGCATTTTTATAAGTTCGCGTTTGTCTTTAATTTAGCGAAGGTCGACGAACTATGTCAATTACACTTAACTCATCACAATCTTCGCAACACTGACACACCAAAATGTTCTGCTTAGTCGTACAATAATGAAGGCACTGGAAACATCACTGACTGACTGACTCTAAAACCTCTCAAAACCTCATGCACACAATTTGCCTCCCCCGTTATATAGGTCTTCCAAGGGTACCTGAGGGGGAGACGAGGACTCGCTGGAGATCTCAACTATCAAAGAGAAATGTCGGCATACAGTCGATAGGCGGAGGGGAGAGGAACTTGCTTGAGAGATCAACCATCAAAGGAAAACGTCGGCATATAGGCGAAAAGGATGGACTTGTTTTAGCTCTCAGTGATCATATGAAAACGGCGGCAGACCACAGACGGCCAAGAGCCGTCGCCATGGCAACCTATTGTTCCCGATGTCAATGCAAAAATCAAGTCTTTCAACATTTGTTTGGAGTAGATCAGATTTGAGATTAGTTGAGATTAGAATAATATTTAATTCTGTGACTTCTGTAGCGCAGTCATAAAACTGAAACTAAATTGTGACGTCACACAATGGGCGCGATACCTATCACTTCATAATCACTGTGAAGGATTCTGGATGGCCTTTACTAATGATACAATGCACGCTGCGGCCGCTATGTGTATTTGTAGCCTTCGCCTCAATAATGAGGTGACGTCATGCACTTGACGATCTCCAGTCTGCACATATTGACCTGTCCCCCAAGAATTGCCTTATGGCGCCACAGAAGCCACTGGCTAGGATTCGATTGGAGTAGATTTGATTTTATTAGTTAAGTTTAGAATTTGATTAAGTGATTTATGTAGCGCAATCATAATGCTCAAATGGTCGATGGTCTAATCCAGTGAAATTATAGTCAAGGACTTCGGTCCCCTGAGAAGTTAGGTCGAATTTCAATTGTTCACAGATGTAGGGAAACAGGCTGCAATGGGTTAGCAGATCTCCATATCCTCCACCACTATCGCCATTCACCCACCATGTAATGAGTATATTCTGTTGACTCGTTCCTGCAGGTAACTAGATTATTTCTCTAATTCTCTAATTCTACGAGAGGTCCTGAGATTAATTTCAATCCCGGACGAGACCCCAGTTTTGTAACGACTCTACGATCCCTTATTTGGTTATTCTATCTGAGGGATGGGCATTGATCATACACCCCGTTACTTTGGTTAATTCACAGCTCTGAGCCCCCATCATATATTAATGAATCATTCTATCTATAGCAAATCAAGTAAGGAAGACAGTTCTTGATATTTAAATATATATAATAATGTCAAAGTTCGTATGAATGTTAAGTCGCAGAGTTTAAGTACCCAGCAGTAAAGTTCTATTAATAAGATCTAATTAATCCTACCTAAACCAGCACAGTTATTATCTAATTAACTGTTATGATTTACAAGTTACCCTCCCGCGATGAGGATGCATCTTCTTAGTTCGATGAGGAGATTGTTTCATAAGAGTTTCGATTTCCTTTCTCTGTGGGCGTTGCTTTGTAGTTGAAGCGTGTAAATGTTTCACTCGATGAATCCCATTGTATCGTAGATTGCCGACGCTCTGTCGTTTTCATAAGAAAGTCTTTCAAAGTTCACTCAAAATAACAATAACTCGAACAGCGATTGTTCGCCTTATCAGTCCGAATCAATTTATACCAAACTTGTTCGGAAGTTCGCGGTAAAGATTCGCTACTAACTTCGTAAACGTTCGTTTAGTTCCAACGCCGACTTTACGTTCGATATAAGTTAATCGATCTACTTCGTTCGATTATATCCTCATAGCTTGGCTATCGCCACAATTCGACAAACGTTCGCAAGTTGCTCACCACTCGACTCAACAAACTGAATTAACTTCTTCAGCGTTTTCTGCACTCAGTACGCTCAATTCAGGAGTCAATTACTATACCGTCTTTCGCCATCGACCGTTCATGACAAGACCGGCATTACCACTCTCCTTCTTCGGTTGAAAACGTCTCACGGCGCATGTCCAGCAGACGATCGTCCAACTGACCAGTAGATTACAAACCAACCAATCACGTCTCGCCAACTGGTAGGTAACGTCTTTAAACCTCCAAACTGCCCCACTAAACTTATGTTGTCTTTCACATCCTAAAGTGCTGGTTATTTGTGCTGGTTTTCTTAATTAATTAACTACCAATTACAATTTCCCCTCCACTCAAACAAATACTACATGTATATTCAACACACCTTAACTTAACTATTCTATCTGGTCAATAATAATCTAATAAGTGTATTTGTGTGTTCAGAGGAATATACTCATTACACACCATCATCCACTTCCGCTCCTCTATCACCTCTCAGGACTTCCATTCTAAATTTAAGTCTAACCTCTTCAAGAATTAGTACCCTGATCCACGCAGTCCTTCCAATCTTTTTCGTCGTAGACGAAACCCGCTGCAGCAGTTCATATACTTCTCCCTTTGGTCTTCAGCCAACTGGACTTGGATATCGACCTTGTATCTGTGGAAACATTTTGATACGATTCAGCGCTCGTGATTATGCTGGTGCCCTGCGCTTAGATTTTAGTTAACGCTTCAGAAATTTGAGACCACGATTATGATTGCCATTGTACTGAAACGCCTTTCTCACCGGATTCTGTCATAGCGCACCATTCTCTGCCACGATGTATCAATTGAGGTAAGAGCCCAATTTCTTAAAATAAGCAGATGAAGCAAATACGAATGATATTAGTTTTAAGTGACGTGAATTGTGTAACCAAATTTTCAATGTAGGGCCTATACATGAAAGAGAATAGGTATTTCAACAAAGTTCTTTGAAACAACAGGTAAAAATAGCTAGGCTAACAATAACGCGCGATCTAAGAAAATAGTTAATGCAAATTTCACCCTCGTTTCTATCCTTTCGAGTGGTTTATTATTTTGTGGAACGGAAGAGAGTAAAACACCCTTATTATGAATCTTCTTACCTATTACCTTTCACTGTTGTAGTGCAATTTATATTGAAAAATTAACTTTTCATATCCAACTGCAGACCAGTAAACTACAACCGATTAAATTCAGAATCTAAAATGACGATTCTGTGCAATCGATCGGTTATCATCATTCGTCCATTAATGTCTGACTGACTAACTCCTCTATATTCTACTTGGCAGTTATTTAATAATTTTCGAATTAAAGAAGCAATTGAAGCAATCAACTGAACGAAACATTTAATTGAAATGGCGTCCTGAAGCTGCACATTGTGACCATGGGCGTCTGCAGGAATTTTCTAGTGAGGGGAGGGGCAAAATTTTTCTAGGGAAAACGTTTTTCCAGGAAGGCAAAATGACGTTTTTGCATAGAAATATTCACGAATACAGAAAACTTTAAAAATCCAGGGGTGGCAAATGTTCAACTAAAGAATGATATTTCAATGTCTGTTCGATGCTTGAACTCTATTTCATCCTTTGAGAAACCGAACAAAACATTTAATTGAAAACGACGTCCTGAAACTACATTGTGACGTCACACAATGGGCGCGATACCTTTCACTTCGTAATTGCTTATTAAATAATACAAGTATTATCAATATTATAGTTCATTTACATCAGACGTACATATGGCCAATGTTATCATGACAAATTTCTAAATGCTAATTTGCCTATTGTTGTAAGTTTTTTTTATCAGCCTTATAATTATGCCATGTTTTCATTGTTATTTGTATTATTATGTTCAGATAAAAAATGATATTTCAATTGTAACAACCAAATATTCTCAAGTGACTTTTTACATCTAGGATGGATAATCTACGGTTATGTCGATGAAAGAGCTGTGGACAGCATTTGTCAGCAGTCGAAACACTGGGTGGCTACAGAAAGATTTTGGAATAGGAATTATGTCTCTCTTGTTTCCCAACAATTGTTTTTACTTAGCAAGAGGTTATTTATGAAACTGAAGCTGTTTAATAGGCCCATGAGCTTCGACAGCCACATAAATAAAGCAGTTGATAGGATTTCAGTCTATTTTGCCATTTTTAATCTTCTGCGCCGTCAACAGTTCCGACTCTGCCAGAGTGTCGATTTCTGTTCAAGGCCAAGCCAGATATAAACCCCATTCCTGTAGTGTAATGGTTGTGATATTGGGACGCCGACCATCGGATTGACCAACTCAGCTGATTCACTACTTGCCAGTGTCATAGCTTCAACTGCGCCGATGTTCAGTGCAAAGGCATCGGCGATTGCGCACCAAGAGAAACCGTTATTTTTTCAGGTCATATCCAAACGAATCGCTAAGACACAGATGAAGTCTATGGTGAGTAAGCAACATGAAATGGTAGTTCTTAAGTGAGAACGAAATTGCATTCGATTCTGAGCAAAACAGACAGATTCAGGAAGAGAATGATTGAAACCGTTCAAGAGGAATGGGTCATCATGTCATCGATACAACTTGCATTACAGCTATGCCAATGACGAAAGACAGCGAGAGACACATAGAGAGAGAGAGAGAGAGAGAGAGAGAGAGAGAGAGAGAGAGAGAGAGAGAGAGAGAGAGAGAGAGAGAGAGAGAGAGAGAGAGAGAGAGAGAGAGAGAGAGGGAGGGAGGGAGGGAGGGAGGGAGGGAGGGAGGGAGGGAGGGAGGGAGGGAGGGAGGGAGGGAGGGAGAGACAGAGAGAGAGACAGAGAGAGAGAGAGACAGAGAGAGAGAGAGAGGGAGAGAGGGAGGGAGGGAGGGAGGGAGGGAGGGAGGGAGGGAGGGAGGGAGGGAGGGGAGAGAGAGAAAGACAATGATAGAGACTGTTCAGTCGCTTATGTCGTTTCCTTCTCAGAGATTCACTACTTTTCGCATTTTTTGCTTATCCGCTATAGCAGCCTATGGTGGAATAGCAAAATGGAAAAACAACATGTCTTATGGGACTGGTCTAGAAACCGACCTAATCACGGCTTTGTTCACAACACTAGACATCTGCGCGATAGAAGTACCACTGACAATTTTCAGTTCAGAACCATGTCTCATTGTCGGCATTCCGATGGCATAGACATTTTAGGGTTGAATGAATGCCTGAGCCAGGATGTAACAGTAATCAGTAGGCCTTCTCCGGCACACTTATGTCGGGGTCTAGAGGGTTCTGCTGCTGAGATCGCAGTAGAGTAAAGAGTGGCAAAATATAATGAAATGGTATCATCATACAACTTTGTTCCAGTGGCCTTTGAAACTTTACGACTTCAGCCACATCTTTGTTCCAGTGGCCTTTGAAACTTTACGACTTCAGCCACATGAAAAACCAAAGTTTTCGGAGACAAAATCGAGACATCATTCCTTTAATTGTGAGCTGCATTGGTTTCCCAGTCACTTTTAGTACACCCTTCCCGTTAAAGTTTCAAGTAATTTCTTTGAACGGTTGACCTACTTTTATCGAAATACGCGAAGATAAGTCACCATAAAGGTGTCTAACATTTTCATATCATCTCTTTGGGTTAAAAGTAATAATCTAGCAATAATAATAATAATTACAAGGACTACAGTAATACTTAAACAAAAAAGTAAGGGTAATATAATTTAGCAACTCTTACAGTATTTAGTTTCTATATTTTGTCATAACAATATATTATATTCCTATTGCATACACTATCCAATACGCCTATTGGATTGTTACAGTAGGCCTGTCTTATCCAGGCCTACTGTAACAATATTAAATCATCTTCTGAATGCGAAGCGTGACGTCACAATATATATTATCGAGACGCCATTATTTGATGTAAAAATTTCTTTAAAAGCGTCGATTGCCTCTGTCATTTTAAAATAGTTTTAGTTTAGTCTTTGTTATTCGTTTATAACTTTTGTTTTACAAATACACGTGAGTTTATTATACTTTTTCGATTTTCTCACCATTTGCCGACAACTATGGGTGTTTCTTGTTCAGTATTTGTTCTTCTGCAGATCCTAGTGCTGCCCATAGGCCATATCCAAGAAACAACATCGGATGAATCGGACTATGACAAGAAAAACGACTGAAGGTCAGACTGTAAGTTGATGCAAAGAAGCTTCTAATAGTGCGCTATATAATTCACTGTAACTCCAGTGATTCAGCCAGTTTTATATAGTGAACGCTTGATTTAGCTAATTAATGAGATCCGTGTTTCTTTGTTTTGAATAGACCTAATCAGTAAGGCGAAAGCACTCGAGAGGATCAACTCTTTAACGTGGGTCATTTTACTCTCATAGTACTACATAGCATAATATTATTCAATCTATTAATTGTATTTGGGAAAATTGTATTTAGGCCTATTTATCTTGATGATGAACGATTGAACGTGCTTAACTTCCTCCATTGAGTGACACAATGGTAAGCTATATAAAAAGGTAAGCTATATGACATTAAAGTGCAAGTAAAAAATTTAGTTTGCGTGTAGACTTTGTAAATTCTTCGAAAAAACTGTATGGTACATAGTCCGCCATTTCCTGTGCTTTTCTGTATTCAGGTAGCTTAAAAGGAAGTGATATATTTTACACGAAGGCAGCATCCATATAAATACGCCCTTCGCTGGTTTGAAATAGAAGATAAAGCCGAGTTTACATTCTAAAGCCACCCTAGCGATCGTGTTCTTTTAGCAATCTCTGGGAGGTAACGGCGATCAGTAAATGCTTCATCCGTCATGTGATTCTGCGATTGTGGCTTCCAGCATTACAGGGGCGTCTACTCCATAGAAACCTTGGGGCAAATTCTCCATGAAAAACTAGGGGGTGGGAAGATATGTCAGTGTATGTGCCATCATTATTGGGGGGGGAGGAACGGGAAGGGGAAGAGAATGGAGGGGAGGGGAAATTGCTTCAATGACTTCGGGGGATAGACGCCTCTGCAGCATAATGAGCCAATTGGGAAAATGTAGGTCCTTTTTAATTTCTTCATTTAATGATTTAGGCCTATCTCTGAACAGAGTCTCCCGGATAAAAGTCTCCTGAGAATATATTTTATCAGACGCGATCTTTTTGGTTGTTCTTGGTTGATCCTTTGAGGAAGATCAGCCTGAATACCTTTATTAATTTCTGTTGTTGAGTTAATTATTGTAATATTGTCAGATGAGAACAGTCTGAAGACTTGGCTATATGATATTGCCTGGACATTAGTGCCTGTATTGCTGGTAAGATAGACTTAGATAGTAACAATTGTAATACAAGATAATTGTATACTACGGTGTGTTGGTGTTTTAAGTAAATAAACCATTTGGTGGGATAGGTGAGGTGAAGGAAATTCTTACTAATTAGATAAATGAAAAGGCAAGTAAGGAAAGAATGCAGGGGAGAGAAGAATATCTCCTTTTCAATTCTGTGTATGATAATATCGACTTCATTCTGGTTACTACAAATGAGGTTAGAACCGTCACGTGACTCACGTCAGATCGAAATGTAAACGTCCGCTGCAAAAACAACGTGAATATATAAGTTTATTCATTTTCGAAAACATCTGGTTATAGAAAACAGTAACATGATAGACTATTCGGTTCATTATCTTACTTATCGACGCAATCTCTCTGATTTCTCTTACGTCGAAGACTTGCAATATTTTAGGAAACGAAACATGAATGAAAATGCTTAAACTTGATTGTATTGTATTGTATTGTATTGTATTTAAACATTTATAAAGCGCCTCTAGTAGGGTTTACCGTTCAGAGGCGCTCCCAGTGCGCAAGGCCGAGAGAAAAGAAATAAGTCTTAAGGAAAGCAAAAGAAGATGAGGGGTTACTTATTAAATTTTGAGAGCGAGTAGAAGGAGACAGTGTATTCCAGAGAGAGAGACCAATTGAGGCAAAAGATCGGGATTGAGCCATAGCTGTTCTAGTATGAGGAACTGAGAGATCAAATCTGTCTGAGGAGCGAAGTGGACGATGCGAGGAGACAGAAAGAGGCCGGTGAATTACATCAATTAAATATCTGGGGGCGAGACCCCGCTGTGTCTTTGACACCAGAATAAGGATTTTGAACTTAATACGTGCAGAGAGAGGAAGCCAGTGCAGTTTCTCAAACATATATGATATATGTTAAATACTATGAAAATATGTTAGTGAAAAACATAGATCGAATAAATTAATGGAATCAATGGTTTCGCGGAAAATTTTGAGGAAAATGGGTTCACTTTTGATCCAGAGTGAAAATAGTAACTCCTTCTGCTTTTTAATATTCTCCGACGATTATTTGTTTATTTTTCAACGGCGTAACACAATCTCCACTAACTTCGAAGCTTCTTTTAGTTCCTTTCTTCTTATTCGTTATCTGTTGTTGGAGAAAGAGTTAGATTTCATTTAAGATCAGAATCCAGTAGAATATCACTCTGTAATTCATCTGTCATCCACAAACACAGGATCGTCTGAATTGAGACACAGACGATGAGGACCATAAAGTTTCTGTGTCTCACTTGAAGTAGTAAGAAATAAAATGACGGATAACCATTTGTCCATCTCTTGTCAATTCTTACAAAACCAGTTCGTCTTCTGCGCTTTTGATTTCTACCTTCTTCCCTTTCCCATGAACTCTTAAAGTATGATGAAATTTCCGTTCGATGTTTCCACTGCATGAATTGGGTTCTCATTATCTCTTGTGTTTTTAGTCTGGTTGTCCAAAATGTCCACACTGTGAGAGGCCTAACGCTGGGAATAAGCTTGTGGATATAACTCTCATGCACTCATATAGGTAGTATTAATAATAATTTTATTACGGTATTATTTATCATATTATTAATGACAATAGGATTAATTCATACGAAATGTAAGACATCACGTCCTTTGTGTGACGTCACAATATTTAGAGGTGCATACGTCATTATTCACTTCAAAACCTTGCAATAGAAAATAATAAGTAATCTGACAAGCTGAAGACGAAAATCATTGCATTAGAACATCGCCGAGTTCAGAATATTTATATTATTGTTACGTATACTTGGACAGAAATTGTTCATTTATAGCGATTGTGACGTCATTAGCTGGGAAATTATGCTTTCCAAAGAAACACACTAATGCATCAACCACAGAAAGTTGAAACTCGTTAGACCTAACAACTGTCATTGTGTTAGTCAGTCATTCAGTTATTCAATCAGTCAGTCACTCGGTCGATACAGGGAATTTCACATTTGGCTGCTCTTTAATCAGTAGCAAATCCCATGTTCTTAGATTTCTGTCTCTGCACCTCCTGGATTGACTACTCCAAGCTGAATATTGCGAGTCTAGAAAGCCCATCTATCTCTGTCGATTTGACCTTATTTAGTATTAATAAGCAGCATCAAATATTCTCTCTGTTCTAATCAAGATTTTCTCTATGACTTATTTCGTGCCTTGTTAACCGGGTTCGTCTCTGGATAATGCATAAAGGGGTCTTGCGGCGATCTGCTCTTCGCTCGGCTGACCAGGCCGAGCTCTTGATCCCTCGCACGCGGACAGCCATTATGCAGTGCCTTTCTTTTTCGGTCGCTGGCCCGGCAACCTGGAATGGTCTTCCTGTTGCACTCCGCCTGGTCCCTATCACTCACTGTACCTTGTTTCTTACAAACTTGAAAACTACTCTCTTTAGCCGTGGTTGGAATAGGAGCGCTTCTGAGTAGATCACTTTGAAGGGCGCTATATAAAAGCTCAATAATAATAATAATAATAATAGTAATAATAATAATAATAATAATAATAATAATAATAATAATAATAATAATAATAATAATAATAATAGTAATGATAATGATAATAATAATAATAATAATAATAATAATAATAATAATAATAATAATAATAATAATAATAATAATAATAATAAAGAGCGTTATAGAATGCGTCGATTGTGACATTTCATTTCGTAAAATAATTTGTCTCTTTCGGTTGGTTTTTTCAGCATTATGTGCAACTTTTCTCTCGCTCGCACGCAACCCCTCCGTCCCTCTCTCCCTCCCTCCCGACCTTTAAAACTTAAATAAAACAAGTCTAAACTATATTCCTCGTTTTAAAATTAACGGTATTAAATTAACAGGCTTAACGGGTGTTAACGTGCTTTAAATAATTTACCTCGGCGTCGGCCAACGCGGTATACGAGATGGAAAACTCTACACGTACGAAAAACTTGCCTTATAATAGCTCTTAGGACAGGCAATAACACATTTCAGACACATTGAAAAACACATTTTCAGGTTTTTAAAGCCGTCTTAACACCGCATTAGGACGGAAGATCATCTATACTATTATTAATTGAGAATTGTAAAATATCACGTCCATTGTGTGACGTCATTATAATAATCATAATTAACTAGGTTCAAGACGCCATTATCCGTTTTAGCGATGGACTCGCATCGATTATACTTCAGTATGAATATAATTTTAAGTAAAATCTTTGCTGTAATTAGTTTTAGAATTCTGACATTGGCGGTTGACTTTTCCAATCGAACTCATTTTTATATTCTCATTCGAATATTTTCGGACATCGTTTGGCGTTCCTTGCAATATCTATGTTGATTGTGGCAGAAGGCGACCTTTGTGTTTCTGTAGATGGTGAAAAAACTGAGAGAGAAGCAGTGAAAAGAGACAGAGAGAGCGGCTCAGCCGAATCCAGTAACAGCCAGCAAACGACAGAAGGCTCTGATGGTAAGTTCATCCAAAGAAGCCTTGTATAATATGCTTTACAGTTCACTGTTATTTCAAAGCCCCAATCAGTTTCCTATGATGAACACTTGGTAATGCTAATCAGAGACAATCATGTTGCCAAACCTTAACTAAACCATTTAGTAATTCATAATCAGTGAGGTCTGCACAAACACAAGAGACGACCAGTTAGTTCTCTGCAAGACTCTTTATAGCCTCGTAATACTAAATTATAAAATGCAGTTACTGAAGACAATAATTGTATTGGGATAATTAGCGCATGCATTTCTTTTACAGCAGTGTTCCAACAAGTAGAGAGTCTTAGACGTGGAAAACTCACCTCATTCAGCGATACATCGGTAAGTTACATTTAGGGGTGGCGATCTTATTTGACAGGTGGGGCACACTTTTGAAGTGGGTCAACATTTTTGACCATTCTGTGCACGAAAATTGGCGTCCATTGACCTGCGTCTATTAGCGGTGACTTTTCCTCATATCTCTTTCTCTCTCACAGTTCGAGACCTTGGAGAAACTTTCGATCAAGAGCTGAATTTCTCACAGCATATTAATTTGGTCACTCGTAGTTGTTACTACCAGCTACGCCAACTCCGAGTTGTCTCACGTTCTCTCACTTACAATGCTACTGTGGCTCTTGTGAATGCCTTCGTCACCAGTAGACTTGATCACTACAGTGCGGTACTTGTAGGCCTGCCTCTTAAGCTAACTGGGCGCCTTGATAGAGTTCTCCGCTCAGCGGCTCGCCTCATTGGTCACCTTCCTAAGCATGCTTCTGTCTCTGCCTTTATGCGTGATGGCTCCCTGTTTCTCAACGCATTTCCTATCGGGTTGCTGCACTTGTCTGGCGGTGCCTTCTAGGCTGTGCTCCATCCTACCTGTCTGATCTGTGTCGGCCTGTCTCTGAAAAGCTCCCCCTTGCCCTTCTTCGGCAAGGGGGAGCTTTTGGTCCCCCGTGCTCGCATTGCTATTAGACAGTGTCGGGCCTTTTCGGTTGTTGGGCCCTCCATCTGGAATGGCCTACCTTTAAAACTGCGCTTGCTGCCACTGTTAAACTCGCCTGCTTTTTGTAAGTCCCTCAAGTCTCATTTCTTTAGCTGTGGGTGAGCTGGGAGCGCCTCTGAGTAGGCATCAGGTATCTTGAAGAGGCGCGATATCAAATCCTTAGAATGAATGAATGAATGAATGAAAATGCGTTAAAAAAGCAAGGGTCAGGCACTTTGTAGCGGCATGTAGATATATATTTTCATAAAATTGTATGATCACATGCAAACTGATTTGAGAAAAAATTGCTATTATTGCGAAACAATAATTATACACAAAATAATAATGAACAAAACGCATTATTTCTTTTAGTTTTCGGTGACAACGTGCTGACGTGTCAGCTGCCTGGTTTCAGTGGTCACATTTCCACTTTGCAATTATTTAACCAAAATAGCAATCAAAAGGTTTCCTTAAAACTCAGGGGACAACTTTTACTCTGCCCTTCACTGCGTAAGGTGGAGGGACTTGTTCCACTCGTTCCCCCGGGATCGCCACCTCTGGCTACATGACACGGAAATGCAAGACACAATTCTTGTTTGTATGTTTTTAAATTTGTTTGGACAGTTTTGCGAACTGTGTTTTTCTTTAGTCAAATTGCATTACTAACAAAGAGTAGCGCTCAGATTTGACGACGTGAAGACATGAATTTGTGTGTATGTATTGAAATGCGTCACATTCATCACTGGTTTTCAGTAGAAGATGGAGTTTAAATCTGTAGACTTCTTACTTTAGCGATTCCTCGTTGTTTTCCTTAATCGTCAATCGATTATTGTCATGAATTCTACGATCGCCTTTTACGACATGCTGAGCGAAATATACTTCTCACTAGTTACTGCTCCAAAGACAGATATCGGAAGAATCCAGTAAAAATTGGTTTAATAGAAAATTATCTGAACAATCTTAATAACAACTAAAAGATTGAAACAAAGAAAAAGATGTTGCTGATTATAATACGGAACAATAATATAAAACCGAAAGGATAAGTTCCTTCTCATGTTTCTAATTGATCCTTACATTCTAAACATTGCCTAGTTTCCTTTTTATTCTGTTTCGTGCGCCTCTTTGTATAACTTGTCTGTTAGCCACAGTGCGTTTGCAGGTGGTTCATTCAAGAACATACTTACTTACTTACTTACTTAAAGTTCACATTCAAAAGTATCTTCTATTTCAATTGTTCGGCATAATGATGTTTCCACTAGCGAGTTCTAAAGAAATGTAAAAAGAGATGTGAATTGTTTATACTTTACCTGCTGCTGAATGATCTAGCCATCGAAATGCTTCTTTTCTCGCTGAAGTGAAGGGCATGAAGCTGGTCAAAAGTGTTTGGAAAGAAAGAGCTGAGCTGATCTCGTGATAAGCAGACTTCGAACGGTCTGATCGTATTGGAACAGCATCCGTACTACCAACTTCTTTTGTAATGAACTTCACAAAGCTCTAGTTAATTAAATATAGCCTATGTAACTGTTCTCTCTATTGCTGAATTGTCTAGGAGGAGTAAAAATTTAAACATTTCCTGGATGGGATTGAGGCACGGTATGCAGAAGACTATCGCAATTCCACCTAAGAACAATATTACGTGAGAGAAATATTACGATATTACAGCGTTCATAAATAAATTGGCGCCCTACGCCTGGTTTTACATGAAGGGTAGAGCTTTAAAAATGTGGAGTTTACGAATAGGACTACGATTGCATAAAGTATCTAGACATGAAACGGTTCTTACTGACGCACGCCTGTGGATCTGCGCTCTGTCTGCGCGAAGTAAGAATTTTCCATGTACCTTCCGATCAGGGCTGTAGTGGTAAAATTAGAGGTGCGTACACGCTACCGGTTAGTTTTCCGAAACAAATTAGAGGTGAGTATACGCTACAGTATTTTGTGAGTATACGCTATAGTATTTTCTCTCTCTTTTTGTGCTGTCGGCTCTAGGAGCCCTAGCGATCGTCATGTTACACAGTCTCCGTTGCCGTCTTGCTACTTCCCCAGTAGCCTTTGAGTCGCGCTTTGGCCTGGGAGTCCCTCCTCAGCGCTTCGGCCTGGGAGTCCCTCCATCAGCGACCATCGGCGTGGTTTGGTGTGTCGCATGACGATTTTCTTGGCATGATTAACATGGGTGGTTTGCCATTGCCTTCCCCTGGTTTTTCCTGCCGTGCCCGTTCGTTCCCCTTCCTAGGAAGGGTACCAACAGTCCGCACCACGAGAAGGTGGGCACGGAGGACTTTGGTTCACCAGCCCAGGTCGGATCCGAGTCTACGCTCATCAGAGTCGTCGGTCAGGTCGCCTCCCTGCTCAAATAAGTTAAACACGGAAAATGACGAAACTCGGAGTTAGAAGAACAAACATAAGCGACCTACTGTCGACTACGACCAGTCCGTCGAGACTGATCTAGCCCGCCTCCCTGACACCTGGCGATTCTATCGTCGTAGTCGTCGTCATCATCATCATAATTATCATCATGATCGCGACACATGCTTGTATTACTACTTCGCATCCCTGCTTAGGGATGAACGACGCGGTTAGCACTTGGTTTTGAATAAAAGATATACTTACTTACTTACTTACTTACTTTCTGTCGGCTAATTCTGATCTCTAGATAACTGCTTAGAGACAATGTCTATGTTGTGCACCTTGGCTTTGTTTTTGGTGGGGCCTGTCTGTCTTTGCTGGTACTCTTCCAAGGATTTCTTCTCCGCCAGTTAACATAGAATTGCTCCCATAACGCATTCCTAAGTAATCATCATGGCAGTTGACACGGCTGTGTAGACTTACTGCTGCTTCAGCTGCTAAGCAAGATTGCTGGCAGCTTAATGCTGATCCAGCTACTGCCAGAGCTGCTGATTTTGTTGAGACTGCCCGTGGAATGGTTATCTCTCTCATAGTCTGGGTCATTCAGTTACTGGTTAATGCCTGCCATCCTTCAAACTCGATTCGGTTTGTTAGAATCTAAGACTCTGATATGTGATTGCACACTGGACCCTCTAAGGGGAACTGAACATTGCAATCCCAAAACCTCTATCGCTAAAATGGACAGTGTGATATTTCCGTTTATGTGACAAATAGCGAAACGGTCGCTTATGTTTGGCCTTCTGACTTCGAGTTACGTCATTTTCCGAGTTTAGCTTATTTGAAACGGTGACGTCATAATTGTTGTGGTACATAAAAGTAAACTAGGAGATTTTATTTTGTGTAAGCGATGTAAAGTTCAGCACGTTGTCAATTATTTTAATTATTTCTTAAGAATGGAGTTAATATCTTAAATGAAATGTCACAGTAATCGACACTCTGGAAGACACATTCCGATCCTGAACTGCAGAGTTCGCGGGGATGATGCTGTGATCGATTCAGTTTAAATGATTACAAAATAGTCCGAAAGACTATTGACCCACCGTTTTGTTCCAGTGGCCGTCGAATCTCATGTGGCCATAAACTATAAGAACTTAAGCTAAAAGACTTGGTCATTGATAAACCAATGCGTTCGTAGACAAGAAGGAAACATTGCTACTTCAGCGCCTTTCAGTAGCCATCCAACGCTTCAGTGCAATTGCTTTGAACGACGCTTTCATCGATAGGCCTATAAGCCAAGACCCAGATACACCAACTATTTCAAACCATTCATCTTACTCTTAGGTCTTAATATAAAATAATCATTCTTTAGGTTTAATCTAATAAGGATGATAAATAATAACAATTATGGTAATATTTGGCATCTAGGCTATATTACTTATTATTTTTTAAATATTATAATGGTTTTAATATCCTCAATGAATAATTAATGCATGCGAAGTAAATGATGTCTTACAAAGTGTTAGACGTCACGTGCATTGTGTGACGTCACAGTTATAGTTTATTTAGTAACCAGATTCATGCTAAGGCTTCGATTGCGTCTTTAACTCGCTGGACAACAGATGTAGGGCGACAGAAATTCTTTACGTATAGGGGCCCGAGTCCCTCCAAGCAGCGCCTAACAAGCGCAGAAACCCTATATGTGATCCGTAGTGGGAATGGAAGCCAGTACAGCACATCCCGCATAAACTCAGAAAAACTACAAAATTTAGGAATACGGCCAATGAGATGCGCAGCTACTTGGAGAAACAGATCTAGACACCCAACCCGGACAGCTGAAAGGCCAGTATAAAGAACGTTACAATAGTCAAGCCGGTTGGAGGACATCCAGGCTTCCAAAGTCTCCGTGGCCCTGACAATCTCACGGACAGCAGCACCTGCCGCCAATGCTGAGCAGTGAACGTAAGCCTGGAGGTCATCCGCATAAAACTGTTGAGAACTGCACCAGCAGCCAGGAGGGGACCCAGGTCAGCCGTATAGAGAATATATGACAAGGGGACCAGAACAGAGCCCTGAGGCAAGATAGAAGGAACGGGGACCCAGGAAGACCTAGCAGACCCACAAGCAACGGTGCAGGAACGGTCATGCTGGTAGGATGTGAACCAGTCAAGAAGATTACAAGAGAGGCCGTAGGAAGTGGAGAGACGAATTAGACTCGTGTTAAATTGTTACTGCAAACTCCGCCTCATGACAAATATTCCAAAAAAACTATCGATGTTCACGAATGTAAAAATTCAGGCATTCAGAATAATGGAAGAGCAGAGGAATTTTTTGGTAAAAGTCATTGAACCAAATCCGACAGTATATTTGACAATATGCCCTTTGCTGCATGGTGCATGGTGCGTAATAGCATATTACATAACTGATTTAAGGTTTTATGTTTAGAGTATTGCACAACAGCAATACTTTGCTGTGACAAACCATAATGGTCTCTATGCGATTCTGACAAAAAAAAGTGAAATATTGCATCAGTGGTAGAGGTCAAAAGATATCATTTGAAATTTAAAATATTTGCTGTGGTTCTTTCTCTACCCAAGTTGCATCTTTCATCCACTATGAGAATTCATTTATTTAAAAATTTTCACTCCACCGTATTAGACATATCTCACATATATAGTAACGGAGTGGACAAATATTTTAGTAAGGCTGTTTTTTCCAGTAAAATCTTGCAACATTTGCATATAAGTGCAAAATCAAATATTTTGTGACCTAGAAATATTCAAGGTTTCCTCCAAACAACAACCAATATAACTTGAAACAGTTCCTTTTGCTTTTGAATCAGTGAATTTAAGATGTTACCAGAAATAACTTAAATTCATGTATACATCGCCATTTGTCACCGAGGCTGGAAGTCGCTAGACAGATATATGCGTTCTGTCGGCGCTTTGCTGAGAGTGCATTGTGCCTGAAGACTGCAGACTCCGAAAACTCCTGATCTGAGTTTTGCGATCCTTATGAATCAACTCGTTGTACCATCATTAACCAGCAGATACCACTTCGATCTATCAGGTCCAGACCGCTAACTCCGTTGTTGGATTCAGATTGCAAATCGATGCGACGGATGGTAAGAAGGGCAGAACGTCGTTATCGATTGCCCAGCATGGATCAACACGAATAGACAAAGCTACTGCGCCAAAACTACAGTCTCTCAGAGGAAAGGGAGCGGGGAAAAAAATGGGACTGTGAAAAAAATGAACTCCAAGGACAGTAGGCGATTGTGGAAACTCAGTTATTCTTTGCGGCTCATCACCTAATTTACACAAACCATCGTTTTCTCATCAGCAGTTCCTCCTTCATCTCTGGCAGAAGGTTTCGGATGTTCGGCAAGAGACTGAAGGCTCAGGTCTTCCTTCGTGCTCAACAACAGACTACCGTTTCGAACATTTCGACTTGGTGACTCAGTAGCAACTGAAGTCAATCATCCTGTCTATGCTGCCTTGAAACTGTATAATGTGACGTCACACAATGGACATCGCGTGCATTGTGTGACGTCTCACGCTTCGAATGCATATAACTGATATAACTAATTTTACAATTATTATATCACTAGTGTATTTGCCCGTCATAATTATGACGGCAGTGTATATCGTTCTTAGCCCGAGTATTAGCCCGTTATATTATGACGTCATATGATATGTCTATATCATCGACTTATATTAAGTGGACCCACTATGAGCGATTCAAGTTGAAGCCTGGCCTGTTGCTAAGAATAGGTATGCTTGCCTGTGACGTAATGCTAGGGCGGAATGCATGACGGGAAAGGTCATGGGTCACCGTTCACAGAGTCAATGGTCTAAATATAGATATCGACGTTCCCCCTAGCATGACGTCAGGCATAGAGCTCATTAGCATATTATGTGCAGACCTCAGAATCTAAAAGGCAATGTACTGGCCTACGCTGCGTCCACTAATAAAGGTCGATGGTCTATATGTATAGTTGGTTAAAATGCTCAGATCGCCGTCGTCAAGAACACCGTCGTCAAGACTGACGTCACAAACGGTTTCACGAACGATGAGTGTCTATGGAGTGACCTCGCCCGTTTGGACAATAGACGACTCTGTAAAAATGGCTGCTATAGGTGGCGCCAGGAGCCAATTCGGTAAAAACAGGCACTTCCGGTAAATCACATGCTTCGCTTATGTGTATGTTTATTCACGCGAAGTGTTCGAAATTTTCGCCGATTATAAAATGCCTACGTATTGCTGTGTGCCAAAATGCAAAGGTAAAGGAGGCCATATGTTTCCTAAAGATAGCCATTTGAGCCGGTGTCGCGAGATATTCTATCCCCCCTAAAGCGTATCCCCCCGGATGGAATAAACCGGTTTAGAGTATCCGGTGGGATGAACCATTCTATCCCCCCTCGTCAGACGCATCACGATAGCCTCGACGAAATTCCAGTCAAAATCACCAAAAACAAAGTAAATTGATTTCAGGTCGACATACAAACTAAAGATACGCAATTCAAAAATTTTATGTGTGCAATAAATCCAAACAGTACGACTGAATACACTTAGAAACCGCCAAAAATGCAAATTAAACCGAATACTCCATTTCGCTAAGGGGGATACGCATGTATGGGGGATACTCTATTTCGTGACACCGGCAGTGGATTTCTGCAATAAAACGTGACAAATGGCATCCGACTGCAACCAGTATCGTTTGCGAGTCTCACTTCAGGGCCGAGGACTACACGGAATGGACGATTTACGGTGAGATTTTAGGCCTATGATTTTCTGGGCTTTGTTTGCATTTGCAGAGACTAATGTAACGATGTATAACGCAGAGATCTGTTGGGATAGAATGCTGGTTCAAGTAAGTCTATCAACAACAACAATAATTTGCAAGACATTCGCTTTGCATCTGAAACTCCTTAGTTCGCGTAGTGCTGCGTGTCCCACTATAAACAAGCACCGCAGTTCTATTCAACCAGCTGCATTGGCTTCCTTTTGAATTCCGAATTATATTGAATTGACCTGTTTGACCTACAAAGCCTCAACGCCAGCACACCTCCCTACATTCAATCACTACGAACTACTTGCATCCCACCTCGTTGCCTGCGATCCTCAAGTACAAGTGTTTAAGCTGAGCCACGATGCAGAACTTATGGGCTGAGGGCTCACGTGAATTCCATGCCGCCAAGGAATGGAATCAACTGCCACTTTCTCTTCATAACTCAAATTACTTCCTTCAAAAAGCGGATCAAAACTCTCAATTTTTCGCATTGCATTTCAAGCACTTGGATATCTAACTGCATCTTCTCCTGGCGGCCAACTATCCTTGCCTCAGATTCCCATTTCAGTGAGACCGTGCATACTTTACAGATTTAATTAATAATTATAACTGGTAGGTGTGGTGATAAACATCTTAGATGTTTTGCTGTAATTTTTCAGGTTACAAACCACTAAGAAAATCGTTGAAATCCTCAGCTGTCCCTACTCAGTTTGCTTGGACTCCTCAACCTTCCACTCAGGCCTTGTTTAGGACAACACGACTAAAGACTCGATGCAATAAGAAAGGGAAAAAATCATGTGAAGTTCCTGATGGTAAAATCAACAACCTTAACATGGATAATGAATTAACTGTTGGATTAGCAGTGGAAGTATATAGTTTCGGAGCCTACACCTTCCAGCAGCAAACAGCCGACAGATACAGAGACTCAGACAGATACACCACGAACTTTGAACAGGGAATGATGTTTGGCTTGTGTGAAAGTCAGGTATACAATGTCTTTTGTACATGGATTCGGTTCATGTCACTTCAGTGGATGGAGCTGAATTTGTGGCCCTCGCGTGATTTGGTGAATTTTTTTATGCCCAGTGATTTCCAGGGAAAGTTCCCAAAGACACGTATTATACTAGATGGAACTGAATGCCCAGTAAAATCTCCAAAGCTCCCTTTAGCTCAGCAAGCAACGTTCTCAACGTATAAAAATCGCAACACAGTGAAGGTACTGGTTGGTGCCACACCATCCGGTCTTGTGTCATATGTAACTGATGCATATATGGTGGATCTACAAGTGACAGACAAATAGTAGAACGTAGTGGCTTGCCCATTTTATGCGAGGGGATTCTATTCTGGCAGACAAGGGATTTGCTGTACAGGATATGTTTGCACCATTCAATGTGCAGGTTAACATTCCCACCTTCTTCAAAAATAAGAATCAAATGCAAAATAAAACAATCTTAAATTCATGACCGCAAAGTAAGCAGTAAAAGAGTTCACATTGAACGAATTATTGGCCTAGGGAAAACATAAAATTTTAACACAACCAATGAACCATTCGGAAACACAATTGTCATCGGATATAATATTTGTTTGTTACATGCTATGTAATTTTCACAGTTGCATTGTGTCCAGAAATGCTTAGAATATGTCAGACATTGTTTAAGACTTTAACAGTGCAAAATTAGGTTATGATGTTACTGTCCGATGTTTCCAGAAAATGCCTACTGTCAGATCTGCATTAAATATTGTTTCCAGAAATGCTTAGAATATTGTTGCCAGAAATGCTTACTGTCGGATCTACGTTAAATATTGTGTCCAGAAATGCTTAGAAAAGGTCACATTGTTTAAGACTTTAACCGTGCAAACTTAGGTTATGATGTTTCTGTCTGATCTACATTAAATGTTGCTAAAGTCGAAAGTTACACGCATGGATCTCAATTCATGCCACAATGCTACTTTCGATTGCCCTATGGTAGTCTTTTCAATGAGCTTCTGAACTTCCTCACTTAAAGTGCTGAGATGATTGTTTTTGAGAAATGTGTCTTCAGGTGTAAATATATCGTAGTCGTGATCCAGGTTGAGTGCATATATATTTGCAGGTTGGAAAAGATGAGTGATTGGCATTGATTTTGCACATGATTGTCCAATGCACAGTTTTCGAAAGTAGCTTTTGTATACAACTGTGTTACATAATTGCTTTGGCCTAGGATCAAATGCAGCCATGGCAGAAATGGAACGTCCCAGTGAATGAGATTTCCGTAATTTCACATCTTTAATTTTTAGCGGTGATCCATTGTAACGTTTGCACTTGTTAAATGTTTGCAGTTGTTCAGTACATGTCTCGTGAACAATCAGATCACCCACTTTCGAAAACTGAATTAGTTACAGTGAGCATTTGGACCAAGCCCAGCACCACATTTACACTGAGCTTCCAGTACAATTCCACGCTGGCATATAATGATATCCACATTATATGTAATTGATTTCTTCATTTCTGCAAAACAGCGTGCATGAACAAACACCCGATTGTCCTGGAAAACAGATCGTGCACTGATCAAAAACCTTTCTTCGTACAGGTTTATTGCCCTTTCATTCAGTTTCTTGTCAAATTCGGTCAAGTATGCGTTGACTGTCGGATCATCAATAACTGGAATCTGCAAAAAGAAATAAATATCCAAAAGAAATAAATACCCATTACTAACATGGCTCTAAGGGTACACATTTAAAATAAATTTAGCATCTAAGTAGGAGTTAATCAGATGACTGCTAACACAGATGTGTGTGTAACTTGTGCCATAAATATTACAGTCAAACCCAAAACATCGCTTTGTCATGTACTTAACAGGCATTGTATTAAGAGATAGACAGACAGACAATGGATTTAACTTTTTTAGTTTAGTATACACATTACTTAAACAGTTTAAAGATTTTGTGAATTGTCCATATTGTGAAGTAGTCCAACAGCACCTTGCATAAATGCAAAGCCAGCAGAAGTCCAAGTATATTTAGCATTTCTCGTCTGCAAAAGGCGTTACTTTCTGCAGGGACACAAATTACACTAGCTCATTTTGCTGACCTGAGAGCAAGGATTACTTTTGTCATTAGTCTGCAGTGTCCACATTGGCCGCGTCTGCGACTGACTGTAGCGGTTCCTGGCAGTATCTATTTTCCATAGATTGAGCTTTCTTTTTTCTTATTATTTCCTCTTGTACATTATTATTATTAAGGAGCTTTTATATTGTGCCCCTTTAAGGTTATCTACTCAGGAGTGCTCCCATTCCAAACACAGCTAAAGAGAGTAGTCTTTAAGTTTGTAAGGAACAAGGTACAGTGAGTCGTGGGAACCAGGCACTGGCAGGCAGTGTGCTATGTAAATGTGGAGTCTGACGAATGCTAGGGGAAGCGTATTCTTTGGCATACAAAAATACAGATGCATCATTCGTGAACTAGTTCACAGTAATGTTTTAAAATACGAAATTCCTTTGTAATTATCAGACAAGAGAAATCAATTTAAGTTTTGTACGGGTTAAGCGTTTGAATCCTGAGAGCTAGTATGGAACATGCGGCCAAAATAGGGTTTCGGGATACGCAACGCACCCGAAAGTCAGTTGCATTTAGTTATTTCGTTGTCTTACCGCTCAACAAGTTCGTATTTCCTTCCAGAAATCTTGGCTCCTCTTTGTCTCAACTCGGCTTTCAACATGTCTAGCGTCCAATTTAAGTATTTATCCATGATGGAATTAAATTTTAATTCGAACGCCCTTCAATCGAAAACACAACACACCGCTGACAACAACAGATTGATAATATTAATATTTACCTCTGACCATACTAGCGACATCTATCGCCACTTAAAGGAACTGCTCACAGAGTCCCCTATTAGCGACCGGTGGAACAGTTAGTTATGGCTTGTGGACGTCGGTAAGGGAGACTGTAATTGCAAATGGGCAAAGAGGAGGAAGGGATTGACATCAGGTTTTTTCCGTTTGTATTAGATTCATCTCATCGTTGGGGTGCTTTCTTATCCAGGTTATTCTTGTCGTGTTTACATGTAAATTTGTTTCATATTGAAGATATTGAAGATAAAAATAAATCTTTGTTTTCATTATGAATTTCTGATAGTATTTCAGTTCTGTGTCTGTTTTCTGTTTCTGAAGAAATGTGTCTATGTTGAAACATAATATTTTAATATTTGAAGAATTCTCCTTTCGATTTTTGAGGGGCACTGCCCCTGCTCAATTATTGGGGACGTGCCCCGGCTGCCCCCCAGCGTCTACTCCTATGGCCATGTAACTTACCATTGTGTCGCTGAATGATATTATACGTTTTTGTTTACGTGGTTCTGGCTAGCATTAGGCCTACCAAGTGTTCATCATAAGAAAATGATTGGATCTTTGAAAAATCAGAATGAACAATTAAGCATACTTGGAATAACTTACAGTTTGATCCTTCGGTTTTTGCTCTTCATTACTAAATTCAGCTGATGGTCATTTCTTCTGATATGACCTAACATTGGAAGCACAGGATCTGCTGAGGAACAAATGTCGCCACAATCAACATCAATTATATTGTAGCAAACACCCATCGTACGTGCAAATCGAAGCAGAATAGCAAAATGAATTTCGTTTGGAAAGATATGCTGCCTTAGTCAACAGTTTTAGATAAATTACAGGAAATAAATCAGTTAAAATTATACTCAGAGAATCGAAACGAGCGAATCTCTTAAATCTATAATGACGTCATAAACCATTTATTCATTTTATTGTTACGTCACACAAAGGACAAGATGTCTTACACTTCGTGTTTTGTAATATTATAATTGGAATGGGCTCCCAGTAGCGTAGCGCCTGACCCCGATTGATTGTTCTTCTCTGTTCAACTCTTGCCTTAAAACTGTCTTGTTTGACCGGGGTTGGACTGGGAGCGCTCCTGAGTAGATAACCTTGAAGGGGCGCTATATAAGACCTCTGTAATAATAATAATAATAATAATAATAATAATAATAATAATAATAATAATAATAATAATAATAATAATAATAATAATAATAATAATAATAATAATAATAATAATAATAATAATAATAATAATAATAATAATAATAATAATAATTGATATAAAAGTTTGTATGAATTACATCACCCATATAATCAGAGCCGGATTATGCACTCGGGGGATGCTAATTGCACACGGGAGGCCCTTGTCGTATTGAGGGATTGGAATGATGGGATGCCGTAAAAACGTGACAACTAACGTGTAGTAAATAGGGTCAATGCTGTGTGCCTGGCTGCTCAAATTAGTAGTCATTGCATACAACACAACTTTAACGCTTTGCATTTGGGACTATCTAAGGTTATTTCAAATAGTTGCTATAGTATATTAACAACGAAGAGTAACCGTAAAATTATAATTAAATTCAGGCTCCATAGTCTGTAAAAATCTGCTACAACTTGGAATATATAACAAACTTTATTGTAAGCGTGAATTCTCTGCCTTAGCGACGTCAACAGCTTGTCTACAACAACCAAATAAGTGTTAGCACGAAACTTGTCTCTACCTTGCAGGCTCACTGGAAACAAATCCTTATTGGTTTATGGACATATGCGTTTTAAAGGCCACAGGAAGAAAGCTGTGTGTCGGTAGGATTTCAGTACATTTTGCCATCGTTTACGCTGCTGCTATCGTAGCACCATCCTCGCGACTTCAGTTGTTCTGCGTTAGTAAGGGCTGGCAGAGTACTGGTTACTGCTGCAGCCCAGGTCAGATATTAACCTAACTATCAAGGAAAAATGTTGCGGCAATGAGAAGCCGACCATCGGATAAGACCAACACAGTTGTTCTTGTAATTTAGTTGTTATTAATACCAGAAGTAAACTTCTATCGTGCCGGTACTAATGTAAACGGCATTGAACTTTGGCGCACCAAAACCAAGCCGTAACCAGGTCAATATCCGGATCTGTCCATTAAAACAAAAAGGCATCCTATGGTGGTTAAGCATTCTGATATAAAATTGAAGGAGATCGATGCTATTGGGAGAATTGTACGGTAATACAAAACCTCGCTTTTGGGAGACACTGTTGTGAATTGAATGTTGCAGATTTTTATGGTAAAATTGAGATAACTGGTCCGGCAACACAGCAGTGAGTTTAGTTTCTGAATTAAATCTCTTGGATTCAACTGTTCCGCAGCTGGATGATCGCTCATTCGACCCAACTTGCGCGGTGCGCCAGTTGTCAAAAGCTCGACTCATCTGATTCATGCTATAGGCTACATAACTCCTAACATTATGTTCACCTACTCATCCGTTTTAGGCTATTTGCATATTCAGACCGCAAGTATTCACAGTCGGTCATCATTATTACATCATCATCATCACAATCATTGTCATCACCATCATCATCGTCGTCGTTATTATTATAATTATTATTACTGTTATACTGATTTCGAAGTATCCCCAACAGCAATGTAATATGGAAACCATATGGGCTTCATATGGGATGCCATATGTCAGGGATCTCTAGATTCATCTGGTCTGCACCCGACAGCCCATATTGAATGCATATGTGTAAACCATCTGGGCTTCACATGGTATGCATATGGCATCTATATGACACCAGGTGATCTAAACCATATGTATACAATATTGAGACCAGATGCAAAGTAATATGGGAATCATATGGCCTTCATATGGGACCACATATGGCAGGGATCCCTAGATTAATCTGGTTTGCACCCGACAGCCCATATTGAATGCATATGTACAAACCATCTGGGCTTCAGATGGTATTCATATGGCATCCATATGACACCAGGTGATCTAAACCATATGTATACAATATTGAGACCAGATGCAAAGTAATATGGGAATCATATGGCCTTCATATGGGACCACATATGGCAGGGATCCCTAGATTCATCTGGTTTGCACCCGACAGCCCATATTGAATGCATATGTACCAACCATCTGGGCTTCAGATGGTATTCATATGGCATCCATATGACACCAGGTGATCTAAACCATATGTATACAATATTGAGACCAGATGCAAAGTAATATGGGAATCATATGGCCTTCATATGGGACCACATATGGCAGGGATCCCTAGATTCATCTGGTTTGCACCAGACAGCCCATATTGAATGCATATGTACAAACCATCTGGGCTTCAAATGGTATTCATATGGCATCTATATGACACCAGGTGATCTAAACCATATGTATACAATATTGAGACCAGATGCTTTACCAATCTGAATTCTACATAGAATCCATATTGCTTCTATATGTAACTAGCTGATCTACACCATATGTATATCATATAGATACCAGATGCTGTACCAATCTCCATTCCAGATAGAATCTAGGTCGTTTCTACATGTAACTAGGTGGTCTACACCACATGTATACCATACAGATACCAGATGCTTTACCAGTCTCCATTCTATATATAATCTATAAAGTTTCTATATGTAACTAGGTGGTCTACACCATATGTATTCTATATAGATACAATATGATGAGCATTCTGTTTGAAATGCCATATGCAATATGTATAGTTCCTATATGTAACTAGCTTATCTACACCACATGTATACTATACAGATACCAAATGGTTTAGCAATCTGCATTTCAAACAGAATGCTCACCAGTAAACCATCTGTGGTCTATATAGCATCCATGTGCATGCATCTTCTGTAAGTAATCAGGACATCTACAACATATGCACACAATGTAAAACACTCATAGTCTGCTTATGTAGTTTCCATTTTGAATAAACTTTATTTCACCACATATGGGCAACACAAAACAACACCCTCTATACAAAGGAGAAACAACAGAACGTATATGCACATACAATGAGAAAAAATAAGCAGTTCAACTAACTGATAAGCAAATGCCTTTCATAAACATTTATCCTTAAGTCACTAAAGTTACAATTTTTCAATATATCATAGATTTCACAAAGTGTCTTTTGTCGTTGTACAAATAATGCTTGTAGTTCATTTAGTACAGTGTTAGTACTATAGATTAATGGTTCCATGACAAATGGTTCATGGACAAATGGTTCATGGACAAATGGTTCACAATCTTCCAGCCTCTAGTTTGTGTTTTTACATTGGACTACGAAAAAGCACTTGAGCTCTATTTTCATCAAACTAGAGCTGGATGAGCGATGAGAATATAGCTCAAACTAAAGCTGGATCAGCGATGATGAAAATATAGCTCAAACTAGAAGCTGGAAGATCGATGAAAATAGAGCTCAAACTAGAAGCCTGATTCTCGATGAAAATATAGCTCAAGCTAGCAGCTGGAAGATCGTGAACCATTTGTCCGTGAACCATTTGTCATAACACCAGATTAACTTGAACAATACTATATAACATCAAAGTCAGCCTGAAGCAGTAAACAACCAACAAATATGAAAGCACCCATCAATCATTGTGTTATTTACTTTCAAAAACCTCCAAAATATTCTGTTCAATGCATTTGTCAACCTTGCATACTTACTGATGGTAAATGAAACACATTCACATGCAAATACTAGTGGCTCACATGTGTTTTGAATAAATGCAACAGAACAATTTAACTTAGGCTCAGTTTAAACCACTGGCATAAACTTGTATAAAATATTGGGGCATTTCATTATTCATTCTGCACTTTTTGCATTAAATGTACAGTCCATCTAAATTATTCGGGGGGCACGTGCCCCGGCTGCCCTCCCAGAGTCTACGCCTATGGTTTAAACTGTCGCCTGCAGTGAAAATGACTTTTGCACATGAACTGTCACAGTATAACTGCTAAGTATTTTGCTCTACAACACATGGCAAACTCAAACACTAATGGCAAACGCTTACACAAATATTTATGGACACCAACTATTCCGAGCACCACAGATTTCGTTACACTGAACTTCATATCCATATAGAATACTCTAATTCACAAGTAAGAAACAATTATTTTCTACATAGAAGTAATTCTATCTATCAGATTAACAACATTGTAATCCACAAAAACAACAAATAGCATAGAGATAACACCCATCCTTGTCTGACACCGCAAACTAATTTGAATATTCTAGAAAATACACAATTCCATCCTACAGCTCCATCCATCTACTAAACCAGTGTATCAAAATTATCAAAAATCTGTGTGAATATTCTTCATCATTACTTTCAAACGCAAACATTTTGATTTACTCAACAGTAGACCTCAAGTTCTGTATAAAATGCTCTATCGCAACCAGTTTTCTTCCTGAATCCAGACTGAAGGCCAGACGAACACAGATAACAGCTATACAGCTCAAAAAGACACACCTCAAACAACTTGGCAATATTTCCACTAAGTGTTATATCACAGTAGCTGCTACAAGACAGATCACCTTTTTAGCTTTCACATAAGGAATTATTACGTCTCAACCAAAATCATTGACCAGTACATATTCATAATGCACTCTACTGCAAATAGTAATGTTAGCAAAGACCTAACTATATTGGGTGAGTACAGAACAGTTGTTCAGGTTCTGTGGCATGCCATCAATACCTGCAGCTTTGCCGCATTTCAGTTCACATAAACATTTGATAAGGTTGAGATCTATAGCTCTGATGTCTTCTTGACCAGCCTAATGTTTTAGAAATTTATATAGTTAAGTACGCACCCTACAAATTCATCTTAAGCACTTAATTGTAAAATAAAAACATGGAGCTTATAAAAACACAACATGCACAGAAGAATTACACCCATTAATGCACACAGGGCCCACAAATTATAATACCAAAGCAATAAAATAAGTAACCAAGACATTCCAATTAATGATCACCAACTTAACAGTGCCAATTGAATTGTTCATCGGTTAATATCATATCGATACAGTTTTACAGCTATCAAAAACATAAGTTGATGAATAGATCATTAACGTCAACCAAAAAGAAGTCCGACTAACCGCCTCGTGACAAGAAATGACACAGACAAGAAAAGAACACTTGTTCCCTCAAGATCAACGCAATGCTGTGTCCAACATAAGAATTTTTTATGGGACATGTTCCTCAGAGTTACAGTGCTATCCTAGTTGCAATCGATCATGCTGTCGTCAAACTATGTTGATTTGTCTTTCTCTGTCATCAGAGTTTGTAAAGACTGCAGCAGATTTAAGTCAGACTTCATTGTCCGTTACTGGCAAACTTCATGTTTTTATGGCTCCTACAATGCAACAAAAAGTTCACACAAAATTAAAAACCAAATGCTTCACCCAAAAAGGAAGTTAATTATTGACAATGATTGAGCACAGATCATCTAAAGCACTTTTTCACAACAGGTGTAAGAATAATGTCAAAGAAACAGCTCATAGGTGAAGAAAAGATGAGTTCATTAAGAAATGAATACACATCAGAGTATGAATTGAACTTTTTCTGATGTTTATTAATTAATTCAATTACATTACACACATATAATTATATAAGTATGTATCACAGATAACTATTACATAAAAACATATATATATATACAACTGTAATTAGTAACTTGTACTGTGCCGGTGTCTAAAGCACAAGGCATCAACCGATGGCACATCAAACCAAGCCTAATATTATCAGGTCAATATCCAGAAGATCATTCCATAAGACAGAGATACAGCCTATGGTGGATAAGCAATTTGAAAGAGGTAAGTTTTTAAGTTGAGAATGAAATGACACAAGGGGCTCGACAGAGTCAACAGACACAGGGATAGAATTCCAAAAAATAGGTCCAGCAACCAAAAAACTAATTCACCAAAAACAGTTCTTGATTTTGGTATGACCCCACAATGACCTCGTTGAATAATGATAAGTCTGGAGAATAATATAAGCTATATGTTCAAATTTGGATGTATTAGTTATGGCTTTAGCCAAAGAGTTCTTAAATCTCAGCAGCTTAGGCATGTTTCAACTATTGATACTAGTAAGAAGAGACTTACAGTAATCTAGGCAACTGGCAGCCAGAGATATATCCTTGCAGACATGTCACGAATGAAAGTATATGATGACTTACAAATACTGTTTACACGACCAGTGAGACATGGTAGAATTGAAAACAATGCCTAAGTTACAAGAAGCATCTGCCAGCTTAACAAATTGAGTCACCCAGTTTCAATGACTAAAGCAGATCATATTTTTAAAGCTGCTGTGGAGTGCCCAGTAACAGAAATTCATTGTTTGATCAGTTAAAGAGTTTAGAGGCCACCACCCAAGACTTTTAAGTTGCAAGACTTTAAGGACCATGACAGACTGTCAAATGAAATGTAGATTTTAGGATCACCAGCATAGAAATGATAGCCCAGCGTATGACTTTCCAGCACTGTACCTAGTGGTATGAAATGTAAACAAAAGAGGACCAAGCACAAAACCCTGTGGAACACCATATGCCAACAAAGTCCTAGATGAATAATTACCATTTAAATATACTGAGTGCATGGACTAAGGTAAGTAATAAACTAATTTAGTGCAGGACCAGATATCCCTAAGCAGTCTTTGAGACGATGAAGAATGTAACAGACAAGTCATGTAGAACAAGTGCTGTTACCTTACCCCATCCACTGAACATACAATGTAATTATGAACAGATAGAAGTGCGGATTCCGTTGAGTGAAACTTAGGATATGCAGTCTGAAAACAGTAGATGAGTTTGATGATAGATGAGTTTGCATGCGTTCAAGGATTTCAAATGTAAAATTCAAGGTTGAGATTGGCCTGTAATTTCAGAGGCAAGAGAAGGTTTCTTAAGCAGTGGATAAACTATGACTGAGCAAATGCAGGTGGGAAGGCATCCCTCGTGCAAAGTGATAATCAGTGTAATATATGTTACAGGACAATTATAGACCCAGGACATCAAAACACTCTTTAGAAACCAAGTAGGAATGGTGTCAAGACCTGTTTTGCTAGGCACTTGACAGAAAGTAGTCCATGATAGGAGGTGTAGAATTTGGATGGAGGGATTTGTCAATGCAAAGAAACTGACCATTTTGTCTGAAAAAAGGTCAAGAATTTACATATTCCTATACATATATATTGCATGTTTTATAAACCATATACAAGTTTATGCATTTAACTGTTATAAATATATATGGAATTATGGATACATGTTTACACATACATATGTCAAAAAATTAAATCCACATGATTATTTTACCCATAATATCATAAGAAGAGCAGTCCCTTAAGCTAGCCCTGAGGCAACCATAGCTAGGGGTCGTCCATAAAGGACATCTGAAAAATATGACCCACTTTGGACCCCTCCCCCCTTGTCCGCATTTGACCTTACCCTCCCTCCCCTTTGCGGACGTCCGCACACCTAAGCCAATATTTTTATGTCATCATCATTATTTTTACAATTATTCCACAGTTCCTGTGCACGTTTAAGTGACAGTTCGGGTTTCATATCGCAGGATGTGCAGTAATAAAAGCCTCTTTAAAGTCGCAGTAAAGGTTATACCATGCATGAGGTTTTAGGCCATCACTTCACTGGCCTTTTTTGTCTTTTGGTGAATGTTGAAACAATGTGGTGTTTAAAAAAAACTATCAAATTTAAAAGTTTAGATGAAGAACCCTCCCTCCCTTTGTCCGCATTTCGATGGCCCCTCCCTCCCTCCCTCATTGCGGACGTCCTTTATGGATGACCCCATATGAACTGTTGGTGACTTCATTTTTTAGCCTCAACCAATCCTCTCCCTCACCGTCTCATTTTCCCACTGACCATGTGCAATCAGTGTTCTCATTATAGCCGAGTTGGCTAGGGGCACAGGTTGAACAGAAATCTTGAACTAAATGTCTGCCCTGACGGGGATTTGAACCTCAACCTCTCGATTGGCAGTCCAGCACGCTAGTCACTACACTATTGAGCACACCATATAAGAACTATATATAAATGTGTTTATATATATGCCAGTTTTTATGTGTATAAGAGTGTCAGCATTTGAATGAAAATCCATCATAAGATCCTCAGAATAGCATGGATGCAGAATATATCAGCAATGGGAATTATACAGCAAAATCAGTCTGACCTAAAATCTCAAGCAAAAAGTTTTTTGGATAAAGCTCAGACTGTTTGGACATATCTGCAGAATAAAGGAGGACAGAAAAATTAAAACTTTGGTTTATGGAATAATGGAAGGCACAAACAGAAGAGGAAGACCTAACAGGGAATGGACAGATGACATTGAAGAATGGTGCAGTGCAAGTCTCCATGAGCTGGGCCACTTGGCACTGGACAGAAGGAGTGGAGAGACATCGTCAGGAGGGCATCAAACACCTATGGGTGCTGAGTCCATGGTTATTGATGATGATGATATGTATATAACTGTATATGCATACACAAATAAAAATAAATGTATATATATATATACATAATAAATACATACATATCAACATCTATTTCTGGCATAAGAATTTAAAAAATCCACCAACATTTAATATTTTAACAAAGCAGAAACATACAAAAATTATATACACATAGATAAGCAGAAATGCGTAGTTATTCACCCAAGTCACAGAAAAATGTCATCAGGTTTAATACTACAGACTTCTGAAACAGTTGGGGAATTTTCTGTATTTAATGAAATGAATCCTGTACTTAAAACTTTCAAATATTAAAAGTCCAAAATAGTTTGAAGAGGCAGTCAATACCATAAATGACTTTTGCCCAGGCTTGATAAGTTCAGTCCTTGCAGTACTTGTTCTCAAAACTTTACACGTGAAAAAAGTTTTTTTAAATGCAAACATACAGCACATGAACTGATAGGATTTTAAGGGTAAGTACTCAGATAGGATACCAGTCAGTTTTTAGTCATTAGCTCATATGGTTTGGACATTTTGGCAGTTCTCCTGTGGTGACCACAATTAGATGGATAATTGTTAAAACTGAGCTAACAATATTCATAATTTTACTGCTAAGCGTAAGTTTTGTCAAAAAACTGCGGTGACTTTGGTGAAAGTGATTGTTTCTTCTGCTAAAAAGCAGCAGAGTTTTCTCGAGAAAACTATACGAGCCAGTGTTTAGCACATTGATTATGCCTGCATCTAACACACCTGTTGAGCACCTTTTTAGTTATAGATCAAATATGAGTGACAAGAAGCCACATCGCTAATATTTCTGTAGAGCAATTCTAAATAAGTGCATGTGACTTACGACATTAAAGACTTAGCCTCAGTTGTTAAATAATAAACATCTGCTTTCTCTTGCGGTAGCCGTGTGTGCGTGTATCATAACTTATATTACTTATTCTATGGAAAACATTTCAGTAATGAAGATGTATGGTCCACTGAAGTTACATAATATAGCTTGTTTTGGCCCTAGATGCAAAATGTTTGGGAACCACTGGGTTAGAGCAATCACCTTGTAGCACGAAGAGTACATGTTCAAGCCTCGTGAGATGGTTACTGGGTTGGGACCTTCAGCAAGCCCTTCAACCAAATTAGATATTAGGTATGGCACTTAGTAAATGCATAATAATAATAATAATAATAATAATAATAATAATAATAATAATAATAATAATAATTGTTCAATAGTAGCTATACTCTGTCACAAACATGTCTGTATTACATGTTTGCAGTGCCTGTGAAAGTTGTGGAAAATAGTAGCCATTTTGTTAAAGTGCTTGCCAAGCAAACACGAAGAGTATGCGTTCAAGTCTCCGGAGATGGTGACTGTGTATGGACCTTCAGCAAGTCCTTCAATCACAATGCTCTGCGCCATCGACTGATGCTTGATCACTAGATACGGCACTTAATAAATGGATAGTAATAATGATAACAATAATAATTCCTGAATATGAGCTATGCTCTGTATTCTGAAACAGCCTCATGTGTGTAGTTTAACCATGTTGTGTCTTAGCATCACCTTTATCCTTGGTCCAGGACTGGGAAAACCAAAAACAACATCGCAGCAGTTAACAAACATGGGCCCATATCAGTTGCCAAACAAGGCACAATGCGGGCCAGTTGAGCACCCAACTGTCTTCTGCATTGTCTTCATATATACCGCCATGCTACCATACATTTTTAGTCAAAGAAATTTTACTCCAGCAATGTGATCCCACATAAAAAGATAATAAAACCTATTAAGATAAAAATTTCATTCATGCATATATTTACATGGAAACAAATATACATTGAAATAAATATACATTAAAACAACTACCGTACATATACATACCTACATACATACATGGGTAATCACGCAGGCTGAGTGCCTGTGTATATAAACAATATGGCTGACTCTGACTTTGCTTAACAGAGCTCTGCTAGCTACATGTCACATATCATATGGCAATTCGCTAAGTAAGTAAGTAAAACATTTACTTAATTAAATATGACTCACGAGATGTGGTTGAACAACAGCCAAATCAATGGGAAGCTAAGCGGTACAAATGGGTAGCTAAATATCCATGTCATAGGTAACTAGCCCCAGGTGGTCCGACAGAGCGGACTGGCTTAAAATACTATTGTAGCTGAACAAATTAGGGCCATTGTCCAGTAACAATACGTTTACTCGTATTTAGGCAACGAACTCTGACAACCTTATGCGGTGGCACATGATGCAAATTGATGATATTAAACACCAGACTCTGGCCACATCACATGAAGAAACATTGTTACTTGGGATTAACAAAACGCTGGCCACTCAAATACGGCCCAATGAGCAAGTAAGTAAGTAAGTATATTCTTTATTAATACCAACTGCTTATACCGCACTTTGGTTACATAATAGTTTATACAAAATAAAGCATTCTTGTCAGAAATGTTTTCCTCATTAAATTATCCGCCCTGGGTATTAATCGGTCATGCAATCTTGGCCTCATGGAATAGTGCTGTGGTCTCAGCGGTGGGAGATGATGGTTCAGCACATGGCCCTCGTCATGCAGTACCGCTGCGAAGAGGCCCCCGTCTGCAAGGCTACATAATTGCTCGAAGGTGGGGGTATCCGCAGGGAGATAATGCAGACGCAGACGGTCTAACACGGACTGCAGCCTACCCCTTTCCTGTTGACCCGCGAAACCCCACCAAGCAGGGGACGCGTATAGCATACGGGCCAATGTAGTCATTTTTACTACGTCGTGCAAACTTGGGAAGCGCAGGCCGTACACTGTCATGATATGCAGAGCATACATCGACTGTCTTGCTTGGACGCAAGCGCCCGTTATATGCGCTTCGAAACTTAGTTTTTCAGTCATTTCAACTCCCAGAATCTTCATGCTCTGGACCCGCCGAAGTCCCGACACCTCTGCAGGTGTGTCATCCTGTCCCCCCCCCCTGGACGACGAACTATCATCTCCTTTGCCTTGCTTTGATTAAGGCTCAGATTGCAGCTCTTGTCAACACCAATTAGGAACAAGACATTGCTCATGTAAGTTGTATATAGTTCAATCATGACTATCATGGACAACGGTGGCCAGGTGTTGTAAGAATTACAGATATGCTGTATTAGCTATTGGGGCATTTAACCTATGTCACCAAGTCAAATCATAAATATATCCAAACAAAATCATCAACCAAATAATCTAGCACGTTGTACCGATTCAAAACATCAGCCAGTTGGTAGTTTTGTTTCATAATTACTCTACTCTCTAAACATACACTGCAATGCACATCTCAAATTAAAAACTTGATTGCTAAATAAGAGCAAATTTCTTACCAATTTGCTTGGATTAAACCGATAAGTTCCAAATGTCCTCTTGAAAGCTCACAATTAGCCTAGAAGGAAAAGCAAAAGAAACAAAAGATTATAAACAGAAATTAGAATTATTACAGAAATGTCATGTACTTCTCTACCGTCGTAAGAATTACACCCACCATTAATCAATAATGAAACTAATGAAATGCAACTTATAATGTTTACAAAGGAAAAATTTCGATTTTTATTTTCTGCTATAAATATTCGCCAACATCATTTTCAGACAGCAAATTAGCATTAAAACGCTATCGCACAGGGCTCCTGTGCACCGTATGGAGGTTTCTGTTTGCGAGACTCTAGTATATTCAATGGCCAGCATCTATCATCAGAGTAAATAGGGGCTCGGGCCAATATGCGCTCACTTCGATGTAACCTAGAGGAAACACTCAATTCCTCAGTCAGTTCTGGTTTTGAATCCGCTCCGTCTTAGTACCAGATGGCCATTGGTGACATTTGTGATCTCCGAGCAGGAGATAAATGTCGCCCCTGGCGACCTCTCAGGTTTCTTTTGTGCTTCTAACTATTAATTTCCTCGCCTTTCAAAGGGGTTTTCAGCCTGACCAAACTCTGGGATTGACATTACTTTCCACTTCTGGGATTCGAACCCTCGATTAATGACTTGATACCTCGCCCTTACTTGAGGAATTCTCAACTATATCAATTAGGATCTCACGTGACTGTTGCATAAATAAATGCCTCCCTTGCTATTGATTTTAACATAATATAGTCCAAAATTTGATTCGGACCCATGATAAATAAATTCAATTATTTAAAATCAAATTTCACATTGAACTACACAGAAATGAATCTGTCCAGATTCAAGAATCATCTTTCTACTCTAAATGCTCTATATCAACAAAATATCAATGCAATATACCTTAATTAATCACGTTACTGTATTTCTCCACTGCCAACATGCGGCCTGCAAGCCGATTTTAAATGGCCCGCCTGAGCTGATTACCATCTGCAAATAAAAAGAATTGAATGCACAATTCAGGCCAAATATCTCACTGAAAGATGCTTGAACATTTAATAATAATAATAATAATAATAATAATAATAATAATAATAATAATACCAATATTTGTCTATTAAATTCAAACTGACAAGCATGCAGTAAGATTAATAATAATATTTGTTTATTAAAATTAAAAAGAAAAGTATGCAGTAAAATTACATGATATAGTAGTAACAGATGATAACAAGTTTAACCGGAGTTGAATTTAACTGTATGTCAACCTGCAATTCGTCCATCTGCTAGTAACAGATAATAATAAGTTTAACAGGAGTCGAATTTACCTGTATGGCAGCCTGCAGGTCGCCCATCTGTCCTACTAATTTTACAGTTGCTCCCTAGGGAGTGTAGGGTGAAAAGGCTAAGTCAACCTTTACGGGGCTAGCGGGTATCAAACCCACGTCCTTCTGATCTTCGTGCCAACCATCTCCCCACCCCATGATATTTATATACTTTATGGCACTGAACTAATATAAAGCAGGTCATATATACATGCTGTTATTCATTGATCATTGCATAATTATTGAAATAATAAATTGTAATGCAGTTAATAATTATCAGTAAATTGTAGTCTTTGCTTTTGAGTTTACTGGTGCGGCCCTCGGCTTCAATAATTATTTTTTCGGTGGCCCACGCTGCCTAAAAGGTTGGACAGCACTGCTCTACTGTATAAAACTAATACAGGGAACGAAGCTAAAAATTTTAAAACTAGGGATTATAAGGGAAATCAGAATATCGGGCCCAACGTAATCTGGAGCACTTGGTTTCTTAGGAAATTTCGTTATGGAGAGTAAATTTATACTGCCTGAACATTTTTACAGAAGAACGCCTTTGTGTCAACGAAAGTTAGCGGGAAGACCGTTCTTACCTCTCAATATGGCGGATCTCTCACGCGATGCTTTTCGAAGATCACAATTCCTGCAAAAATCTTCAAATGGACTAAACAAATTCGTTCTGA